>VZZY01024312.1:37301-75825 GCA_013400335.1 Eurystomus gularis
GTTTCTCCAGCGATGGGGGGGGGGGGGAGGTGCTCTCAGCGTGGTGCAGCAGGGAAAAAAAGGGCCATTTGTCTTTTCCGCCCTTTTTTTAAAGTCCGTGTCACATGACTTCCCACTTCCGGTTCCCAGCAAGAGCCATGGCACTATGGGGCTCTAGCAAGGTTTTATGGGGGTTGTGCTTTTTTGTTCGCTGTTTTAATAAGGCAGAAGTTCTTAATATGTGGATCAGTTCACCACAGCCATCCTATCTGGTACTATTTGGTATAGTGACAAAACGTAGAACTACATTGTAACAGACTTTCTATAAAGGAAGGTGAGGTAGCATTTCAGTTTGCCTGCATGCTTCCTGAGAGATGTGCCATTTCTTCTTAACTGTGACTTTGCTGTGATTTTCTTCAAGCACTAACTCCCAGTCAAACAAAGAAAACCCTAGGCCTCTTAGAAATTTTCTGTTCCTTAATGCATGAGTGCTAGAATACATAGCTGGACATTTGTAAAGCCAGGAAAATAGAAATAAAATGTCTTTCATTAATCCCTGGTAAAATGTTGTTGGCTGTCATGAGAACTGAGTTTTGTCGAAGGCAAACCATGAACCAACAGGATAAATTACTGAATATCCATAACTGGCCAATTCCATAGCAGATATGTCATGACTTTGTAAGAAAGCTAATTTGATCATACTTGAATCCTTTTCTTTCCCAGGTTTACAAAAAATGCTCAGTCTTATTTCGTGAGATACTTTCCTATCTTTTGCAGCACTAACAAATGCAGCAGCTCTTTTTCTTTCTGTATTTCCCCCCTAAAAGGTTTCCTATCGCTACACACTTTCTTTTATTCTCAGAAGATGAAGCAAGTATTTGATTCACGCTGGCTGAGGCAGCAATGCTAAGCCCAACATTTTTCCCCATATAGGCTAACCCTGCATTTATGTTACTAAGTAAGAAAAAACTCCGATAACATAAAATGCAGACAGCAAAAAAAATGGTAAAAACACTTCCTCCCCAGCTTTTGAGAGGGGCATTGGGTGCTGTTTTCTTACCTTTGTCTCCTTATTGTTCACAAGCTCTGAGTTTGTTGTCTGTTCTCCGTCGTCTTTCACAGGACGGAAGCTTGGCAGAGTCCAAATGCCACACACTGCTATTTTTGCCAGCAGGAGAACTCCCGGGTCTCCAAATGGATGTCTAGAAAAATTGCTTTTTATGATATTTTAGTTCAGCTGGCTCTGTGGTGGAAGTCTGCTGCAATTGTTTGAACAGTTTGCAATGAAAAGAGCATAAGGAATAAATATTCTGTATCATTTGGGAATGTAAGGAATGCATCTGCCTGTTAAATGTCTCAGACTTTAATTCAAAGAGTGAAGTGATCTGCCCAACAGCATACACCTTATCCTCAGAATTTAAAATACATTGTCCCTTAGGTTGTTCAGGTTATGCATTTACTTTTGATTGTTGTTTGCTCTTCACTCTCCAAGGATTGTTTACCATCCAAATGAACTCCTGAAGTAGGTATAATATAATGTCCTTCTTTCTTCCTGGTAAGTGGTTTGGACAGTTTATGCATAGATTAGTCTTCCAGTACCGTTGGAATTCTTCTTGAGATGGCTGAGGTCAGCTGCACAGGGTTGAGGGAGCCTGTTGGTTTATTATGGGTGACTTCAGCCTTCACATGGCCATTTGGTTAGCTCAAGCAGCACCAACCCTTTCCTATTTGGCATTCTAATAGAGCAATGAGGCAAATCTTTGACTCACCCATAACTGGCACAGTCCCTTTGATTTTAGTAAAATAAGGGTAAAGTGATAAACTATCCAATATGTACCCTACCTTGAAGCTGCCTGTGTAGCTCCAAATTGCATTTTCCCAGTCTATCAATATTCCAGTCTAATGGTTTTGAAAGAACTAGCACAGTTCTAGTGCTAAGCATAAAATTGATTTTTCAAGTGTGGGGTTTGGTTTTTTTTTGGTTTTTTTTTTTAAATGAATCACTATTTAGATGTAAAGTGTTAACAACTATGTCTCCGCAACTTCTTGCTGGAACAGGCACAAATAATAGTCTTGCCAGACATTTAGACCTAGAAAAGAATAGCATTCTCTATTCAGAATAAAACACTCTTACCAGTGACAACCTCATTGGCTGTTTTAGCAGACAGACCATGTGCTGGAGGAGTGGGGGAGCAAACCACTCTCTCAGTGTGGCAGAGGACTCTTCTTTGTCAGGACAACGTAGGAAAGATGCTCAAGCTATACATACTTTGTGTAAAATTGCAGAGCAACATCTTCTAATGCAGGTTATTGTATAGTAAATTACTTTTAGAGCAAGCCAGAAATAATCAGAACAGAGCAGGCTATAGCTGCTGTCACCTGCTTTCATGCCTCCAGTGGGAACTAAATTCACTAAAATGGAAATAGTGGGAAGTTTTCTTCTACGTCTGAATAGCTGGCTTCACCCTTCATCTGGGTTCAGGCAAATTAGCCTGTTGAGGGCAACAGCCATCTTCCCTTCAGGCTACTAGGAAAAACTTTAAATCCCTTTTGTTTAGAAGTGAAAACTGCAGAGGCCATTTACTGCCACAGCAGTTCTGTGGGAGCTAAAGGACTGGGAAGCAGACTAACAAATTATAAGAGGGAAGCATTGTCCAGTGGAGCTCTTCAAGCCTTTGGCCTGAATTCAGAAGAATGAAATGCAGGATATTCTGAGTGCAATCCTCTGGGTTTACCTGGATGCTAGCACAGGAGACAAAGCATACTGGATGGAAATGCCTGCATTCATCCCATGTTCACTAGCGTGCTAATCCACAACAGCCAGGCTATGAGCTGAGACATGCAAAGGGAAGGGGTAGCAGCAGTAGGCTGGAGGTCCGCAGGTCCAGCAGAACCCTCTGAACTGGCCAGTAGCCAACATTGAAGCTGGAGGCTTTAGATGTCAGGTACCGAGCATCACCTGAAGCCAAGGAGAGGCCAGGCACTACAACTACTGCAGGGGATCATGGTGGGGAAGAAGACCAATGAGCCCTGAGAAGTCAGTGTATCACCACAGCTGTCACATGTCTGCCCAGCCCAGTCTTGGACTTTGCTGCCAGCACAGACTACAGTGAGGAGTTGTGCTGGTGCTCAAGAGACCAATGGCTACTGGAGAGCTGCAGTTGCTGTAGCTTCTTCTCCCTCAACATCCCACCCTTCACTCACCACAGATAACATAATCCTGAGTAGCCTCAGGCTTACATGCACCCAGGTAGAATTTCTTGGCCATTACTGCCATTACCCTCTTTCCATCCTTGTCCACCTCTGGTTTGACACGTGAGCCAAACATCTAAGCATGCTTCCTGCAGCACATCATTCCATATCTTTCTTTCTTTCTTCCTTTTCCTTCTTCCCATCCTTCTTCCTCTGATCTTTGCCACTGGAAAGAATGGCAGGTTTCTCTTCACCAGTATTTTGCATTATTGCACTCTACCTACAATTGTCTATTGTCTGTATTTCATCTTTTCTCTTCTGTGTCTCAGAAACACATGACTGAGAGGTCATAATTTACTCAAGACAATGACAAAATATTGTATTGTGTTTTGTGTTAAAATTATAAGGAAGAATTTGTGCCACAGTTAAGAGGTGCTGGAAGCTCATAAGCCGTGGATTATTTAGGGCAGTAGTTGATGTGGGAAATTATTTGCCTCTGAAGATTCCGGAATGGATCATTTTCTGGGTTTATAGGAGGATGGCATTGATCAATGGGAAAAAGTCATTTCATTAACAAGCAATTACTTAACAAGTCTTTGACTAAAAGACAAAAAGTTACAGGGCGAGTGAGGAATTTCTTCCGCCAAGGAAGCTTATTCATATGAAAAGATTTCAAACAAAATAAAGCAGATGGGACTGGCATAGGTAGGATGCTGAGTTAGACTCACCTTCATGGGCGTAGCCACCCTTGTCTGAGACAAGTGGACATCAAGTATGGAACCAAATACTGACCAGATCCAAAGTCTTTTTTTAAGTATTCTGTACTTGCTGCAACTCCAAATTGTTCAGGAGTTGTACAAAAGGTGGAAATGCATACAAAGTGTTTGTTACATATTCCTGTACCTGCAGACATTGTTCAATCTATGAATTTAAGTAAATTATTTATCACTAATCAGTCACATTCAATCAAGAATAAATCACTGGTTACATATTTAATTTTACTGTTGTTGCGAAAATGGGGGGGAATAAGTCCGGTCTTGTGAGGCCGGCACCGAATATGCGACAGACGCAAATCGGGGAAACAAATAATAACCGTTTATTTACAGCAACATTTGCAGGTTCTTTTGGATTGCCGGTGATAAATTAAGAGCTACAGGTACACTACGGTTAACTGATATTATAACAACAACACACTAAAACCGACACACACACACACACTAACAACAATTTGCCCGCTGTAAACCTGGCCGCCTGGCTGATAGATCAGCCTGTGAACAGAAATACAGTGGAGCACAAGACNATGAGATACAGTCACATTTCCACCTCAACAGAAGCAAAGACCTCTTTGCTGCATTCAATATTCATAAGGGAGCAAAATCCTTGAACTTTTGTGGAAATTTCACTCATAATGTCAGAAAAGACTAATAGCAGCTCTCACCACATGACAATTCTAGGGGGGCAATCTCTGAAATTAGGAGATTGTTTTTACACAGTGGATTTTACACAGCAATTTTTACACAGTGGATGGGAAAAATATAAGAGAAGAGTTGACGAACTAGAGTGAGGAAAGGCAAACAAGATAAAGTCCAATTAGAAAAATATTTTTCACAATCAGTGTGGTTAAATCCAGGAACATGTTGCCCAGAGAGTCTGCAGAATCTCCATCCTTGGAGATTTCCAGAGATCAGATGGGCAAGGGTCTGAGCAACCTGATCTAACATTGAAGTTAACCCTACAATGAGCAGGATGTTGGACTAGGTGACCTCCAGACATCCCAACCAACCTGCAATAATCTGATTCTGCACACTTCTGGGATTTGTTGTTGGAGGAGGTTGAGGGATGCAGACTATATCAGCAAATTCAAAAGGGGATTAGACAAAGCCATTGACAATGAGTCCGTGAACAGATAGTAAGGAAACAGGCAGGGATGTGACTCTGAGGATAATTTTGAATTATGGATTCATCTGAAATCACATCAAAGTATCCAAGGTCTTTACTGTGGGCCTTTGCTGGTTTTCAGTGTATTCAGATATGGAGCTGCCAGAAAGCTATGTACGTGCTGTTTGAATGCAGAAATGGGAAAGGAGGGGGGAGGGGGGAGTGGGGTGGATGGGGACGGGATGAGACTATGCAATAAAGAGCTACAATATGAACTCATCACATACAGAATTAAAAATTATGTTCAGTGCAGAAGATGTGAGCATGGAGATACAGGCTCTGGCGAACTGGAATGTACTCTGGGACATTGTAGCTCTGTATTTTGTCATTAAGCCTGTTTCTATCTTACTAAGGTAATATTTTGCAGTCAATTAAGAAGAAATCTGGGCTCTACCTCAGAAACAGGATCAAATTCAATGTACCTTTAAAACTTTGCAAAATATTTTTCATGCTTTGATGGGTTGAGTTAAAAATCAAATTAAAATCTTAGGTAGCAAAGAAATACCTATGAGCATATCTCAGCATACATTTATTAAGAAAAACCTGTAAGCAAATGTTTATATTTAAACTTGTGTGTTAGTCAAGCTGACTTAACTATTCAGCAGTCCTGAAATGCCCTCCCTAAGAGGCATTCTTTCTTGAGCTGGGATCTTTAAAAGAGTTTGGTCATACCCAGGTTCCTCCTGCCTTGCCAGAAACACTGCGATTATCCAAGCTACAAATGCCTCCTGGAACTTCTGCTAGGCTAGCATGCAATCACAGCCTCTCTGGAGTAGTCCCATCTGTCTATAGCATAATGATTCACACATTATTCCTTAGTAAAGGGTAGGGAAAGTCATCACTCTGGGAATTTACAATCCCCTTTGGTCGTCCACTATGCCAGAACCATAACAACAGCTTTCATTATTGTGCTCTAGTTTTAATGGATTATCCTTTTTATTGCTGGCTGCAGTTGCAGTTCTCAGAAATAAACCAAAAATTATTCATTATATTAAAAAATTCTCCAATCTTCATTAATGTTGCTCTCTTTAGTGTTATTTATTAAATGATTAAATTACCATTAGCAGATGGTAACTGAAGTATATAAAATGCAAATGCCTACAATATCAAGCAAGCATATTTTACTGACAAAATTTAATATAAGTGCACATCATGATTGCTCTTTTTTGTGCACAGAATGGAAGATAATGGGGATGCGTACCGTGTCTCTCTTAGATTAATTAATCTATTTATTCAACAAATTAAGCTGATGCCAGTAGTTTAGTTAACAATATGGAAAGATAGGTGATATTGGAGCATATGGTTTGCAGTTAAAATGAACTTTGTTGCTCTGTAATGGAACTTTTTCCTCATGTTTCTTAATTTTAATGGTACACCACCAGAAGCTTAAGACATATTAGAGAACAAGGTTGTAAATTGTTTCTCAGTTTTATTCTGAAGCCTGGATAATCCCATTTTAAAGACAACACTCAAAGCACTGAGAAACAAATTCTAAGTACTTGAATAATACAGAAAATGTTCTTTTTCTAGTCACCAGGGTCCCCCACATTCCCCATGCAGTTTGTTTGAACTAGTACCCTAAACTCCCATTGAATTCAGTGGGAATTAGACAAGTAACCTATGTGCAGAGCTGTAGCCTTTGCAAACTGTAATATAAAGGTAATGGGAATCATACAGAATATCCCCATTGTCTCGTTTCCTGATTCAGCAGGATTGGTTCTTCCTTTATGCATCTAATGGAGAGTCCTGAAAACATTAGTGTAACAGCACAGTGGGGACCCCTCATGCACACATTCTTTCTTAAAGTACCGGGGGCTTGGGAAGGCTCCCTCTCATTACAGAAACAAATGAAATGTGCTCACTTTGGTGGGGGTAGCAGTAGCAAAACCAACCGCATTTTCTACATTCTTCCTTTCTCCTCTAATCAGCCCATGATACTACAGGCTTTGCAAACCACAAAGCCAGCTGACACAGGGCACAGAATTATTCCTTCTTGTGTGAGTGTAAGTTTGTGATGCAGCCTGGATGCTACAAGCTTGCGTTTGCTTAGTCGCATGTTGTTTGTGACAAATCAGAGGCTAGCAGTGATTAAGAGATGGGCTCTACATCTAATGGTAGTGTACCTGAACTGTTTGCAAAGTCTGCATGTGGCATATCCATGGTAATAAAGCTGTAGGTGAGGAAGGAATGGTTTTAGTTAGCTAACAGGAAGAAGAATCTGAGCAAACATTCTGTAGAAAAGATATGTATAGATCGTGTTGCTATGTATAGGCTATTGCTACTGGTTTTGGGCTAGACACAGATCCCTTTACTTGAGGGAATTCATTTACATTTAATAAAAAGAATCCTACTACAATTGCATTGCTTTCAAGGTATGAAGTATGGCTTCATGTGACTGTGAGTGAAGACATGCCTGGCTGCTGAGCGTTTCTTCCAGCTCTCTTTGCTTAGGTTGAAGCATTTGGACTTCTCAGATCTTATCCTAGAGGCCATAGCATTGAGAAAAGACAGGCAACACTGATTTTTTTCTCAGAAAAGTGTGGGTGGGCAGGAAAGGACTATCAGCTGTGGAGAGGTACAGCTTCAGCCGTCCCCTCAAAGTGGTATATTTGCCACTTGAAATTTATCCAGGTGCCTGAGGGTCCATACTTCAACAAGGAAAAAGAGCTGCTGAAGAACCAGGGAAGAGGTTTTTGTGCTGTGTAATTATAGAAAAAGGATAACATTACAACTGGAAAGTAGACTGAGGCCTTGACTTTGGTGGAAAGTCATATTAAGCATTAAAGTAATTCTTGGGAGAGTTGGGAAATGTATTTAAGTTCTACAGAGTTTGTGGTAGTAGGATAGAACAGTAGCTTTGTTTGCACCAGCTGAACAATAATTAACTAAATGTGACATAATTAAGTCAATTAAATCCCTTCTGTCCATTTAACTGTGGCTTATTTCACTTTCAAACAGTTGCTACTCATGTTTTTTTAAACTGAGCAAAAGCAACTTTCCTGTCTCAGCAGACACTGCAGCTGTATCATACTTACAGGTGGGGGGGTACAGAAGGTCCCAGGAAACCCTCTGGTTACACTGGCTGTGCCCTCCCTGCAGTTTGAATAAATAAGCATAATTTACAAAGCTTAACTATTAGAGGTCTGGCAACCAGGCTTCTGAATGATTGAACATTCACTCTGGCTGCTTAGGAGGAATAAGGGGCAATACCCTACAGCAAAGGTTCAGTATCGAGCAACCAGTGCAGGGGCAGATAGTTACCTCTCTCACAGCACGGCTGTACCTGCAGCACCTGCTCTAGACTGCAGCAAAACTGTGGGGGCCTGCAAAATACGAAATCTAATTGGTGTGCAAGAAAAAGAACATGGGATTGTAGTTTTTAAAGCATTTGCTAGATGAATGGCAGAGTGATGTTACTGGGGACAATAGCGATGGACAGAGAGCAAAATGCATTAAAAAGAAAACACATTTTAAAGAAAAACCATTAAAAAGAAAACCAAGTGATACTGTGGCAGGTTAAGCTTTGTGACTTCATCCACTTTCTGGAAGAAGTGAAATTAAAACTATTTTCTGGAGCAGCTAATCATGTCATGCTGAGCTGTACCACAGCTAAGAGTGGGACCAGGTCACTGAAGAACCTGAACAATGGTATTTCCTAATGTGTCATAGATCTGGGGACGCCAGGTGCATAACAATGCACAGGTTGGACATAAGCTTTATTAACTATGATCACCATGAGTGAACATTTGGCCAGCATCTCCCCTTCTCCTCCCCTGTTCACTGCCAAGTGATTGCAGAGACCCAGCCTATATGCTGTTTCAGAAAAAAAAGAAAGAGGTGAGGAAACCAAATCGTTTAAATGTTAACAAAACCAGGTATCTTTCCCTGGAAGGGATGGAATCCTTAAGTATCTTGCTAACTGCCACACTTCAAAGAAGAAAACAAATAGTAAATAATGTGACAATATAGAGAGACAGCTGTCAGTGGAGCTTACAGGGGTGGCACAACTGGTATTATTTTAGTGCAGAGCAGGGAGGTGGAAATAGTCACAGACCATTAGCTTTCAGTTCTTTTAGTTAGAATAAACCTCTTAACTCGGCCTCTTAAAATCTTAAATATTAATAATTTTACCACCACAGTGTGACTTAATATGGACAGGCAGAGAAAGCTCTACTGCCACCATAACTGTTGCAGAGGATGTCTTGGTCGAATCCTAAGAGTCATGGAGATCTTTTCTCATCTGAGATAGTTTTATAGTTGTGTGACTGGTTCTATGACAAGTCAAGGTGAAGGGACACTGGGGATGCTAGAGTCACAGAGGGAACAAAGCCAAATCCCATTCTTAATGATGCTGATGAACTTCTTGTTCATGCTCACCTGCTTAGTGGTAAAGACACTAGTAGCTCTTTGACACTGGGTATTCATCTCTCATTCAGCCCTCCCTGTTTGGATATCATCACACTATATAAAGATGCTTCAGTAATTAATTCAGCCAGGTCACTAGCATTTGTCATATGTGATTCAGTTCTATCCTCCACACCAAAATAATTGTGTGCTGTTTTGTTTGATATATACTGTTGTTTTGATAAGATTTGTGATTCTTTATCTATACTGCAAAATGCCTATATCAGAGAAGTCAAGGCTGAAGAAATGCAAAACCTAATGCTGTAAGATTTATGAGGGTCTTCATGTCTTGGGAATAATTCCTTCCACAATTTTGACCAAACGTAGAGGATATTTCTGGACACAAAGGCCTAGACCTCCCTGACAGAGCACGGGCAACTTGTCCTCCTGTATCCTTCCTTTTTGCCGCTGGGTATTTTCTGGCCTGTAATCTCTTCTGCATGTGCTGCCTTGGCAAACAGTGAGAAGTGGGGTTGTTGGAGAGGTGTTCTGCTAAGAGCTCTATGCAATAACCTATCTAGCAGATCTCATTTAGGTTTTGCTGAAGTGTGAGGTATGGGGCTTGGCTTTTTTTACTGCAGCAAGGTGTGGGTATCAGCCATTTTATGGTAAAAGAATTGTAGTTTAAGCAAAATCATACTTAAGTCCCCAAAGTCACTCAGATCAATGTTCTGATCTTTTCTGGCCTAGGTTTCTTTATTTAAGAACAGCCTCACTTCTACATGAAATTGCTTAGCAAACTATGTATCATCCATAAGTGAGGGAATATGGTTAAGAAAATCTCTAAGATTTTGTAGGTTAGTATATCAGGATTGTTTTAGTCAAAATGAGAAATCTCTTTTATTGCAAAAGTAGTTTCCCATTGTATTCCTTGAGGGGGAGCTCCAGTTAATGAAAAAGATTCAGGATGAAATCCACTGAAGAAAAAAACATACAAAAGAATATTTTCTGAAGTATAGGAATATTTTCTAGAGATGCTAATAAGCCAACTGATGGAATGAATCTCTCGTATGTAATGAGCTTAATTTTCTAGCTGATACACTGCTTTTCCAGCTGTCTCCTTTCAATTAGTACACAGCACAGTTTTGTAACCATAATTTCTGTGTCATCTTCAGGGGAGCACAAAGGTCCAGCTGTCTCTTGTGCTCTCAGCTTGTGCTCATTGTGTGCAAAGAATTTCTCAGCCTCTCCCAGCCCAGAGTCAATATATTACTTTTTGGTGAGTTCCCAGCTACACTCCAGTGAATACAAATTTCCAGTAAGTTACATTTAAAAATAACTATTATTTTATGACACACAAAGAGAAATCAGTTAAATTCTTTATATTTTAAGGAATGATATTTGTCTCAAACTTTGAGAAAAAGTTACAAAAGTGCTACAAATTCTGGATGGAGTACTAACCCTGGTCTTTTTGAATGCAGTACTTCATTTTAAGCAACAGGTTCAGAGATTCCCATAGTAAGGCAGAATATTTCAGCCATAATTTTTCTTCCTGCATCATCTTTCTCTTTTAGTGTGAGAAATTTCCTCCACATCCCCTGGCTTTTTTTTTTTCCCCCTACCTTAAGGTTCACTTTAACACAGAAATATAGTTGCGCAGATTTAGCTGATACAAAATTATTGACATTCAAGGTTATTTTAAAAAAACTTACAGCCTTTGAAATGGAATAGATTACCCTCACAGTTGTGCCTGGGCACATATTTTGCTCTTCTGCTTGGGAACAGGCTAATTTGCTAAAAATTGAGACCGCAAGGATTCCTATCCTTGTTATCCTATATTTCAAAATAATAAAAAATCCTAGCATTTGGTTAAGAAAGCCATGAACCATCATACTGTTGACTTGCCTCTACATCCTCTGCAATACAACAGAAAGAGCAAGTATTTAAATAATTTTATGGCCATTGTTAGTCACATGGTTGCTGTAATACTGTTTTGGACAGACTTTAGGTTTCAATGAGCTTCAGTAAAGCTGGAAGGAAATAAATCTTTATTTCTTTAAGATAAACCTATTCCTATGTGAATAAAAGCAACAAGAGTAACAGATTAATTTACATTATAACAAGCTGAATATGCTATATTACTCTTTTATCTGTTTTCACTTGCTTTCCATATACAAAGGAATTGTGCAGTGATAAGACAGACATTAGTGTAAAGATGCACTTTACCACTATTCTTCCATTGCTGAGCATATAGTCAAGCACAGTTATTGTTCACTGTGATGAGGAAGGCTTTATCACGAAGGGCAGGGGAAGATTGCTGGTCTGAAACAGGCCAGACTTAGAAGACTACCTCGCAGCATGAATCTTGCCTCTCAGGCAAGTATCCCCAAAATGAGGAGCAAGAGAAAAGCAAAATGCTTATTTGCCTATGCACAAATCAAAAGCTACCCGCCTGCTCAATGGCAGCCTTTCACAGGCACCATGTATAGTTGAGGCAGCAGTTCTTACTGGATTCATGAAGTTCATCATGGAGCAGGCTGCCCCCTACTACAGCAAGAATTTCCTCTCTGGACAGCACTGCAGCTTGCTCTCTTCTGCTAACCAAAGCTCAGCAAGACCAGAAACTACTACCTGAAGAACAGCTCACCATCAGCTGCTTGCTGCAGTGGTGGCAGTGGTTGCTGCCAAGGTGCTGCAAGTGCTTTGAATGCAGCCATTTCCTTTCAGAAAGTGAGTCTTGGTGATAATCAGTGCTGTCAGTTGTACCTATACAGCTAAGAGACAGCATACAGTCCAAAAGTGGTGGATATTGCCAGTATTGACAAGAAGAGGGACAGCACAGTGTTAACTGAAATGAAAACCTTGAATACAGCTTAGTGTAGACTTTATACCCCCAGCCTGATATGTAGCTGTCTGGGCTTGATATTTTGCATGGGGCAATGAATAGCAGCTTGTTTCTAGGCATTATTTGTGTCTCAGTAAGGTGCTAAGGCTCATGAGCTGGGTCAAAGTGGGTCACACAGGTCTGTGAATATGGCTGGTATTGAATGAAGGTATGAAGTGCTGGGGTCTGGGTTGTGGGCCCTGAGTTGAAGTTGACCTGTGGATAAGTCACAACCTAGCAGAGTGTTTTGTTCTCCAAGTAGTTCCAGGCCCCAGAGGGGCCCCCACCTGTTTGTGGCCCCACCTTTGCCCAGGTGATCATGGTTGGGGTGGTGGGCGAGGCCAGGACTATATCAACCAGGAGCTGATCAGTTTGTGAGCAGCTTCTTGTTGGGGCTGGAGGCTTTTGTGGTGGTTGCTACTATTCTGGTTCCCTGTGGAAATATGGAGGATTTGAGAGTGAGAAGAGCAAAGGTATGTGCTACTTTTGAGGGGATGTTGCTGGGTTTGGCATTGGCCAACAAAATCAGAGAAGAAGCAGCACAAGGTAGCCTTATTGCTGCTTATCCTGTTTTTTCAGCACAGGATGGTTCCAAGGGATTCTTGTTTTTCACCTCCAAAACAGCTCCTTCTGTTAGCTCTGCCATCTGTCTTATGTTTTATGTTGAACTACTCTTAATTTATAGAGGCTTCTGGTGTTTACTTGGTCATGACCTACAGACTCTTGTGTCTGGAGTGTGGGAGAAGGCTGAGCCCTCTGTACTTCATCTGTTAAGGAATGTAAAATAGAAAACTCACAGTTAGCAAAAGCAAAGAGAAAAATCCATTTGGCTTAGGCATGAGAAAAAAGGCAGAGAGTGTCCTTAGTTGTATATGCGACATACATCTTAACTTAAGCATATTCTAGCTTTTCTGTATACTTCATACCCTAGTATTATAGACTACATATGTACTAATACATAAGGTGTCTGGAGACTGCTATTGCTACAAATCACTTCTGTACCATGAGGAATTCTAGCACATAGTGAGGCAGTGCTCTAGACTGAAACCTGACTCTGATTATATTACTGCTAGTGATGTAGCCATAGTGCTCAACAGGTTGTTTTACTTTTAACAAATTCTTGATACACCTATTATTGTATCAATACCCTTGTTTAAATGAGGCTTTCTAGTTCCCCAGTCTTATAAAATTAAGTGTAAATGTATAATGGCTTATGATTTCCTTGAACTGTATTTAAATAGTACTTAGTCTGTGTTGTTGTTTGCCACATTTTCGTATATGACTTTTTCTGATTTCTGCCCTTTATGCCACACAAGGATAGGATGTTGCCTGTAAAGGATGTATCTTGCTGAACTTGGTGCTCTTCCACATTTGCTAGCATCAGTTATTATTTCTGAGTTTGTCAAGGAAATAACTTACTGGTCTAGCTTGCTCTATAACATCTTAAGCAGGTGTGTGATCCAACTTTTGAAGACTATTATCAGTAGCATATACCTTTTTGTCTTGCTCACTCATGAGCCCCTTTGAGACTTTTCATTTGACTACTAGGCTGTGAGAAATGGCAAGTTGGTCTTCTCCAAACTCCAAATCCTGAATGTCTTTTGTGCAGGTTATTGGAAAAGTAACATGAGCTCTGTTGAAAGAATCAAGTTTTAATGAAAGATCCTGACAAGCATGCCCTTGAGAGCAGTTATACTGGGGATACATTTTACAGGTCTAGGACACTTCTTTCCACAACTATAACAGAATGGAAAAGTTTCCTGACAACTCTTTATGAGTAAAAACATGAAATGATTCTGTGATGACAGCACTACAGTTCTTGCAACACGAAGTCAGGCCTAGTCTGGTCCAGGCTGTCTGCAGTGAAGGCTGGAAAATAGAATAGCATGTTAATACTAACTGCTCACACTATTAGGGCTGGCTACAGCATTCAGAAATCTGAGCTTTTATTCTGTGGTACTTATGCAGCATGGACAAGATTTCAGCATCATTTTCATGGTTCTGTATAACTACATCTTGATAACCTCACCTGTGAGACCTTTGAGCACCTTCAGTTCCAGAGTGGTGAGTGTACCCAGGATCTGGCCCTACCTCCTTGGCATTTCACTGTCTTTGATAAAAAAGGTCCCTGTGTACAGTTCTCACTGCCCAGTTAGTAAAAATCCCTGGACCATTAATTTCTGTACGAATGTAGAGCCCACTAATAGCAAAAATCAATAAAAAATAAACCTAGCAATTGGAAATCTAGCGTCCCTTACAAACAAACATAAATCAAACAGAAACAGAAGGCAGCAGACAGAGCCGAATTGTTCCTTTTCTCTGCAGATGTATGGTTCATTAGGCATACTGTACAAATTAGATTTAAATGTGCAAATATGAAAAATGTCAATATTTCTTTGCTTTTACTTTCAGTATAAACATGTTCTTTCTGTGGATTAGTACCTTCCTCATGCAAATATGCACTGGTCACATTGCAAAAGACATCTAAAAAATTTGAGTTGTTTTTCCATGTGTTATGGCTGCTGCCAGTCTTCAGATTAGCATGCTGCTCAAAGATGAGCAGAAACAGCTGGTTACATAATGCTTCATAGAATAGAGTTGAACCATCTAGCTTGATTTTCCTGATACTTCTGGATGTGTTGTTGTGGTATAGGTAGGTGATGCTCATATATTCAGACAGGATTTATTTAATTAAAAAATCATTTATTTTTCAGAATATATGTATAACTTCCTTGATAGTGTATGCTAGTTATTTCTTGCTAGGCCCTATTTGCAGAGATTACTCATGTAACTTTTGTTATAGTTCAACCAGAACACTCCTGGTTTGGATTTTTTGTTATTGAAGGTTTTTTAATGCTAATCTGTTTCTGAATTTTTTTATATATAGAATAAAACATTTTGAGAAGTTATACTGTTGATTTTTGTCACCATTTGACTTTGGTATAATTTTATCCAGATATTCATACCTTTACTCTTATTTCCCACAGTTTGGTTCACAGAATATTTTCCAGACATTTTCCTTCATTCCTTCCTTTAAGAAAGAGCATGTAAGGACAGATCCTCCAGCTGCAACTGCTAAAATATTATTGCTGTATCAGACCAACACTTATCATTCTGCATGTTCTCTTGCTAATAATTGTATCTTGTTCTCCAAATTTCCTTTCTTTCATGATTTTTTACATATCACCTTGATGATCATTGCTTTGTTTAAAGTTACTTGCTTTATTGGCACAATAATAACCAAACTATCTTTGCCTGGGAGGAGTCAAAGTCTTTGGTATCCCAAAGAATTTTCACGTGTCAAATAGTAGTAGTTGCAAATATGAAAACTTTATATATGCATTCTTTACTGTATCCAACTACTGATGTGGTGGTAGAGTTACCACAGAAAGAAACTCTGTTGTATTTGCAATTACACATGGAAAAGGACCCTAATGGGAAAGAGACCCTTAAGTATCAGTGGAATCTCTCTTGACTGTGATACTCTTCAAATCTGATTCTTCTAAAGCAATGACCACTGTGACTGAGAATACAAGAACATGTTCCTAAATTCTTAAAGTAAAACCACCTGCAGAGGGGATTGTAACACTTGTGTAGTTTATGGCAGACTGCCCTGGGGAAGCCAGGTGTGTTTGATAAACAAGTGACTTAAAAGTTGACATTGGTTGACAGTTGACAAGCTGATGAGAAGGAAAGTTGAGATTACTACAAAGTTAGCAGGAGTGTAAATTCTCAGCTAAAAACTAAAAGTGTTATAATCTCTGTTCTGAGGTATGAGCTGTCCCAGTCAGTCACACCCACTAGCTATATCAATGCTATTGACTAGAGCCAGATGTAATTTGGGACCTGTAAGAACAGAAAGCAGAAGATATCTGTGACAGATCATTATATCTTTCCTATCCCTTTTGCAAAGTAGCAGAAATACTCGTGTGTATTTCTTTTTGTGATGACACTTTCTGACCTAATGTGACATTTTGGCATTTCAACCATATGTCTGTTTGACCTTGCGAACTTTTCAGTTTATAATATTTCACCATCTGGCTCCAATTAATTTACACAAACATGGTCTCTGTGTTACTGCTTCATCTACCACTTTCTTGAGGGAAATAGAAATGTATCTATGAATCTATAGATTCACACAAACAGATGCACACATACTTGTAGACACACAAACACACATTTCCTTGAGTAGGTATACCTTGCTGTAAATGCATTCAACACACTGTAACTGCCTCCATGAGTAGCTCAAGATGTTGATAGAGGTAATGGTTTGACTTCTAGGGCTTGCGTGTCTAAGTTGTTTTGCACATAATTGCCTAATACAGCAAGGGGCAGAACAGTTGCCTTCTGTCATGTGGCACCTGCTACCTTACCGGGCTGAAGCTAAGCTGCTGAAGCTTGAAGATATTTTGCAGTTTGGTAAAAGTCCAGCAACTCTAAATGTCAAGGGAAAAAAAAATAAAAAATATTTGTGATTTTTTTTTTCTGTCACACTAACACAGATTTTTGTAGCCAACAACTTCTCTGATACATGTCTAATTTATTAGCTCCTTATTGCTGTGTATTGTCAGGCTCAGATGTTAATGAGTTTACCTAGTATAACCTCTACACAGCATGGAAACGATTCCCACTTTGTTGAAAAGAAACTGAGATAGAAGTAAGCTGCCAGAGGTCCTACAGGGAGAGCGAGACAGAATCAAAAATTGAACCCATATTGCGTGCATTTTCAAGCAGAGCCATAATTGTAAGATGAGCCTGCTGTATATGTTTCTTAAAAGCCAAAAATTTCTAGCTTGAATGCCTAAGGTTAGAAACATAAATCCATATTTGTGTGTATTTTCATAATTATCTTCCTTTTCAACTGCTTCTTCAGCTTCTGACTTGCTGCTTCATTTTCTTCAGTTTGTTTTCTAGCTTTAAATAGGCAAGCCAGTACAGATATTCATAGAAGTATCGTTATTGCCAAAAGCTTATACTATGTTAATAACAGACAAATTTATTCCATTTTTCTCACAACTATTAGCCCTTCCTAACCACTGTGAAACTTTGTTATGCACTCATTGAAATTTAATTATACTGTCTGTATCCTTTTGATCTACTCAAGATTAATGGGAGTCAACTGCACCTTATTACCTTTCTAAGTGAAACACAATTATGCTTCTCTTCAGGAAGGCTGCCTACCCTTAAATCAGGACATTTTCCTCTTTTAAAGTGTTCCCATCTGGTCTCTAAAAAATGGTACCTAATGCTTTACTGAAAAAGAAGTTAGACTAACTGTTCTATAATCTCTGGAATACTCATAGGATTTTGTCTTAATTATGACATTAAACTGCTCCATTTTCAGTCTTCAGGGATCTCTGTTAAATTTATTCAGTGATCTTTGTTTAAAAACTAGCACTAAAATTTTCACCAGTTAGTAACTACTATTATCTTTATGAACCTTGGCTATGACAGCTTATGCCCTTATTCCTGGCTCATTTTACCAAAATGAAATGTTTGAGAATCTAAAGTCTTATTATCCATGAACAGGAGACCCTGTTACATGGGTTAGCTGAAAGGTAAAGGACTAAAACGGGCATAAAGACTAGAACATCAGTCTCTCTCCTCTTGTCCTACTTTGTCCTGCACTTTTTTGGTAACTATAGAGAAATTCATGCTGCTCTTGGGTATTTGCTGCTATTCACAGCAGCTTTCAGTCAATGGGGCTGCCAAACAAACCTGTTTCATGTGCTCTGTGGCATACGTTCTGAGGCTTCTTCATGAAAGATGAACTTGCTATTCTCCTAGAGCATGGGCACTTTTTTTTTGTCTAGAAATTTCAACCCAGTACAAGCAGTTTTGACCCAGCCATGATTTAAGGCCATTGAGTTGCAGTTTCCGATAGCCAGCATGTAAAGTAAAGCTGTTGTGCCTAAGCCAGTTGAGCCACGAGATGTTTGGAAATCTTAGCCTTGTCAGCATAACTGCTGTGCACAATGGAGATATCTCATATGCTGAAGACATTTGCAAAAGAACAGAAATATAGTAAGCCCCAGACAGCTATGAAAACTGCCTTGCATCCTGGTAACTCATCCTGCAGATGACACAAAAGGGGCTCATGCACTATCAGATAACGAAATTGGAAGGAGGGATGGTGATGCTGAAGGAGACATAATGTAAATGGTCTTGACACTGATGGAGCAATTCTGCATAGAAACTTATGTTGATTTTTTTTTTGTCAGGTTCAATAAACCAATGATGTATTTTTGATCAAAAGGACAATAAAATACTATCTTTGGGTAACAGTAGCTGACTTTCTGATTATTTATGCTCTCACCAATTTTTATGTAATCTGAAAATGGCTGGGTAAAGACTTTTATGCTCATCAATATTGGTAAAATATTAAATGTCATGGAGCCATTGGACTTTCTGTGTTTAAAAATGCTATTAATTATTAAATAATAGTGTATTTAAAATCTTATTAAAAAGATGTGCCACTGATTTTATGTTCCATTTGATGAGCTTTCCAGCAGAAACACCTTTGGACAAAATCATGAGCTGTGGTGCTATTTTGCCTTATAATTTTTGGACAGATTTTTAAGGAGACATCCATCCTTTTCTCTAGGTAGATTTGGTGGCTTGAAGCAGATACGCAGCAGTACCCCATCACAGCTACTATAATTAGAATTTATGTTGCTAACTTTCAAAGTATTGAAGTTTTCATGACAAAGCATGAGCTGAAGCTCTGTGGCAGGTAATGGGTCGAACAAGTTTCTCTCTTCTAGAGCATTACAGTGCATTTCTGCAGTAGAGTTTGAGGATAAGAGCATAGTTTGAAGTCCCAATTGTTTTTATTTTTCAGTTTGTGGGTTATGCTGTCTTGCTCCATAGTGTGTCCTGTTGTGTATGGATTTTGATTTTTGTTATGCCTCTGGCCCTTGAATAGAAAACTAACATCTTTGCTTCTGAGCGATGAGCAGAGAGGTCTCTCCACCAGCTCTGTTGGATAATCCAGCTCTTCCATTCTCATTATTATGACTATTGTTGTTATTATTATTAGAATTACAGCTACACCAGTTCTTCAGAATAAGGACTACCTGCCTTTGTAACAGCTTGAAGTGACCTAATTTTGAACCCAGTTTAGCAGGGCACTCTAAGACCAGAGAAACAAGAGGCAAGTGCTATTCCAAAGAAACCTGGGTTCTGCATTGCCACACTTACCTTTTCTCTGAAATCCTGGTAGTGAGAGCTGCAGGTGGAGACCAAGACTTCAGATTCCACAAGCTGAGGAAATTCAAGCCTAAGTATCCAGCTGATGAAAGATGCTTTTTGTATCTCTCTGCTGGAAGTGGGCTGACCACAGAAATGTTTAGGAGGTTGCTGGGTGCACGGGAGGAAGCCCATCCCTCATGGCTGAACTGGGGCACTCAGCTGAGGAAGCAGATCCCTAGAAAGTTTTGTTTATAGAGGAAAAAATGAAAAAATATCTGGTATTAAACCGAACATCTCCACTTCAGGTAGGTCATTCTTATTTACAATATGAAGAAATGAGACTGTATTCCTAACTGGGAAAGCAGAATAGTTGTGCTGGTGGCCTTTGTCCTTGTTTACACAAACACAAGGATGTAGAATTCAGCCAGTCTCATCAGATAGCACAAACCTGGCACAGATACTGAGGATTATGTAGGGATGCATAACCTACATGGGAAAGGTATATAGCTGGAGAAAAAGCAATCAGAAAATTCAGGCTACAGTATGTATCTTCAGTTTATTTTAGATCTTATTTTTCATCTTAAGTTTAATTTTCAAATCTTTCTTTGGTATTTTTCCATTCACTGGGGAATATATCCTGGTTTATTTAACAAGTTATTTTCTCTATTATTTCCTTTATCCAATATACCTGTAAACATCTTTTTGATTCCTGTTGAATACTTTTACTGGCATTGAATGGCTTTGCTTATTTTCATCTCTTGTATTGTGCCCTCAAATATGGCAATTGATTTGTTTTATTCTGTTTTCTTCTGTTCAATATAATTTTTTTCGTACTTACAGCCACAGATTTTTATTCCTGTTTCTTGTCAAATTGCATCTGTGCTTGCTTCTATGTATTCTTTCCTTCCAAAGAAACTAGCGTCTTTTGCCTATCACCTTTATTTTTCTCCAAGTTTTTTTGTGTGGCTTTTATTCTGAGATACAGTAGCTGTTCATCCTTCCAAGATGCAAGCTGCAGGGTTATAGCAATGATTCATTTGGACAATTCAAGTTGGCTAGCTCAGAACATAAAATTTGTCACCAACAACTCTTGCAGCTTCCTTTGCATCCTGCAGCCTAGTGGTGTTCCCTGTCTTGGAGAAATAGCATAATCCTTGCCTGAAAGGCATGCATGAACTGTCCCTGAGTAAAATTCATATGGGTCAGGAGTCACAGCTTAGCAAGACCTGCTTTAGAGTAGCCCAAAACATATGCATACATATCCCCTAATTTGAGATATTGAGCTGACAACTGGAATTAGTCCCTTTTGAAGTGGTTAATTTCTATATTTTGATTAGTCATGCTCAGTTATGCTCATCATACCTTTGGCTTACTGATACTGACATACAGAGCTGTGCTTTCTGCCACCCCTGGAAACTTGGTGAGTCATCAAGCAAGAAACCCAGCGAAAGGGCAAGATTTCTTTCATTTGAGAAGTCTGAGCAATTACATATCTACTGCTTTACAGAAGGACATCAACCCAGCACACGAGTCATAGAGTCCCTTCTGTAAAGCAAAACCACACCAATATTTGTGAATGAACAAATAAAAAAATCCTCTTGTTTTGGTGAGACTTTTTTTAAACAGCATTAGGGATAGACAGAGAGAAGACTCATGCCAGATGTTTGTCTCCCAGGTGGAAAGAACTCAGATATGATGAAATGAGCTCTGGAGACTAGGAAAGACCATGTGAGTGTATGAGATTTAGAATAAGGCTTGCGCTGCATGTACACATACAGAAAGGTTATGTAGCAAGGGAAATACCTGCCTTATATCCTTAAGGAGAACATAAGAGCAGCCCTACCAGGAAGCACACCTTTTTACTGAGTGATGAGCCCAGCTGCACACCTGCATCAGCAAACAAATCTGCTTTGCTGCTGCCCTCCCACCACCACGGATTTGAGTTCCCAAAGCAAAGCCAAGGGCCTATGTCAGCTGGAAACCATAACCCAATCCCGGGAGCTGCACTAAGGCTGCTCATGAACTCTACGTGGCTCTGGAGCTTCTCTTTCATCCCTTTGGTACAAGTCAGCACCATTTACAACCACCCACATGGGAGACATTGGATGAGTCATTCAGGGTTTGTGTTTTCTTTTGGTAAAGATGATGGGGTGCTTAATGATGTGGGACTCAGAGTGTGAAGGTGGTGCAATAAGTAAGGCAGAGAGGGAGGAGAATAGGTGGATGTATACTCCCAGGGGTGCTATGTCAGTCTCCCAGAGAGGTTTCTGTCAATTACCTGACCATACCATACAGCTTATGGCAGCATAACACCAATGGAGTATTCCCAGTCTGGGTGCAAGCAGAAAATATACTGGGATACACTGGCTGGATATGCTAGGACCAAAAAATCCATATAGACAAAGCATATTTACTACACAGCCCTGGCCTGTCTTTGAGGATTCATTATTTTGAACAATGGCTCCAGCAGGTGTGAATGTTCCCTTCTTTTTCACACCTAAAACTTCTCTCTACAGGATCACGAATTTTGGTTTAACAGAGGTATCTCCTACTGATTTTACTAAAGATGTGGCAGACAGGATCTCTTACATTAAAGGCAGTGGTATTTCATTGTTGTGGGCTCTGGTTCTGTTGTGGATTTTGCTTTCATTTCTGTCAGAGAAAATGAGCTCCTTCTAGATTCTTAGAATACACTTCCCAAAAGCTGCAGCAGAAAAACTGGAATGAATTGAATATAAGATGCTACCGCACCTTCAGCTTGATTGCACAAAAAGCTGTGCAAGTTAAAAGGACATCAGATCTGCTGAATTGTAACAAAGAGCCATAAAGGAAATGAAATGAGATCACCGGTGTTACTCAAAGGAACTCTAATGCTGTTTTCATAAGTTGTTACCAGGTTTGAAGATTGCTTGGTGGCTAATAGAGCAGTTTTACCACTCAACCATTTGAGAAACTAGGCAGAATACTTCGTTTTCCTCACACTGTGTGAACAGCTACAATGTCAGCCCTTTAGTTCACTTTTCAGAGATGAAATATTGCGGAGTACCTGTTTTGTACTTGCCCCCCAAACGGCTACCAAGTTCAGAGTTTCCTCAACTTGGGGGGATTTGAATGCTCGTCTCATGTATTCAGGAATGTCCTAGCCACAATGCAAGTAGAAACAACTTTTGGATGTAGCTCCGTTCACTATTGGAGTTGAACAAGAAACCTGGCAGAAAGAGTATTGTAGGCTAACGCTTAGGAACAACCAGGAAGAGAAGGTACCTACAATTTTAGCCTACTCCTGTGATTGTTTCTACTCTTTCATGCAATATAAAAATGCATTGCTACTATTTTTCTTTACCAAGTAACTTAGCATTTTGTGTTATTGCTATTCTAATACATTAAAATTGAGTGAAAATAGAAATCTGGAGGGTTTAGGTAGCTCCAAGTCTTGATAAAATATCTGAGTATCTGTATTCTGGATTTCTTTTAAAATCTAGATGTCAAAAGTTGAAGTAAACATGACAGCTGTGAAATACTCAGCATCAATTTACAATATTTTGAAATAAAGCCTGCATGGCTTTGCAAAAGGAAATGTTACTTGGTCTCAAATATGAATGAACTTATATAAGTAGCTGTGCTTGTTCCCTTTTTTTATTAGCAGGTAGAATGACAGGCCATGGTACCAGGGCAGACCACATGCATACCGGTGGCAATTTTAGACTCCAGGATGGAAACATAGTCAGACTTTTTCCCTTATCAGCACTGAGTGCAAGTTTCTTCTCCAGTTAATCCTGGGGGCCTTCAAAGCAAATTGATTTAAGTGAGCCTGAAGGTGTAACAGTAGCTGCTCACTGTATAGGAAATGCATTGCTAATTACTACTGATGGCAATGATAATTACATGTGGCTACTTCTTAGAAGATTGGTCCTACCATTTACTTAAAAAAACCAAAACAACTATTATTTCCTTTATCTCCTTGATGCAGACTGGCCATTTCAGCACATAGCAAATGTGCTTTTCCTTTTTGAAGACAAATGGTGGTTTCACTGCACCAGCCCTATGAGTCTGGGCTACTTCTTTGCAAGGCGCTGGTGCACCGCTTCCATCCAAAGTAAAAAGGCTTTTTTCTGTTTCTGTAAAGCTGTATTACTAGTGGAGCTACACTGAGGATCTTGTAACAGCTGGAGCAATTTTCTGAAGATGAAGTTGGTAATAGTGCTGCTGCTAGTACCACCTCTTATGAAATGCCTTTCACTTTTTTCATATAGTAGGGAATTGTAAATTAATTCTTCTGTCTCCATGGGTTTGGAATAGAAACGATGCCTTCACAGTTCAATGAAGTGGAAAGTCTTTCATCAGTAGAAAATCAGCCAAGGAATTGGATGGCAAAGGCCTCATACATTACAAAACAGTTGTTTGCAATTAAGGCCAGGAGTAAGATGTGCCTGAGTCTGTCATGTTTCTTTTTGTTTATTTAATCAGCCTGAGGCGTAACATTTGATGATTTGAAGTGGCATTGTTTCCTTGTCATGTCCTATGATTTACTGTGTATTATGTGTACAGTATATGTACTGTATCAAAGGACTACAATCTGTTCAAAATATAGACGTTTCATATTTTGCCTGAATCTTTACCAGTAATCAGAACATTTTCACAGAGGCATTAGCCTTCTAAAGTAGTGACCACTGCTGCTGGGGAGGGATTATTTTGAAAGTTGTTAGAGCGAATCAGCTAGGAATCACAAGGACATCAGCAGAATTTAATTCGTTGTGCCACAATCTTTCTCTGCAGTGACAGTGGCAAAAACTGTGACAACCTCTGCTGATGTTTCCTTTTCTGTCTCACAGGACATACATTTCAGCAAGAGTTGTGGATGACTGTGCACCATGACAGAGAATTTTGTAACTGATAAAAAGTTCAATGGAGTCAAAGTGGAACTGAAGGTAAGCTAAATATAAACTAAAAAGAATTAGGTAGCTTAGTCAACATCAGCTCCTAAAGTAATGCTACTGCCAGTTTTAATAGGGATCTCAGAACAGCAGGTAATCTTATTTACCATATGCTAAGCATGGTGCAGCAGATGGATGATTACGTTCTAGTCTTTTCTGTGCTTTCCTTGCACTTGTCAATTCAAGCCCCGGGAAGAAGGCTGGTATCCAGATTGATAACACATGGATGTTCTCTAAGGGCTTGACTTTTTCATTGGTGCAGTATTGCAGAAAGAATGGAAAATCCTCTCTCTATAAATGTAAATGCAGTTAGTGATAGCTAGTAGTTCTGAAGATGGGTTTATTATGTCTGTCTCAAAGTTGTCAGAAGGTAAATCAGGCTTTAAAGAACAGATTTTCCAGAGCTGATCCGCTGGTAGAAGAGTGCTATGGAATATCACACGTAAAGCATCTCCTCAAAGAAACTCACAAACAAAAGAAAACACAGTGATGATGGTTCGCCTGGGCACGTCACTGTTTCAGTAGCATGCATGAGCCTTCTGTGACAATATTAAGTCCTTATAAGGCAGAGACTCACTAGATCTATGTTGTTAAGGTTTTAAAATATTTTTTTTTCTCCCCTGTGAAGTAAATCTTACACAACTGACTCTAAACAGTGACAGTGAAGTAGAAGACTAACAGGACCATAGGTCAGTGAATGTCCTTGGAGTTGACAGGTACAATATCAAAAAATGTCCAAGCTTAGTATTAAAGATCCCTTTAGAATATGTATCTGAAGTCCTTTTCTCTGCAAACAAGCTCTTTAAAAAGTAAAATTTACCATCATTTTTTCTGTTTCTACACTCTTTTATGAATTTGAGGACCAGGTCTGCTCAGCGATCTCCAATAAGTTTAAAGTAGTGTGGCAAGTATTTTTTTTTAAGAAACTAGTAAAACAAGCCACAGTGTTTTCAAAGTGAGTTAGGAAGGAAAACAAAACTTGTATCATTATATTAATCATTGGATTTTAAAGGTATTATCCAAACTTCTCTGATTCATTTATATGAATCTGATTCATCTATACTTTCAAATTGATAACATAGGAGATTTTAGAGTGCAGATTTGGAACACCTTATCAGTGGATTCAGGGGGCTTCTGGCTAAGTACAGAGAAGAGGAAGGCGCTCAGTGCTGCTGTGTCTGAAGACTGCCCTCTTCCAGTGGAGATATCCAGTGACTGCAAACCGCTGGAGCCTGGAAATGACTTCATACTTTCCTCGTCTTTATGTCCTTCCTGAGGCATTAGCTATTGGCAGCTTCTAGTGACAGATTCTGATTTGAAGAGTCCTCTTCTCTGACCCAGTACAGTTTTAGTGACATTACTCACCTTTTTAGGAGAGGTTAGTATTCTGCTTGCTAGCAAACTGAAGCGGCTCCATGTGGAAGGAGCAGGTAAGCAGGAGAGTCAGTGCAAAGTACAGGGAAAGAGCACATTGTGTGGGCAGTGAGGTTGAGACCTTGGCAGGCATCAGCCAACTTGACTTAGACTGCCTGGGATTGTAGACCGCTTCTACAAACCTGGTTTATAAAGTTATTTTTACACATTTTCATTTTAAATGAAAGCAGAGATAACACTCCATGTAACATTCAACTCCTGACCTCTTCTTAATGAAAGGTCATTCATTAACTTCCTGGTCACTATAGGCTTCTCAGTTATTGTATCAAATGATGCTTCTGGATGAGCCTTGCTCCAGCTTTAGCTGCTTTAGGGCAAGCTGGGCCTTGAACTTTTTTGCGTGAGTATTAAAAATCCCTTTCAGTGATGGCTCTGTCTTTGGCCTCCAAGGAAGCAGATCATTAATTTCGGTGATATGCTATTGCTGGAACAGTCTCTAGAACTGCTAAAACATCAATGAGATATATCAGTTAAACTACAAGAAAACACCTTTTGCTAGAGCATTCAACCCTACTGAATGGGAGATAAATCAGTTGAATGTGTGAAATCATGTCTGCAAAACATTTGGATGAAATGAGTTCAGCATGGGATTTAGGTGCCCCAATTTAACTATGTTTATTCCATCAAACTGAAAATGTCTGTAAACGTAATTATGGAATTCAGAAAAACCTCAAAGTCATGAAAGGTGCATGAGCCTTTAAGTAGTAAAGTCTCATCTGTTACAGAAGTGTCATTTGAAAGCATCACACAAATGAGCTCCTAGTAATTTTATAGGAGCTTTATTCTCTCACTGTTGCTAATGTGATTGAGGTCAAGGAAATGAAGTTTCTCTAAAACTTTATTGTCGTGTGTTTGTGAGTTGATTGAACTTTTGCATCTTTTTTCTTCAAATTATGATCTACAGTTTGGTTTTACATATAACTCAAAAAAAAAAAGGCAAAGCAGTGTAAGTTAAACCTGTGCCACATACATTCAGACATGAATCTTTTTCAGTCACTCAGCAGTCCACACGTTCTTCATATATCTCTAAGGGATGTGTCCAGTATATGTAGCTGCTAAAATAATTTGGAAATGCAGATAAGTTAAATAATAGGTACCTATGGAACAAACTTTGATTGTTCTATTGCCCAGTTTTATGGTATACCTCTGTAGAGAGTGCCATGCAAGAGACATTGATCACTTTGAGCTTCTTGAAAAGAGTTTAACTAAACTCTTTTTTCTGGATGTTTACCTGCTATAGCACTTCTACTACTATATCCTCTGCCACTCAACGTCACTGCTTAGGTCATCCAGCATGGAAAAAAGAAAGATTTCTCTAAGTTAATTCCTCATCTTCTCCAGTTAGAGAGTTCCAGTAAGTTGCACAGGTTCTCAACATGAGTCATGAGTTACAGCAGCTAGCCAGGGAGTAAACACGTGCACCATAGTGCCTCCACAGCTTAGGGTTGAACAGTGATTGCGCTGGTTTATGACACTGGGCTTGGACCTTCTCCATGGTCCATGTAACACTGAACTGACGGGCAATACTTAAGAAGAACATTAATGATATAGAAAGATCTTCACAGGATCACAGGATGGTTGAGCTTGGAAGAGGGGTCCAGCCTCCTGCCAAAGTAGGGCCACCCAGAACCACTTGGCCAGGACCATGTTCAGACGGCTTTTGAATATCTCCAGGGATGGAGACTCTGAAACCTCTCTGGGCAACATGTGCCAGTGTTAGTCAGACTCACAGGAAAAAAGTATTTCCTGATGTTCAGATGATGCCTCCTGTGTTTCAGTTTGTGCTTATTTCCTCTTAAAAATCTTGGAATACTATAATCAAATATGTTGCTAAAAACATTGTCCCTCCTGTATTCTTAGACACTATGGCAAAAAAATGCACAACAAACAAATCCATTAAAATAGGGCAAATATATTTTCATCTTGCTTATTCTGCTTTCCTTAAGAAAAGGCAGAATAGTGGATTAATAGTAAATGAATTGCTGATCTAAACGTTGGTCTTTTACCTATATGCTGATTTCTGAAAATACAATTTCAAATTAATCTCTGCTATTCTTTTATGCTGCAAATAATTGTTCTATATAGTTTAAATAGCAGCTGGGATGATCTGATAAAAATGCACAGAAATATTAGCTGGTTTAATCCAAACATTTATCAGAGATGTGAAGCCTGCAATTTTATGGTACTGAAAATATGTAAGATGTAATGTGTTTAGAGAAATTGAATACCCTAAGTTAACAGCTGCAACTTCATGGAGCTGTGCATCACTCTGCAATATAAACACAAGCTTAGAGCGCTCTTCCCAGTCTGAACACTCATGATCAATTTCAATAGAAATGATTCACTCAGTATTCGGGAAGCAAAGCAAGGAGGCTGAAATGAATTATTCACAAATTGCTCCTGAAGAGGTAAATACCATAAGGTCAGAACTTCTCAAACCAGTTATGAATACTGCAGCGAAATCCCCATTAACCTAGGAGTGTGCTTTGGGCGGTATGTTGGATCTATGTATTAAGAACCAGTTTTGAAATTTTCTCTTCACTAGTAATGTCAAAAAGACTCGAGGATGTTGCACTGAAGGCTCAGTGAAAGTGAATCAGCCTCCTGCTTTTTTAGGCTTCTTAATACATTGCAATGCCTTTGAAGTGTCTTTCCTCCCCTGCTCTTCCTGACTATTCCTCTGTGCTTTTTGAACCAGATTTGTCTAAGATATCACCTAAATTTATCCATGTGTCTCTAAAATTGCAAATGATAAGCTGGATATAAGCCAGCTGACTTTAACAGGAATGTGTGTAGTGCGGCTGCTAGATGACAGTCTCTGTGATTTTTCTGATCAATGCAGAGACATACTAATTTCAAATGCATATTTCATGCTTAGAGGTAACTTTGACCCAGTTTGTCCTTTTATTGAAAATACATCTCAACCTTCAGTCATAGTTTGTAGCCAGGACTATATGAAGCCAGTAAGTATCACCCAAAGCCATCTGGAATCTATCTGCTCACCTGGAGATTGTGAAAATATTAACTTGGATAAAATCCCCTCACTGAACACTAGTAGGTGAGTTAAATCTCTCAGCCTTTATGTCTGGACATGGGCAGGATAAATGGCTCTCATGCAGGAAAACAGAGAATAGCATTGTAGCTACTGTGGAAAATTTTGCATATGCTCTACTGTGTTGTGTTGGCAAGGTTCTGAAGCAGCATGAAGGAAAGGCGCATTGCTCAGTGCTAGCACATATGATTAAAGATACAGCAAGACAAGCAGCAATCTCTCACAAGAGTTTAAAAAATTACTTATTTAGAAAACCGATGCTTCCACATCACTGAGCAAGACAAACAGCCCACAGGGAAAACTTGGTCTTATTGTAATCTGAACTACCAGCCACTCTGCTACCATAGCTCAGAATATTTAGATGTTCTGGATACCTTTCAAAATCTGTGTCCCCATCAATCTTTAGATGTTAGTTTTAAAGTCAATTGGGTTTTGTTTTTTTTCTTTATTTTTTCTTATTTTAAAAGACATTTTTGATTGCTTTTATTCTTTTGCTTATGAATCTTTAAGAGCCATACAATGTACAAAGCATGAAAATACTCATTCCCTGAGCTAATTTCTTGTCACTTACTGAAAGGAAACATAAGCTATATGTTTATACTAGTAATAACAACACTGTGGTTGGTTGCTTGGAGCAGGTGCATATGCTACCAAATAAAAGCAGAGGTATCACAACTGTTTTCTTTGACTTCTGAAACAGCACCAGCTTTCAGTGATGAAATATCTGTAACTCTTCTAATCTTGCCTGTTGTTTTGGTTTTGATGGCAGCTCTGCTTTTCTGACATACCTGGTTACAGTAAGCTTTACAGTCCTTCGTTAGCCTCACGGGCTACTGCAACTGAATTATAGCAAAGTGCTGCAACAGAACAGCAATAATGTTCTTTGAGGTGTGCATTACATGAGATTCCCAGATGGATGAGTTTTTCAATAAACTCAACTTCACTGCATGTATCAGTTATCTCATCTGTCTGGAAACGAGGTTTATACATGCAGCTCTCTCTCACACACGTGCACGTGATCTAAGGGACCACACTAATGTACATCAAGGAAAGGTGAAAAGCTGTTGCACATATAGGTAATTTTAATCCATTCCATTTTTAAATACCACAATAAATTTAATTTTCACAATAAATTAAATAGCCATATTCAGTTTACAAAATAGAATTACTTAGTGTGAAACCAGTATTTACAAACATTGTACACTATGTACATGATATTTAGCTTTATCAACACACAAGCATAGAAGAAAAAATTATCTGACCTTTTTTTGACACATGATTGACATGCTACAAGTGACACTACGGTCCATACAATAAAACAATAGTGCAAACTCACCACAGGAACTCTGAAACAATGTAGTTTGTATGAGATAAGATATTTGTTTAAAATAATAAGAAAATAGTACTATTCACTCTCATTGTAAAAATTCAGCACTGTGTTTAAAGTGTCAGTATTCCTTTAGCAATATACATACCAAATATAGCCTGAAGATTATGCTTTCTCACAGCTTCACAGACATTTGACATGAATTTTTATGGAATAAACTAACATTCTGCTTAGATCAATAAGTATGTCACATAAACACTTCACTAAGCAAGAGGAACACTGACCCTTTTAACAGCATCTGACTTTATTTCCCTAAATACCTCATTTCCCTTTATTATTATAGCTTAAAAGATGCAACTATGCTGACAGTAAATTTGTTAGTTACTACTCTGTAGAAAAAGTTGATCCCACCGTATATTTGGTCACACACTGCATATGTACATGTATGCATGAAAAAAAGTTACTTTGCTAGCCGTGTCTATGAAAAGTGCATATTTTAGCAGAGACATTTATTGCATGTCTCAGATGAAACAGAAAGTGTTGTATGAAGATTAGTTTAGGGCCAGTTAAATGTTCTCCCAGTAATCTGGTAAAATTTTTGATTAAAAGGATGAAAGAACTTGCGCAATTTGGTAATGACAGAGGTATCCACCTCTGGATGAATGCGTCCCTTGCTACCCGCCAGGCACTTGTTAAAGACAATGTTAAATCGCAAGCAGTAAAACCCTCTGGTGGCATTGAAGTATAAATTGTACTGACTTATCCTTGGAGGAAGATTTAGGAACTTCTCGACCAGCTGGAGTTCTGGCAGTGGTTCTGTGATGAGCCGGTCTCCGTCCACAATATGAAACTGCTCAATGGGGAAGTATTTTAACCATCTCTCCAGATGTTTTGTGTAGATGCTGGTTCTCACCGCCTTATACTTAGTGTTCACTTCACAGGTATTAGGATCAATAGCCAGCTTCTCAAATTTGTAGTATGTTTTATTTTTTCTTTCCTTACCTTCCAGCACCTGAGTGTAATCAGAAATAGCTCTTGTGGTAGGTTCCCTGACAATGATCAATAATTTGATAGATGAGTTCATTTTGTAAATCCTTTCAGGTACTTCCTCGGTGATAAAATATGCGGGGCTTTTCTCAATTGTTATTTGATGAGGGTAAGAAAAGGGCATTTTTTTCCGGTACCACTCAATCCCCTTGGCATAGTTCTCATCATTGTCAAAGAAGTGAATCTCTTGAGAAGCTTTGACCACTGCAGGGTGAAGGTTCAGCATCTCCAGTAGTGCTCGGGTGCCTCCTTTCCTCACCCCAATGATAATGGCCTTGGGAAGCTGCTGGACCAGGTTGTGCAGTCGTATTTGTTCCTTGGTGGCATTGCCCTTTCGGAATTCATGGAGCAGCCCTCGCTTGAACTGCAGAGCTCGCAGTGGGATTTCGTCCTGGCTGCGGGGTCCAAATCGACCGTCGATGGGGCAGAGGGGCTGCAGTCTGCAAGAAAAATAAGAGGTATTTGTTAAAAGAGGACACATTAAGACAAATTTTCTGTATAAGGCAATCACGCTCTTGGAAATATTTTGCAGTGCAATGTGATGTGCCCATCTTTCAACTTCTACTTTATTCTGCCAGTGATTAAATTGTTTGCAAATTGTTAAATTATTTATTCTGGTATTTTGCTGTGATTTAGCTGTGTAACTCCTAACTCAACCCTTCTATGATTGCTGTTCTTGGGGCTTCTTGAACCTTGCCTCACCTCCCACATTCCTTACTATTTTGTGATTTCTTTGGCAAATTTTGAAGCATTCTAAGATGAATTTTATTTGGTCCTTTTGATCTGAAAATTCAGTTCATTTAAGTCATCTCTTTCTAACACTTCTCCTATTCTAGCTAGAATTCTTTCCTGTGCTTCCCGTTGTGTTGACTTTATTAGCTGCTGATCCAAAGTTGGCCTTCTTAGTGAACAGGATCAAAAGGAAATCCAGCTTTCAAGGCATCACCTTTCAATATTTTCCCACCTATTTAGAAGGTGCCTGTTTTTTTCTCTGTGAATCAGAAACAGAAAGGCCAAGGTTCTGAATCAGACATGATTAGCAAGGCACAGAAAAAATGGAAAAATTTTTAGAAATGCATTTATTTCATCATTACATCAATGATTTTCTTGCCATCACTTATGTATCCTCCCAATGAACCTCATTTTGTGCCTGTTTCTCCTTTTGCCCCTGCATTTTTGTGCTATTCTTTTATATTCACCTGCAATTATTTCACCTATTTTCAACTTTTCTAATGGTTCCTTCTTGTATTTGATGTCACTGAGTGCAAGAAATTGAGTAAGGAAAATGTTAAAATTTTGCTACTACAGAACCTTGAATAACCCCTCATCTCAGCAGCGCTTTGGTCATTATACAGGCCAATATTGCACTGAAGATAAAATTCGTGTGTAGAGAGAGCTTCCAAAGTCTGACAGAAGAATATAATTAGTAAGTTTGTGGAGCTGTGCTCTCCAAAATTAAGGATATGTAAGAACAAAGGTTTCCTAGGCAATTTTAATATGAGCTCACTGTGCATATATATTAGAGTACGGTTCTTAAATTACATGGCCACATGCTATTATTTTTCACAGGACCCCTGCCTCAGCCAGTATACCAGATGGACAATGCTCATTAATAGCTGTTTGGTATTCAGTATTTATTCTGGTTTCTCAGCATGTGGCCCCTCACTCATTTACTGTATATTATTCAAACTCTGCTTTCAGGACAGAATTATTTATTTCTTTATGGCTTTTACATCCATCACTGCTTGTTGGAGTCTTTAATTTGACACTGATGCTAGGACAATGCATGGTTCGGACAAAGTAAGTTTGATCCCCCTGTCTGACCCGACTAGCTGTTTCCTTGATTATCCAGATGCTGAGAGATATAGCCTGTCCAGACAGAGCAGAAGAAACAACCCAGATGACATTACTGGGTTCACATGAGCTCTAGCTAAGTCCTGCAGACTAATTAGAAGTTGTGATGAGAAGTGAGTTCCTGTTGTTATTTCTTAACTTTCTAGTCTCTTCTTTTCTTTTGCTCTCTGCCATCAACTGAATAAGAGCCTGACTTGGTCACAAAGACTGAAGCATGGAAACTGATGCAAACCTGCAAATAATAATAAAAAAACACCCCACCAACACAACAAACAAAAAGTAATATCTTGACTTGACAGTGGTACAATTTGGTCAGAATACGGTGGGGCTGGTAAGACAGTCTTTCTACAGCAGCAAGGTGGCAGTTAAAAGCATAAGAAACAGAAGCTGCAAATGCTATCTCTGTCCTTCTCTTCCCTCTCCTTCTGTGTATTTGTTATTTGTTTTCAAGCAAAAAGGATTCCTCAACAGCAGTTCCAGACCCATTTCAACTAATTTTATCTCTTTTGCTCAAAAAAAGAGTTAGCACTGCCTTCAGTGTAACACAACAGCTTGTCAAACAGGGTGGTTTCCTTTAAAAGTAAATAAATACTCAAGATATCCTCTAGCCTAAGGGAAAAGATTGGATGTTGTTAAAAGTCCTTCCTCAATGATTTACATTTCTGTTTTTTCACTCTTTCCCCTTTCTAAACAATCAAAAATATCCCCTCTCTCTAAATCATAAAAAGCATCCTTTAAAAGATCTTGGCAGTGGTGGTATTAAACAGGCTGTCACATCTTGGTAGTTGAATCCCCAGATGCAACTATTTACTGTTATATTGCGACATGTTAATATTTTTTATTCTCTGAGTCATTTTTTCCATTAAAAAAACAGTTTTTTGCAAAGAAAGAGTATATGACATTTATTGTGTCACTGAAGTTGCTCTCCCAAAACAGGCAATTTCTCAAACCACTACCATAAAACTCCACAAATATTCTTCTTGAGAAAACCCACCATAAAACAATTCATCTCAGGGAACTGTCTTTTTGACAAATTTCAAAACAGCTAAAATAAGGCTGACAAATAGCAGTGCTGTCTCTCCTGATGCAGAATACTTGCTAATTTCCTTCCAGTGGAGGTGGCAGTGGCAAAAGATTATAAACCTAGTTCCAGCAGGAGCAGTCCAGAGCATGGAAATCAGGTGCAGAGGCTCCTCGTACTGCCAGTGAGAGAGTCAGGAAACTCAAAGACTGATCCAGATCTTCTCAAAATTGCCAGGCATATAATCTGTTTGAGCTTCCACACATGAAGCAGCTTCATGCGCTCAGGTGGCCTCCCCTGGAGGGCAGTGCTTAGCTTATCGGACTTTATGACTCAATGAATTAGATAAACTAGTGGTAATTTCCCTTTGAGCCTAAGAAAACTCAAAACATTCCCATTAAAGAGCCTAATCTGAAGCTATTAAATGTGGGCCATCCCTAGTTCTCCTGTTCAAATTAGATCAGCATAAATTAAGCATAAATGCATCTGGGTTTCTTCCTGAACAACTACTTATTCCAAAGTCTCTTGAAGCCACTCAGTGCCCTTTTACTAACAGATTCAACAAGTTTGGATCGTGCCCTAGTGCTGAGGCAGAGGAGCACTTCCAGTTAATTTATCCATGTCTCATCCTATCTAGTGCATCTTTCTCTCTCTCTCCCATAACAAGTTCAAATGAAGGACTGCTTTTCAGCAGTGTGGTATTTTTCACACTGGGTAATGCAAGAGAATGAAACTGAATTTTACTGTCATTGGCAACATTATGTATGAAACCAGTGGAATTCACTGCTGCAGGAGGTCAGCAAGTCAAATACTGTGGCGAGATAATTTTATAGCCATCAGTAAATTCTGTAGATGTGCAATCATAGGAAAAAGCATAAGGTTAATTAGATTTCATGCCTCTGATTATAAAATATGCTTTTGCAGGGACTAGTAAGGATTTCTGCCTCCATTTACAGAATCACATTATTCTCAGTGAAGTTTTTGCCTCTGAAGCATCAGAGATGCTTTAACTACCAGGGGAAAGAAGATATAAATTCTGGGGCTTAATTTGCAATACACTTGGTCCTAGCTGAGTACAGGGTCTCCCTCTTCCTCTGGAGTGGATTTAATTAGTTGAAGAAGTCATCCAGTGACTTCAGATGGAGCTTAACATTACCTAACAATGGACACTGTTTTCAATTAACTTTCTAGGCACTACATATTCACACATCATTATGTCACAATTTTGAACTCAACTAATATTTTTCATCATTTAAAAGAAAGGTACTACTAGAACATTAGCATTGGCAAGCTGTCTACCGGCTTCTGGAAATCCTGAAATCTTGTTTCATTCATTCTTTTCACAGAATCACTGTTTTGAAACAGCTTTTCTGAAACAGCTGTTTTGAAACAGCTTTTAAAAAAATCCTGTCTCTGTGTAGCACCTACCAGAGCAATCCCAGGCCATTTTGAAGGTGACAGAACAGCAGTACCAGTGCAGGCAGCACTACTGTTGCACTGTCAATAACCAGTCAAAACTCAGCCTGGTCAAAAGTGCCAAATACTCTTTGTTTTCTCCTGCTGGATTTTCTACTGCTCTCCAGGAAATCACTTGCAGAGAAAACCCACTTATTTAGCACATTCAGCTCCAGAAAATACTGGCTAATTAACACAGTTAAAATTCTCAAACCCTGAAGCAATCTTTCAAGTGAAATAGTATTCAAAACTTGACAAGCTACTCTGCAGGCTCATACTTAATTTTAACTACCACTGTAGCACATTAATTGCTTGCTCATAAATTTAGAAAAGACGATATATAAATACATCATAACTGTTTTGCTGAAACTAGAGGTCAACACACAGATGCACACAGACAAAAATGAGCTACTGTAATGGCATTTTTGCTGGATGCTGTTTTATTTCTTCTCTGGAAACAAGTGTCAATGTGCTTAGAATACAAATGGACAGACAGAAATACTTTGACAGAGGTGACTTGTGACTCTATTTTCTTACTCTCTTCTCCAAAGGGGATGAAAACACAATGAAAACCACTACTAGAATAGAATTCTGTCTTTCTATATAAGAATAGACACTAAAAAAACCCAGAGCCTTGAAGCAAAACCTCAGACAATCTTAGCCCATTTATAAATAAGAGAGCAGCTACTTAATGACTTACCTATCCAAGCTCCCAACTCTGGCAACTAGATATAGGAGACTTCCAATAGCAAGGCTGCCTAGCACAAAGAGCTTCTGTCTCAGCAACACCTGCTGTTTGAATAGCATGGCCCTCCATCAATCTTCAGGACTTCTTCAGTCTGCAGAGAGAAGAACACATAAAACACTTATCAGAAAGCAACATGCAGGACAATGTTTAATCAATTGTTGCAAGTGATTAAGCCACACTTGCAAAACCTTTTCAAACTGCAAAATAAGTAGTGAAAACGTTTTTGTCTGCTACTGTTTCTTTTTTTGTCCCACATGGTAACACCAGGCAAGGTATCTGGGATAGGGTGATAATTCTGGAGGTGACAGTTCAGCTACAACCACCATTACTAGGGCTGTCTGATAGCCACACCATGGGTCTGGACTGTGTAGAGGCTTCTAGTGTGATAAGATCCCTTGTTAAGTAAATATGTTTAGACTTTGAGCCCTTCAGAATCAGCTTGGGCTAGATTTCAACAGAGATTTAAATGCTCTGCTGCCAAGTGAGACAGTAGTAGCCAGGAGTTAGGCTTGCAGGTCCTGTGCATACAGTGTAAGGTGGCATGTTTACTGTGTCTCTATTATGATTAGAGTGAAAGCTGGAGAGAAATCTAAAACTGTGTATTTCCTGATCTGTGCCAGCAAGCCCATCATGACAATCTGAGAAGCATGTAGCTGGAGTGGGCACAATGATTTTTTGACACCAGTGCATCTTATCAGCTCTCCCTGTTCTGGGTATCAGCTTGGGCTGTTCTGTGGAGACCCTCTTAAGCACCTCATCTGCCTGACACCAGCCTTGGCTGTCACCTCAAGACCTGATGGGACACAAACTGGCATGCCTATATCCCCAAATTTCAGCAACACCAAAGCATAGACTTAAATTTCTTTTACCGATGTGCTACACAGACCATCTAAGGCCCACAAATGAGCTTTGCTTCAAACACTTTAGATATGAGGCAGGCAGGAGTCAAAAGATGCGACCTTGTGCCATGAAGATTCAACCAGAAAAACCAGGAGATCCCTAGGTAAAGTAGGAGGAAGTGCAGGGTAAAACTGTTTGTTTTTATCCTGACTCTTCCCTGGGCATGAGATTTGTGTTCAGGACTGCAGACCTGTTTAGGAGGCTCGGAGCTGCATGCCTAATAGCTTCTTAGAAGAACTGAGGAGAAAGATCAGGTCCTCCTTTCAGAGGAGGACCAGAGATGACATGGTTATTCACTCTGTACCAGTCCTCAGCTTTATTATAGATACACAGGAGAAATAAGTTCAAATTCTCTCACTGGCTCAGGGGATGTAAAGCCACATAATCTTCCTACTAAATTAATGCTTTAATCACCAAATTGATCCACTTGATACAAGAACCATAAATATAAACTGGAATCACTTGAACTACTCATCCATAGTCTCACTCCCTCAACTAGGGAATATTTAAAGTAGTATGGAGTAGTTTCAACAGAAACGGGGTTTTTTTCTGAATTTTGACTGGACTTTGAGCAATTTTTTATATCAAGTTTCTTATGTTTTATTACTAGCAAAGCTCCTTTTGCAGATCACTTTCTTTTCCAACCTTAGGATTTTCATCAGGAAAGACTGGGATAGATTATTATAAGCATATAACTACATACAGAAGCACAATGGGTAGTAAGAGTACAAGGCTTGATTGGCCACTATGAAACAGAGCGTGCCAGTGTTTCTTTGTCTGGGCCATATTGTTAAATTTTTGGCCCAGAAAGCTCTCAGGAGACTCCAGGACATAGTTTAGAAGCTACTACAAGCCAGGGACCATTCCCAATAGATAGCATGTATGCAGCCTACCTGCCTTAGTGCTGGCTGAGTTTAGTGGTATGGTGTCCTGGTTTGAAGAAGTGTCTCCCAGGGAAGGCAGGAACCTCCCTTGGAATAGGAAATATAAACCCCTTCCCTCCAAATTATTGCAAATTTGAAATCAAGGGGCTCTCAGGCAAGGATATGGGAGTAGGAATAACAGTTCTTTACTAGTATATGTATATATATATATATATATATATTAAAGCAAGTGAACAATAATAAATATAAACATTAACGGCAAAGCAGAGTCAGAAAGAACCCGGTCCCAGCCCTCTGGCCTGAGGGCACTTTCCTTCGGTGCAGTGATGGTCACGGTCGG
>VZZY01024312.1:75841-109678 GCA_013400335.1 Eurystomus gularis
GTTCCCCGGGGCAGTCGGTCCCGGCGGTCCGGCGGGGCTCTCGGGAGCAGCGAGCTGGGGCGGCAGGACGCCTCGGCAGGCGGGGGGTGCGAGGCAAAAGCCCAGAGCAGTGCCGAACGAGCGGCAGGGGCAGGGCTGCGGCAGCCCGGCTCCGACAGGGCAGGGAGCGGAATGCGGGCACCCCTCTGAGTAAGGTAGATGTTAATGCGGTCCCAGTCAATGGCTCACCTCGCGGCAGGAGAGGACAGCTCCGGGCGAAGGTGGGGGGGGAGAAAGAAGGCCGGGGACAGTAGCAAAAACAGCGACCGTCCTCCTAGAAAGCCCAGAGCAAGAGAGAGACCGCAGCCGACTCCGCCCCCCCTTTTATCTGCCCAAATCTCGAGGTATCTCTGTCCCCCCACCACGAGAAACTCTGACACTTTCTTCCCCAGGCCTTTGTTCTTTCTTAAGTATCCAGTCATTAGTATCCTAGTAACTTATGGGAAAAAATTCTATAGGTAAAAAGGAACAAACAGAAAGCAAATCTAACCCCCAACATATGGGTGCAGTCACTCCATACTGTTCATCTTCGAAGGTGGGAGAATAGTCATTCCCAAGCACATTTATTTTACTGCTAAAGAGAAAACCTTTGTAAGACCAGCCTGTCATCTGTTGGTAAGACAGCCATGCAATAGTGAAGCACTGAGTTGGACTCAGTCTCTAACACACTTCCGGTGTGCTAATGATAATAGTAACTCCGTATATAGGCAGGTCATAGCTCAGAATAACCTATCATACAGAATATGTTGCTTTTTATGTAGGTAAAAGCAACTCTGTAATAAGAATTCTTAGATAAGATCCTTTTGCAGTGAGAATCATACAAAACAGAGTAAAAGGAGTTTGCAATATAAATACAGAGAAAGAAGAAGTATTATCATCCTTTAAAAAATAAATGAAGAGCAGAAGTACAGAGAGATTAAGGGATTTGCTCAAGGTCACAGAGAAAACCTGTAGCACCAGTGGGATTCCGTGTGAAATGTCTGAATTCCTATCTAGTGCCTTAACTACAGGATAAACTTTTGCCTTTTTGTAGTATACTTTTTCTTAGCATTGAATAATAAACATAAAATTGACATATAAATGAGGAATTCTAGACATTGAAAAAGGCGGAGAACCCATAGCTTAAACTTAATTATTATGAAAAATGCACAGATTCTATCTCTGTGTTGATATGGTACTGCTAATTACTCTTTAAATCAAGTTATTTAATTAAAAAAGAGGAAAGAAGACATGATGCTGATGACAGCAACTTTTCATAGGTTTCCCATTTTAAACCTTTCAGTGCTGCTCTCTCTAAAGAGAAGTATCGTTTCAGCATTACAACAATTGATTCAGAACTTTGTCTCTCAGGAAACATATACATATGCAGCCTTCTGTACATGGAATTAAAGTGCTGTCCACATGTTCTCCCTTATACAGGCTCTTGGACCTCAGTTAAGTCCCACCTTCAAGCCCCACTAAGGCTGTGGAGGTCATCAGGCCATAATGAAATAAAATTAATTACAAGATGTTTCCTGAAATAGATTCCACAAGGTCTCATGACCTCAATATCAATGTTTGAAATAAGATTCAATGCGAAAAACCCAACCCAACCCAACCAACCAACCAAACAAAAAAAAAACCCCAAATCCAAACCAGTTTCATTTGCTCAGTGCTTGTATGTACTTTAGTGCACAAAACTTTTGCACATAATGACAAGTACTAAACACCCACTAGAAATGCAAATGTATTATTTATTTGCTTGTTTAAATTTTGTTATCACTTTCAGTATCTAATTTAAAGTCCATGGAAGGAGTATTATTCCAAAGAAGTTGTAAACTCTATAATACTTTCTTCAGATACTAGCTTTTTTCATGAAAAAAAAATAATGTAGGGAAATAGTGTCTTGGCTTCAGAAAAGGCTACATCTTGCAATGGATGCACTGAGATAGCTCTATGTGGCAGAGGAGGGGACTGAAGAAAGAAATGTTTCTATTTAAGTTACAGAGTTAATACAACTAGAATGTGATTAAGGTGAAGGTCCCTAAGGCAGAAACATTGCTGGAGACTAACATGGCAGCACTTAAATTAAATGGAAAGAAAAAACAAAAAGGAAGGAATGAAAATTCTGGGACATAAAACAAGCTGCACGAAGTTTTCTGTAAGGAATGCCTGCTTTTAAACATAACAAGAAGCTGGAAGGCAAGATAAAATGTAATCCAGAGTGACAATATTTTAGCAGTTATTTGAGGTAAAAAAGGGTGTTTTAAAAAAAATTGTGCTCTTTGTTAGGGACCACAGCTGAACTGGCACACAAGCTGAAAATGATGAGAGAGCAATTTTTGGACACATGGAGCAGAGATGAGAACATGCTATTGATAAATGAATAGCATGTGGTTGATTATGGAGACAAGCGTAAGAAAGAAAGGTGACATATAATCCTTTGGTAAACAAACGGAAAGAGATACAGTCTTGAGAGAGTGATGTGATTGATCAAAGTGAAGTACAAACCACAGGCAAATATGCACAAAGGAGGCAGAGGAAAAAAAAGGAGGTGTTTCTTTAGTTGAATTTTTCAGTTGACATAGCTTTTTTTTTTTATTTTGCACACCAGCAGGGGTCATCTGTTGCTCAACAAACATTTGTCTTCATACACTGGTCTTTGAGTTTATGTGGGATTTAAATACAATGACTGAGAAAACAAGCCAAGGAACTGATCACATGGCTTGTTTCCATTTCTCTTGATTTTGCATGATGTTTCTTGAAAGTTAACTACAGCTTCTTGCATTGGTCACAGTAAATTAAATTCATACAATTCAAGCATTTAGACTTTTTCTGGGCTAGGAAATCACACGGTGTTTGGGAAAGGAGGGAGTTTATCCCTCAAATTGTGTGTATCATCTCCTCAGTTCACTATCTTCCCCATGGTCTGGCTGGAATAGCTGTTCATGCTCCTGCTCCTTCTTTAGCCTCCTTCAGGTCCTCCCTCACCCCTTGTACTATCTCACCACTGATAAGGGTCTAGGCTAGTGGCAAGGAAAAGATAGAGTCCCACTGTACTTTTCCCCCAGTACCCATCACTTCAGTGACTTAATTGCAACAGTACTGCTGCACCATGTAGACTGTATTAAAGAGCTAGAATAATAACGATAAAGCAGAACGTTATTTTTCATTAGAGAGAGGATTTTGCATTCCTAATAGCATTGAATAACCTAAGAACAGACAAAATTCTTCCCCTTTTTGACACAGTAAAATGAAATGGATAATGGGAACTGAAAGCTTTGAAAAAACCATTTTTCTGAGGGAATGTCAACATGCTGAGCCTGCAGAAATGGAATTCAGATTTTTTTTAGTTTTCCTTAATGATTCATATTTTTAATATAAAAAAGAAATTTAATTCTGATGAGTAATTGCAGTCTTTCAATTTTTTTCTCTCTAGCATAGGAGTGAGATGGGATGAAATAAGATTAATGTACACTTGCTCAATTCAGGTTGTGAAGAAAGAAAAGAAGGAGATACATTCACAACATGGAACAAGTTCACAGGTTCAGTTAAATGTCTCTATGTTCTAAGCATGTCCTTTTCTCCTCGTGACTCATATTGACTGAAACAGTGGAGCAGAAAATATCAGCAAAGCTGATGGAGAACAGTAGATGGTACAGATAAACTCCAACATAAAGATTACCTATAATCTTATGCCACAGCTGTGACAATAACTTAAAAATACCTTTATTTGTCTGCTGTTGTAGATATTTAGGACTGCCTTTAAGCTGCCCTTGAAGGAAATTCTTTGTGTAAAGAAGTGGTAAGACCTTTTGTCCAGAAAGGCTGCTTTACTCTGGGAGACCATCCACAAAAACAGCATCTGTATGTGGATTCTAGATAAGAAAGCATATGTTAGTTTCATAGAAGTTAGCACACTATCATAATCCTAAAATGATCACGGCTGGCTTGGGTGGTTCACTCAGCTATCTGGGTTCTCTCAAGCCTATAGACAGTGGTAATGGGTATTTATTTAGTCCACTGCCCACAGGACATTTAACTCCAGACACCCCGAAGACTCATCTATCCATAGTTTTACTGCCTCTAGGTAGCTGCTGTGTCAAGTGACAACAGTACAGAAGGCCATAACCAGCTCTTTATCACATTCCTTTCTCAGCCTGACCTCTTCTGGTTTTTTGCGTATTACTGAAAGACATTGAGCAAGATGCTGTTGGGAAGAGAGAAAAAACTCCAAAGCTCGCTATTGCCTTTGCAGTGCCCTGTGCCAAACAGATCTGCTGCCAGATTGTCAGAGTAGTTACGAATCTCAGACACTTTGATGCCCTTGAGGTCTCAGACACATCTGCTTAGGAAAACTGCCTTATTGCATCTGAGCTGGCTAGGCAGGCAGCCTCGTTCTGCTGAATGATGACTAGGTTGCCATGATCCACACTTACTACAGTGCTCCAGGAACGCTTCCAAGCACATAGATCTTAATAGGACTTCATTAGTCCAAAATATAGATGCTTGTCTCCTTGCCAGCATTCTGAGTATATTACCCTGCACTGCTCTTCATAGAGCATGAGATTAATCTGATAGGGTTGGCCCTTTTCTTCAGATTAATAGTGTTTCCCCATCTACTTCCCTCCTTTTCTTCTGAAATGATCACCTTCCTTGTATGCTCCATTTCTCAGGAATGGTAGAGCTGATGATACTAAGATAGAAAACCTGTGGAACTGCAATTCTGACTGTAGAGAGTTTATAATAGATACTAATTTCAGAGTCTTCAAAAGAGACTACCAGCCTCATTTCTTCCAGATGGCATTACAACAGCTGCTACCAAAACAGCAATCAAAAAGGAAAAAGGTGGTTGGGGAGCAAAATGCAGTGAAATGTAAGAGAGGACAGGAATGACTGCAAAAGTGAAGAGAAATCATAAAGGCAGGCCAATAGCACTGTCACATTATGAGTAAGTAGTTTGTTTTTTAGGTCTGGGAAAGACTTAAACAAGAACATTATGAGTCCTCAGAGAGACAGATAAGCAGGTAGATATCCAGAGCTTTCTTCTTCTGGCCTTCATTTAGAGTCCAGTCTTTCTCATGAACAGTTTCCCTGGATTGAGTAGGATATGAAGGCAGGGAGGTATTGCTTAATGTAATTCAGCATTAAATAAAATTCTATCTTTTCACATACTTGTAACTTTAAAATGTCATTTTCCACTGCTTTGAGTCATGCTTGCAGACTATTGCGCCTTTTTTTTTTTTTCTAGAAAAAGTTGCCCTTTCCCAAATAACATAATACCTGAAATAAGACATATGAAAGATTGTTTGAAGGGTCAGTGTTCTTGACAAGGAGATAGCGTGCACCCTCAGTGAGTTTGCAGACAACACCAAGTTAGGCAGGTGGGTTGATCTGCCTAAAGGCAGGAAGCCTCTACAGAGGGATCTGGACAGGCTGGATTGATGGGCCAACGCCAATGGTATGAGCTTGAACAAGGCCAAGTGCCAGGTCCTGCACTTGGGCCATAACAACCCCATGCAATACTACAGGCTTGGGGAAGAGTGGATGGAAAGCTGCCCAGCGAAAAAGGAGCTGGGGGTACTGATTGGTAACAGGCTAAATATGAGCCAGCAGTGTGCCCAGGTGGCCAAGAAGGCCAACAGCACCCTGGCTTGTATCAGAAAAAAGTGTAGCCAGCAGGAGAAGGGAAGTGATTGTCCCCCTATACGCAGGGCTGGTGAGGCCACACCTCAAGTACTGTGTGCAGTTTCGGGCACCTCAATACAAGAAAGATATTGAGGTGCTGGAGCAGGTCCAGAGGAGGGCAACAAAGCTGGTGAAGGGCCTGGAGAACAAGTCTGAGGAATGGCTGAGGGAACTGGGGCTATTTAGTCTGAAGGAGGCCCAGGGGAGACCTCACTCTCTACAACTATCCGAAAAGAAGTTGTAGAGAGGTGGGGGCCAGTCTGTTCTCCCAAATCACAAGTGATAAGACAAAAAGAAATGGCCTCAAGTTGCACCAGGGGAGGTTTAGGTTTGATAGTAGGAAAAATTTATTCACTGAAAGGGTTATCAAGCACTGGAACAAGCTGCCCAAGGAAGCGGTGAATCACTATCTCTGGGTGTGTTTAAAAGTCACGTAGATATGGTGCTTAGGGACATGGTTTAGCACTGGGCATGGTAGAGTTAGGTTAATGGTTGGACACAATAATCTTAAAGGTCTTTTCCAACCTAAACGATTCTATAATTCCTTAATTAATTAAGACTGACAGACAATTTAAGTTAATTCTCCTCTTAGCTATTATGGTGGCAAAACCTAGATGGCCTCTTACAGCTCCTTAAGCTCTGTTTTCCTTTTGAAAAGTAGCAAGACTGACTTAAATGCAAAACATTACTAGGAGTCAAAAGCATTGATGGGAAAACAAACAGCAAAAACTTAACCAGGCTGCAAATATATTTTGCTGGTACACTGCATTTACAGTAAAAAATACCTAAGTAGATTTTTGGTCATGGCTTTTACTCTCCAGTGAGGAAAAATTCCAATGTATGAGATAACACATGCACCCACCCCTCTGTGCATACATGGACATGTTTTAAAAAAATAATTTGGGTGAGTCTGACCATTTTTTGCAGCCTAATCTTAGTCCTTGCTCTTCAAGCCAGATACATTGGCCTAGCTACAGTGCTGCCAACCGCCATGGTCTCTCTTGCCCACCTGCTTATCTTTATATAGTACACTTGCTCATCAATTTTCTCTTGTCCAAACTCATATTCTAGACCTACCTATTACTGAGGAATAGATGTCACACTATCTAATATGGAGCACCTACTTTTGTTCTGGATCAGTAACATCTCTGTCTTTTACTCAGACCCTTAATCTGAGACATACTCATCTCAGAGTACTCTCTGAAACTTCATATGCAGGCTAAATTTCATAGCTTCCTTCTGCATAAATGTCCCAAAGATAGAGTCTGTTACATACCTATATGTCTAAAATTTTCCCATGGGTTTCTTTCACCACTTTATCATAACAACTGCAGTGGTCTTTTCTCTCACCTTGATCAATATAACTGTGCTCCATTCACATCCATTCTGAACAGTGCTGCAAAGAGCATTCTTCCAACCTGTCTCTCTGACTACACCACATCTGTCTAGGCACTTTGTTATTACCTTCCCACTTTCTCTGTCATAGCTTTCTGTATATTTCTGTGTCTGAGTATTCCATGGGGTTTCTACTGGGGAAACAGGGAGAAAGGGAGTTTAAAAACTTGACCTCAAAGACTGCTTAGATATTTTTCAGAATGCAAAGTCTAGGTGCTTCCCCTGTAAGTCCTGACCACAACACTTCCCTAAGTAGTGCTGCCTATTTTAATGTGGAAATCTAAGTTAAAATATCAATGCCAGTTTAACCAGGAACTTGCTATAACGCCTCCATGAAAGAGGGAGATCTATTAACAGTTTTCCTCTGAAAATGAAAGAGCTATGATTTTCTGCTGTGCATGTGTTTTAAAGGTTGATATTACACTGCCATACTGGACTGAGTGACAGCTCACAGCTCCCATCTGGGTGGAAAATAAAGGGGAAACAGCTCATGTCTGCACCATCCAGGTGTTACAGAGCTGCACAATGCCAGAGAGTTCCCCATAAATGAGCTCTCTGCTCACTAAGCAGTCCTGCTTCCCTTGCACAGCCCATTCATCTTCCTCCCATTGTGCAGCATGAGCTGTAGAAGTAACTGCTGTCTTGGGGCTGTACTCACACTCTTACGTCTACTCATCTTGGTAAATATGCTCCTCTGCTCCATGGTTTTGAATTAAAAAAACTAGAAACATAAAAAGTCAACTGAAACCTCTTTGCACATGCTTTATTGGTGGGTCTCCAAGGCAAGAAAGATGGCAGCATAGAGAGGTATGTGCTTCTGATCCTCACTGGCAATCACATCTGAAAAAATTACAGAAGGCATGAGATGCCTTCTCTCTCTGTCTCTTTTAGAGTAACTTTTTAGAGGATACTTTTCAGTGTACTAGTCATGGTTTGTATACTGATTTAACAGTATTGCAGCTTGACTGACTTGGTGGACTTAATATAACTTGAGCCCCATGGAATAGAGAGGATCTAATCCTTTCTCTATGGGTGCTTATGACCTAGTATCACTTTCCTAGAGAAATATTTATTTTTTTATTTAATTTTTTCCCCCCCTGGCCCATCATAATGACGGCGATCACATAGACTGTACATATAGACTGAATATAAACACATTTTGTCTGCATGGTAAAATGTGCTAGAAATGATACCACTAGAAGAGGCCATCACTTATCTACCACATAGTTAGTGCTGAATTAGTGAAGAAGAGAGAGAAGCAATGGATCTAGCTAGATGTAAAACTTACGTAATTTATCCAGGAACTTGAAATAACCTCTGGCCTATGTAGTTCACATTTGTAGTGGCCATTAGTCAAGGTATCTATCTTGTTTGGCTTTGCTCCTGATGCTCATTTACAGAACCTACACCCTAATAGCTTTTGGGATCATGAGCTGGCTGCAGCCTCAACAGTGATTAATTCATACAAATATGGAAAACTGTAAAATAATCTCACAATTAAAAATATATTGGTTTGGTGACAATTACTCTAGAATATCTCAGTGCTTTGTTTAATTTGCTTTGAAATATACAAAACCACCTACTCATGTTCTAAAGGGCCTCATATTTAAAGCAACTTCTATATAAGTATACAATAAAGTTAAACTAGTTCTGTTTGTCTATGAAAATATGGGTCCTAAAGAGTCCTGCTTACAAACTGTGCAGCAATCAGAGCAAGTGACATTTTATAAATGTCTCAATAGATGGAAGAGTTGATCTAATAATGAAAAACAGAATACTCACAAATTATTTATTTGTCATTTGGTGGGGGAAACGAAGAGTGAATAATTTATTTGGTCAATATTATTCAATCATCAATAGAACTGGTAGAATAATTTATAAATTTACTTATGAATAATTTATTCATCAATTGATGGTAGGAGGAAATTAATGAAGTAAACAATATTTGAGTAACGCTCAATAGGCTCTCAGAGGCAGGCAGGACAGCCAGGGAGGAATGGAGAGAATGGATTCCTTTTGTCAGCCTCATGACAGCCTGTGCACGGGAACAGCGGATCACCAAAGGGCAGCTTCCCTGTAGCTGCTTCTGTAGCTCGCTGATAGTAGTCACCTTATTTCCCATCTACCCACCCAGGACAACAGATCTGCAAAGGTGCCCTGAGAGCACTGTGTGATTTCTTTTTGTCTTTGATGACTGTGGGAAACTGTTTAGAGATTCCTCATCTGGTGTTCCACCAGCTTCTGTTGCGATTGCTCAAGCCAGACAGTGCTTCTCTGACATGTGGCAGCAGAGGCTGTGGGTGCCATCACAGCCTTTCAGCAGCTTGAAACTTGTCACGCAGCTGAGAAGTGTGCTGTGCTGTCTGTGTACTCAAGGTAAGAAGCAGACAGTTTCCCTCAGAAAGCCACAGGACACTGTCCCCTGTTTCTAGATAGACTGCAAAAATAAAAATTCCAAGCCCTCTTAGAGAGAAAAAAAATCTTAATACCTTAAAATATTTCATCTTGCATTCTTCAAGGGCAAATCATCAAGGTACTCAGATCCACACTAGATTGCAAAACTCTGGTTGTGCAGCTGAATTGTGCTGTGTCTGAAATCAAGCAACATGTTGCTGATGTGCAAAGAGTTAAAAATAGCCCTCTTGCCCACCATGTCTTTTCAGAATATAACTTCAAAATAATTTCAAGGCAAATCTTATCTGAATGCAATTTTTAGGTTTGTTTAATCTAGTAATATCTTTCCAATGTGACTGTGTGAGGGGAAAGTTTCTTGCTATGTAATGCATTCAGAAACACCCCACTGCCTTCAGATAGCACGTACTAGTTTGCTCTACTGCTGTTGAATGAATCCATAACAAATCCAGTCTGAATGTTAACCAAGAACCACAACAGAATACTGTTAATAGAAATAATCCAGAAATAGCTTTTTTGTGTTATGATTTCACATTGTAATAGCTGTCATAAAAATATAAAGTAGGCATGAGGATGTGAGCAGAAGGGTTTTTTTTTCTGTTTTCAGTGTGCTAAGTTTAATGGTGGATATATGTGCAGTTTGGGACAAAAACAGATGCCCTTCTCTCAACTGCTACCAGGATTTTTCCATTCTTTGTTCCTTTGTTAACTATAAACTGTAACCACTGAAAATAAAAAAAATGAGGGAAAGTTTATGAATTATACACAGTTACAGAGTTTATTAGTGGTCTGCACTCATCCTCTTGGGAGTCACTGGAGGAAGAGCTTTGAGCAATTTCCAAATTTTCAAATGGGTTCTCCATTTCTTTATCTCATTCACCTTTTGATATAGTGTATAAATTATTTATCAGAGCTGCCATTATTTCGTTAGCTTGCGTTGTCCTCTGGCACCATGTCTGCAGAATGATATTCATTTTGCATTTGCAATTACTAAACTTAAAAGAAATCAGTTCATTCTTCCTCTGTTCAGCTCTCTTGTTTCACAGAATGATGTGTGAAGGACTAAGATGTGAACAGAATTTCATTTTGACCTTGAACTCTAATTACTCTTTTCATCCTGCCATCTCACCAGAAGACATAACGAAAGTTTATCTAAGAAATATTTATATTTTCCTTTCTCTCACTCTTTTTTATTTTTAGGTGGGAAGATGGGATAGGAAATAAATTTTTACACATCACAAATTCACTATTAAAGCTTAGCGAATTATGTGCCATGCTAGTTAAGTTCAGAGATGGATCCTCCTTTATATACTTTAAGTCTGTGTCCTTGAAGTTAATTTTTGAGGCAGTTCACCTCATTGATTCTGAGTTGCAATAGCATGTTAAGGAAACAGCTTCTCAATTACTGCACCTTACAGAGTGTAAAGGAGACACTAGTGTTTTTCCATGTCAGAACTTACGCAACTAAGCAAATGTTTATTATTATTTACTTCTTCCTGTTTTACTCCCATGATGTGCTTACATCCTTTCCTGCCATCCTTCACCCTGCTCTGCTGATGCAACTACCAGGCAGCAGGCTACCAGGCAGATTTCAATTAAAAAAAATATATAGGTAGCTTTACATCTGCTACAATGTCCTAATTAGCCTGGAGGAAAACTTTACCCTCACTGTTTGGTACAAGAGCAGACTCAATTACAGCTGGTCCAAAATAATTTCCCCTTGTGCCCATGTGGCACATCTGTTTCCTGCTCCTTCCCATGTCTCCTCTTGAAAAAGAGAAGGAAGGAGAAGCTTTAGAGGGAGAGGACCTGTGGCCTTTTCTGTCCAGCTGTGGTTCTCCTTATGCAATGAAGGCCTGGTGATATCTGCTTAAAAATACATGTCTGTGAGGTGGTAACTGTGCTGAACAGCTGGCTGGAAGAGATTCTGACAGAGCTGCCTGTGCTGCAGAGCAGTGGTGTGTCCCCACCTGAGGCCCCTGTCAGGATGGAGGATGGATAGCAGTGCCACACTCCTTCCCTTGTGTTGACAGCCACTCAGGCGAACAATTCACCTCCTGGCATCTCTGCAACAGGCCCGGTTTTCTACAAATGAAGATCACAGCCTAGAAAAAGGAAACAATATTACAGTACTACCTACAAATATTTTTCTCGTACTGCCTATGGATTAATTCACTGATTGCTTTCAAGTAGCACTCTGTGCAGGTTCATTTTAATCCTTTGGTCTTTGAAGATGCTTCTCTCATGACTCCATGAATGTTCTTGCTGCTAACTAACAACCAAAATTTTCTCTAGAAATATTTGTGGGGTTTATGGGCATTAATATGCCACTGCCCTGTAGTAATTCCCTGAGCGACTCTCATCTTGATAATGGCAGGCACTTTTACCCTTCTAAGAGCATTAAATGTATTGTGTTTGATTAAATTCAACGTATTTAGTAGTTCTGTGGGACTGATCAGAAGTAAGAATCCAAACAGGTGGCATGATGTCAGTGGCCATCAGAGACAAGCTGTGTGGCTGGTCTCCCCTTCTGCCAGGTCCAGCTTAGTGGGACTCAGTGACAGGGCATTTCCCAGCACCTGGCCACCTTGAGATCCCTGTGCTATTTGTATATGCAGGTTATGGATCTCTGTATGGATCCTTAGGCTAGTACTGCATAATGACTGGCACTAAGCATCATTCTGCCTAGCTTACATCCAAAGGTGCTATTCCACATCAGTTTTCAGAGGGCCCAGCTTCAGGCTTTATTCACACTACTGTGTGAAGAGCAGGGCTGACTGAAAAGAAAGCAACACTCTTTGTGCATTCACACTCCTTGTCCTAAATCCTCACAGCTCTACCAGGGTATGTTGGAGAAACCAGCTGTAGAATTATGAATGTGTTTGTACCTTTTGATGCACTAGGCAAAAAACAAAAAAGAAAAGCATCTCTTTTATCTCTTAGAATGCTAACAGCTTCTTTCCATCTATGAAAATAACAAATACTTGTTTTGAAATTAAGTTTGTCAGCTGAATATTAAAGGAAAACACGTCTGCAGACTAGTACTTACTCTGCAGTGTAAAGGTAAAAAGAAAGAAAATTAAGCCATCCACCCAATTGTCTCCTGTCAGCAAGAGACTGCTCTGCCCAGGGCTGTGCATCCCGCTCCTTCCAAGGTCACTGAAGAGGCCAGCCCCCACACATGGAGCTTCCCTTGTTACTGCAGCCTCTGTAAAGATATAAATGTTACACAACAAGAACAGCTGCTAGGCTTATCCCTTGAACAAACATAAGATAATGCAATTGAGTTTGCTTTTGGCCAAGGAAGGTCTGGCTTAATGCTTTAGATAAAAAGTGGATCAGTTTGACACCAGTTTAATACCTGGAATTCTAGAGCACACTCTAGCCATTACCTTATGGAATTCCTGTACATTTCCCTGCAGTGGCCCAGCATCCAAGCCTTAATGGCTGAACGCTGTGAGAATGCTGCAGCCCCTCCTGCCTGTAGCTGTCTCTCAGGTTGCAGCTTGGAAAAGATAAACTCATTCCACTGACAACTTCTTCCTCTGTTTAGGGTTACCATTTTTTCCACTAAAGCCTTCCTTTGGCAGCTAACAGAAATAATGGGGCTGAGACCTCTACTGTGACTGAGAGTGCTTTGAGCTTTACCAACCATCTGCCTTGTAGGAAGGCAGATCTGTCTGAAATTCCCATAGAAGAACAGTACTAATATTACTGCTCATTAATAGTAGGCAAGGACACAAACACATTCCAAATCAAATAAAGTTCCAATCAAAAAAGTCAACTCCAATGTGTAATTGATTGCATTTTAAAATCAGTCAGGTTGTGTGTGTTTTTTTCACAAGATCCAACAGCTTACTGATACTTGTCTTTCTAGTGAGACTGAGACTGAAGCAGAACTATGTTTTTTTTTTTTTAACAGAACTGACTTTTTTAAAGGAAGATCTATTTTAATTAGAATTGTACAGTGAGATCTGTCAAGCTTATGTTCCTCTGGAAGTTTATTATGAAGCTATGTGGAAAGAAAGATGCTCTATGTGTTTACTCTCTCCCAAAGGGCTAGCTGAAGTTAAAATGAACCTCTGTGCCTGCTAGCACATACTGACCCCATGGGCCTCCTAAATTCCTGCTCAGCAAAGGCTGCTTCATGCTGAGAAAAGGAAATATTGCCTTTCTTCAGAATGGCAGATTAAGTTTTCCCTCGTTCCCCCTTTCTGAGGATCAGACTCCAACATAACATATATGGATGCTAAAGAGCCCACATGGCTGGTTCAGCTTTAAATTACTAACATCAATACTCCAATCAGATGGGGCATGATACAGTTGATAAGCTTGTTCATTCCCACCCCCTCTGTATGTTACACTAATAGTCTAACTTAGTGCATTTGGCTTTCCTCTTGCCCAGGTTTCAGGAAACTTCTTGAATAGCAGGTGCCTGCATTTGGCTATGAACATTCAGAATTAGGAGGAGGGACATTCCATACTGCACCTTGATTCAGACTGTGATTCCTAAGTTCTTGGGAAGCTCTAATTTTATAACAAATAATATTGGAGTCAAGTCTTGCGATGCTGAGGGGGAGAGCTATTGCAGAAGTCTGAGTCTTCAGATTCCTGGCCTCTGGGTAGCTAATGACTGTGTCTCAAAGACAGGCTAGCAAAGAAAAAACACAATACAGACCAAGCACTCCATATTATGCAGAATGAATGAAGGAATCCCAATTAAGAATGATCATGGCTCAGTGGAAATCAATACAATAGAACATGCAACAGTGCTGTAAGTAAATCTGTAGCCAAATGAGTCTTTGGGAAAAAAAAAATCAGCATTAAACTAGTGAAGTGCTGGGGCCCGAGTGGAGGGCCCCAAGTTGGAGTTGACCTTTGAATGAGACACAACCTAGCAGAATGTTTTGTTTTTCCTATTGGCTTCAAGTTCCAGAGGCAGAACCTGGCCTACTTGTGGCTCTGCCCTTACCCAGGTGGTTGTGGTTGGGGTGGTGGGTGAGGCAAGGATTATATTAATCAGGAGCTGATCAGTCAGAGGAGCTTCCTGTTGGGTGTGGCTTCTGTTGGGGCTGGTTGCATCTTGTTGCGCTCTCTCAGTGGTGTCCTTCCATGTGAAGGGCCACTGAGGGAGCCACCTCTGTCTGTTGTGTCCAGCAGGCGATGCTGGCACCACAGTGGGCAGCAGAGGAGCTGGGCCCACAGGAACCTATGGCAGGACTGTCTGAAAGAAGACTTTTGAGAAGATGTTGCTGAGTTTAGCATTGGCCTGTGTCATCAGGCAACTGATGGCAGCATAAAATGACGATGGCTGAATCAGAACAACTAGTAATTCATTAGTAAACCTCATCAGAATATAAAAACTCTGGATAAAGCCACACTATATTCTCAATAAAAAAACAAGTCTACATTTCTGTCTTTGGCAGAACCAACATCAAACCCTTTTGGACTTTTCTAATGGAAAGAGTGACTTACACTGGTATATACAATAACAGAGAGATCTTCCCATTACCTGGGACCGCAGATAGTTGTCCCTGTTTACAATAAACAATAGTTCTTATCCCATTATTTCATCATGTTCCCAAAGGACAATTAACATTCCCTGGGAATAAATATATACATTTTTTCCTTGTTATTTCCTTCTAAATATGAGGAAAAACAGAAACTGACTTTGGTGTGTGCTGTGCTCCAGCATTCCTGATCAGATGACCTTTATCTGCTGTGAGTTGAAGGCCATGCTTTCATGGGACAGTACGGTGCAGGGGGGGTCTGCAACTTCAGTGCAGCTCTGAGACCCACCCACCAGAGCATGCTTTTCCTCTCTGAAGAACATACCTGGCAGTCAATAACTGCTCTTCTCAATCCTTAGGGGAGGGAAAGGAGAGGTGGGAAACTCATTATATTCTTCTTACACTCTCTATGTTTTTGTTAACTAAATTATATTTGCCACTGTAAAAGACCTATTGATTAATTTAATAGATCTTTCGTTCTTTCTACAGATTAATGTCTTATTTTCTATCTTACTTTCTCATGCAATCTTCACTTCAGTCTGTTTAAGCATTCTGAAAGCTTTATAGCATTTTTAAAACTCTTCCTTCTTTTGTCCCTATGTATCAGCCTGGGTAGGGGTGAAATCACAGAAGCACTGAGCAACTACCAGCCACAAACAGGTCCCTTCCCCCCTAGGGTGGTGTCTGGTGCAAAGATGACAAGTGCCAAAAGGATTTGTCACTCAGAAAGCTGACATTAGGATCTCTGGGCTAAAAGTTGACTCCAATCCCCAGCAGGGCTGGGCAAGAATATCTATAATTTCCCTCTGTCTTTAGCAGAAAAAATTCTGACACCAGTTCTTGATTCTCACCTCTGCTCAAGCTAGAGCCTTGGGAAGTCAGTCTGGGTGTGAAGTTGCAATAAATCCGGAGGACTCCAGCAAAGGCAACAAGAAGACAACTTAGTGTGATAGTGTGGTGTGTAAAGTGACAGGGTAGAAGCAGCAGAATGTAATGCTTAATGGTACAAGTTCTCCTTGGTCAGTGTCCAAAATGTCAAAAGTCTCGCCAGACAATTTAATAGAGATGGCAATCTGGCTTCAGAGCCACACAGTGGAAAGTCACATTCCCCTGAATATTAGTCTTAAATCACAATCGCACAATGTGCACTGTTCACACTGTACTGAATAGCTAGGCTTTTTCACAAATTTCCCATCTGCATACAGCAATTTGCTTGTTGATGTTTAGACATGATTGATGTAATTCAACAATCTGGCTTATTAGTTTGCTCTGTAACTATGTAAAATGCTGACAATGATTGTCCCAGTTGACTGAGGACATGCTTCCTGTGACACAGTAAACAAATGTAGCAAAGGAGGCTTTTTCCAAATGATTGCTCCAACCCCCTAATGAGAATGTGAACTTATTTCATCAGGGCTGCACTACACCAAGCGTCTTAATGAATCCTCTAGTCACACAGCTCCATTTCTTGAGCCTAGGGTACAGTAGCTAGAATTGTATGCCTACAGATTTTTCTCCATCTTTAGCTGCATGATGCATTATAATGAACCCATTTATTATACTGCCTGCAAAAAGACATTTCTTTGAAAAAGAAAGTATTTCCAAGATTTGGTTTCAAAACCTACCAAATTCCTTAGAGGAGAGCTTCTTCATATAAATCAGTGCCTCTTAATGGAAAGAACCTGATGAAAGAATGAGTAATGATAGGTAAAAAAAATAAAAATAAATCAACCTGCTCATTAACCTGCTTGCACAGTAAATTATCTGTGCTCTGAAGGCCAGGATTTAAGACAATTCCTCTAAATCAAAGGATTCTTACAAATCCTGTTCTCCAGCTCCTTTCTATAATTTATGTTTGGGCTGTCAATGACCATTTGTACGGGATGTTTTTCAGGTGTTCGCAAACCTCGGCACTGATTTATTTGGAGAAAATAACGCATCATGTTCCCAGGAGAAAAAATCATTACCTTAGTTTTGGTGCATCTAATTACAATGTCTCCATCATGCTCACCATCTACCCTAATTATCTGGGGAACTGGCAGTGTTTAACAATGTAGGAAAGTGTGCTCCAGTGTCCAATTAAGATTTTCTTTGAGGATTAATAAATCATGTCTCATCAGCCCCACTGACCCAGAGGTGTTAATCTTCACCTTATCACTCTAATCTCAAAGCAAAATTCTGCAGATCAAGAGCAGCAGAATGGTTGAGTTAATTGTTCCATTAGGCTGATGAGGTCTTTATACCCACATCCAATACTACACTATTTGCTGAGCATCTTTACAGGCTTTGCTACAGAGCAGAAAAAAAAAACCAAAACAAACAGTAAAAAGATTGCCACAGCTATTTGACGCAGGTGATTGGTAGCTTGGACTCTACTCCGTACTTAGCTGTTTTGATAAAACTGTGTTGCATTCACATACTGGAGCAAGGCACTGAGAAGATTATCAACAGTCAAGAGAGATTTTAGCACATCTAAATGCAGTTGCAGAAGGAAATAAATAATGTAGTCAATAATGGAAAGAAGACTTAACAGTTATCTGCCCTGTAAACAATATCCTTGATTAGAAGGCATAAGCAATACAGTTTTATTTAAGGGCAAGAATCCAGATATTTCACTGGGAAGAGTTTTTCTCATTGACAAGCCTACAGTAATCATGGAGAGCATGGCAAATTGAGTTAAAATATGCTCCTAACCTGTACAATAAATTAGAAATCACATTTAAACTGTGTTTCCAGTCTATATGTATTTGCTTTTGTTTTTAGGTAATCAGGCAGGTTAAATTCTCTTGGCACAAACATACACAAAAAGTACTGAGCTCTCATTAAAAATCCATTTCATAACCATTGCTTTTCAAACAGTTCCTCCTCCTGATCTGAGTTAAGCAGGAAAGGAAATGGGAGTTGATACCTTTCAGGGCATGGGTCACATACTTGTGTGTCACTGAACAAAGGGAGAAGGAGAGAGATGGGATCAAAGCCAGAATAATTTTATGGGGTGGGTAGAAGGAAAAGGGAGGGCAGCTGGATTTCTGAAAGGCTTTTGAATGCATAGTCTTTATTCCTATTTACACAATATTTTTTTCCCCATGTCTATCACCTGCTCTTGTAAACAAAATACCTCTGTTTTCCCTCTCCCCACTCCGTTACACCCCCAAAGCAATGGGACTCAGACTCTTCCCTCTTCCAAGAGTGACAGACTAAGGACAGTGCATTGGATTCAAGAGGACAAAAGCATGTGCTTGAAATCAGGCAAGCATTAAAAGAAGGCTAAAGAGTTGGGTTAGAGGAGAGAAAAATGAGTAGTTTTTTCTCCCTTCTCTTTTCTCCAAAATGTGAGTCACATATTAAGCTATTTTCTGAAACTCAGGCACAGCCCTTTTTTTTACACTCTGAATTCACTTCTGAATGTAACACCTGAACAAGCAAAGAAAACATTAAACAACAGAATTGGTTATGTTGTTTTTCACAAAGATTTCTCAGAGAAAGCAGAGCTTTTAGACAGCTGATATTTCATCCATATTATTCTTTCTTTTCTTTTTGCATCTTGAAGATATTTCAAATAGATTCCTTTTAAAATAAAAACTGATAAGCTATTATCATGTCTACCCTCTGTGTCCTGTGCTGAGAAATGGGACATATCATATACTGACTTCAAAGCATTTCATCTGTAGAAAAGACAAGTGACTTACATATAAATGTGTGCATCTTATAAAGCACCCAGATCGGACCATTTAAATGATTAATTTATCCAATACAGTTTTGAGATAAATTGATTTGCCTCTTTTCCCCTACTTATCATCCTCTCTCCCCTTCAACAATTTAGCATTCAACGAAATACTACCAGGCATACAACATTCCCAAGGTCACTTTACTATCCTCCTGCAAGCCCCCCATTAAAACCCTCTCTTAGTATAAGACTATGAACAAAACAAAATTAATCCTCCATTTCCCTCCAGCCTAAGAGGATTCAAACTCACATATCTCACTTCCCAAGAGAATTGCAACCTCTTCATCTATGGACTGGTGTCTCTGTGTATGCACATGCATACGTGAATACCCAGAGACATTGAGATGGACAGAGCACTCTGTGCTGCTCCTAAGAAAGCTGTTTTATTTTACATTAAATTATTAAGTATTCCTTGGGCCAGAGGGCAGGACAAAGCATGACCATAGGGCAGCAATCAGGGCACTCAGCTGGGAAAGAGAGCTGTTTTCTGCCTTTTCTTCAAAGACTACTTGCTGTTTAAACCAGTGACTGCCCTGAATGAAAGACATAACTGAGTCCTTCCCTCTGCCCTGGCTGGTGAAGCATGTCAGCCTGCACCTTCCAGGTGACTGGCTAGCTGCAGCAGGAGGACTTCTAGAAAAAGAGGTCTTCCCTTGTTTGCTGCAGCTTCAGTCTGCATTGGGGAAGCTTCTACTACTGAGTGTCTGCTAGGTCATCATCTGGTCAGATCACTGCCTTGCTGGATACCCCCGAAAGTCAAACAGCATCTCAGAAAGCTCAAGACTGAGCTCCAACTGTGTAGCTTTTATGCTGTACTGATGTGAGATTGACTTCTCTTCCCATGGGGTGGAGGAGATGCTAGAACTGTCAGTACCTTTTTTTTGGGCAGGCTTAAAGAAAATTGATGGCACCCCAGGTAAGAGTCCTAGCACAAACCAAAGATCCCGAGTTCCTAAAGCTGAATCTCAAATAATGCAAATCTCCACCCATGTTTTTAGCCATTGAGGATCACAGAGGTGCCTTCAGAACATGTCTAAGGCCAGCGTTAAGAGTTACAAGATTAAGTACTGCCAACAGCGAGGTCACTCAGCCGAGTTATCAAGATTCAAGTCCTTGCTCCAGAACAAATAATTGATCACAAGACTTTATTCACACTGGGTGAATGAACAAATGAATGGATGTAAGAAATATCAAGGAAAAATGTAAATATCACTGTGTCTGCTTCATCAAATACAGAAAGAACGCTTGGCACCTAGCTGTAGGGCAGAGTTTGCAGCCAAGAATATCAAGAGAAAGGAAATGTCTGTCCAGCCAGAAGCAGATGCTTCTTTCCCCTTCATTTCATTCCTAGTTCGTTCAGGTGGCTTCCTGTGCAGTTGCAAGGTGGAGCACCATGACAGGGATAGAGGAGTCCAGGAGATGCTAGTTAAATTCTCTACATGTCAGTATCTGTATTCTACATTCCTGAACATCTAAGTGGGTCTAACCTACAGCCCTTGTTTAGTTCTTAAAATGTACAGAAGAAATAGGTGTTTCCAAAGTTGGCTGAAATCTTTCATATTATACTCAGTCGTTGTGCCCAGAAAAGTGTGAGAAAGGACTGGAAATTGTGGTATTGACAAAATAAAATCATTTACGCAAAGAACATTATTATGAGACAAGTAAAATGTTTGGAAAGTAGTTAATGTCAGATCGTTCCCATTCATACATTTTAAAAACAGATTTCTAAAATGCATCCAATTTATAAGTGCTATACCTTTCATATTTCTTGTTAATTTCATTTATTGTAGAATTCCACTGAGTGAATATCTCTGCACATTATGTATGGAACATAGCAATGGAATAATTTTATATCTTCTTCTGTTTCCCTCTGCCTGAACTTTAATAAGTCTGAATGGTTACAATACAAAATTGAAAGCAACCTGCCTGACAAACCAGGCAGAATGCAGGAACAACCTCACTATTGCCTTACTTTCCAGATTTGTGACAATTTACATCTAGTTTATACAGAAGATGTTACTATACTCATATTTTTTCTCTTAAAAAAAAACCAAAAAGTGACTACATTTATGGTTCTCATTCTGTTTGGCAACAAAAAGTTTTAAAAAGAGAAAGAAAAAAGAATAAAAAATCTCTCTGAGATGATGAAAAATAAAAAGGGAGCCATGTGTACATCTCTCATTAAGTACTTTCAGTTCATCAACCCAAATAACCAGGCATCCATTTATAACTCAGTTGCAGCCTTTAATAGAGGGCCAAATTCAATTTGCTGAAGTCTTAAAAATGAACTTTTATTTTAATCAGCTGGAACCAGAACCTTATCAACCTGAAATCTATAGGAGCATTTCCACACACTTAATATGTTTGGTATTGGACTTTTGATTTGTCCCAGCATTTTCCTAGTTTAGGGCACCTTTTTCTGGCAGCAGCTGGATGACTGCCAGTCTGGTGTCCTGCATAATTTAGAATTTAATTTCTCCATTTATTTATTTTCAGTTCAGAATAGTTTTGTCACTCCAGGAAAATGACAGTTGTGAGGATTTCTTGGAGTCAAGATAGAGTCAAGAGAAATGTTTTTCTTTCATGGAGAGGGGCCAGTAGAGATGGATGAATGGAGAGAAGGAAGCCACCACCATAAATGGACCAGTGTTTCTTCTGTCCAGGAGGCAAATCTAGGAGCAGTGGAAGTGCTTGGCTTTAAGCGCCAACAAATTAAAAGGAACTCTCACAAGGCAGCTTCCACACTAAATACAACCCGCCCTTGCGGGTCTTTGTTCATTCATAGAAGACCAGAGCTGCAATAGGCTGTCTGCCACATTCTGTTGTCACCTCTAAGTAAGCTGTGGACAATTAGTTGCCAGATTTGATGGCACAGATTGATAAAACCTTACTTTGGCTACAGAGAAAGAGTCTTTGTCAAAGACCTGGAAGAATACTACTTGCTGAGAGGTAGCAATGTAGAAATTTGGGTTAAAAGAGCCTGGTTGCAGCTTGTAATCTAACAGAAAAAGCTATAACATTGACTTTGAGAACAGTGGTTATTGCAGTTTGCAACTGATTCTTCAGGGGAAAAAAACAGGCAACTGCTAGCTGTATTTCCCTAAACTTCTTTGTATTCCCCCGCTGAGGATGATGCAAACTCCACAAATAATACGTTTAGATTACCCTTCAGGGATCACCCATTTCTCTTCTGTTAGCTTTCACTCCAAAAGAGAGACTCTTGTAGGTCTTCTTGCTGCAGCCTTTATCTTTCTGAAGGGAAACTCTTGCCAGGTCTACTCCAGCTGAGTGCACACCTCTCTAGGGACAGCAGGACTCCCTTTGTACCCTTTCCTTGTCCTTGGCTCTTGCTGAGTATAATTTATATTCTTACAGAAATTTATTGCAAGCAAAGATTTTTTTTTTTTTTTAAATTGGGTTTACTGTGCAAGTATTGGACTGCAAACTCAGCCCAGCAAATTGATCTTACCTAACACTTGATTTCTTCTCTTTGCCATTTCTTTTTTCTTCACCTAACAATTTTCTCAAAAAAATAAATTTTGTTAACATAGCTGCTCTCAGCATGCTGTCCATATTCCCTCAGTAAAAGAAGGAAATTTGATGTCTGGACATATGTAGTCTTGTGGAAAAGGGTCTTACTTCACTCACTGACAAGCCTAGCAGTATAGCTAACTATTTCCCAGGAGAGGTGGCCTTGCTTTAAAAAAGAGAAGAAGAAAAAGAAAAAAAATCAATATTGACTCTTGACACATTTTCATTTACATCACTGCATGGCTTTCAGTCTGGGCACAAATCAATAGGCAGCTTTTAACACTGCTCAACTAGTTCGTTCTACGTAAAAGAAGAGAGATTTGCCTCAAGTGGCTTGTTTTTCCCTTTGGGCTCCAGGCAGACTCTCCACCATTAACAGTGTGTGATTCTTTGAAATGAAGTTGAGTTTATTTGACTGCTCTTTCTGTGACTGATCAGAAGTGTTTGAACTATAATATTAATCATATGACGTTTTCTTCATCACCACTTACTGGTAATTGACTTTGTACTTAGTGAAAGTGTCTCAAGCAGCCAACTCGATGTACCAGAGGGCAAGAAGTCAATAGGAGGAAGAAAGATTTAGTTTCCAAACACATAGTACGCAGCCTGTGGAGCTGCTGCCGCATACACACTGGGCACTTTATCACACTGCAGGTGTGCTGCTATGACATGTTTTTATTTGCATGATGAAGGCATCTGCATCACCTCAACTGTTTTTGTTGAATAAGACTCCTCGGTCAGCTGCGGCTTTTCCTTCAGCCCTAGGTTTACATGGGAGATGTAGGGACCAGGTAGTTTCTCCAAACTGCACTTGGTTCAGCAACTATTTAGTTTCAATTCAACTCTCTACAGATTTCAGCAGAGAATTGACCCATGAAGCAAGCACCTTCTGTTTCAGATACACTGGTGACTGTTAGTCAAATGCCAGGCATATGTCATGCTAATAATACTACCCATATGTTTAACAAATGCCAGTTTGCCTAAGATACCATTAATATCATTTTAATAGCCACTTGCATACAGTGGGCCTTCTAAAACCACATCTTTGTCATATATTGATTTTTGGATACAGAAGAGCAGGAGTACATATGCCCAGAGGTATAACTTTATCAGTTTCCTAGAATCTCAGCACCTCACCTCAGAGAATTTTTAGCTCGTGAAGCTTCCACAGAAGTTTTCACACTAAAGAAGTGCGTGCAACATTGAAAACAAGAGCCTAGAGGATTCGTTTACTGCATGCAATACCTTAGAAATGTTCTTTGCTAGGAGCAGACTCTGTGTGAAGTCCAACACGCCATCAAATGGGAAATGATGTCTCTTTCTATGGTACATTTTAGACATGCATGACCAGAGTTTTCCCACTTGTGTAAAGCAGCTCATTCACTGCCTTCAAGAGGGTTCTCCATAAATAAAGTAGATTCCTCCGTGGTGCAGAACAAATGTAACACCCAGTACAATTTTTACTCTCCTTCTCTGGGCTTTTCTAGATTAGGCCTCTAATTATCTACCTACACAGATACATGTAATAATAATATAATGTATGGTACATGCTCATACTAAACAGGTTTGCTATCACTTTATTAAGCAAAAGCATTGATTTCTGTGAATGAACCAAGGTTTATTCAAGACTCTTTTCAGTGGATAAAATTAGTATTATTTGGATGGAACACACTGAACATATTTTATTTGAGACAGATTTTGCTGGTTATTCGTTTTTCAAAATTTCCATAGACTGGCCAAAAATGTATGAAACAGCTGTCGGTTTCAGACTGTGCAAATCAATTTTTATTTAACCATACAAGTTTTCTTGACATTTGTCTCTTATGAGTCTAGAGTTACAGGACAATATGTGTTTCCCAGTGGAAAAGAACAAAGTTGTAATAAGAATAAAGAGAACTTTCAAGGACACCCACAGAGATCAGTCAGCCAAGACTTTCTTTAAATCTGTATTCTTATTCTGCTGAGGGGGATTCAAACAAGGTTATATCAAATCAGTGAAGAAAAAAGTAAAATTAACTTTCTATTCAAACACGTTAAAACATTAAGCTGGAAATAACTCTGCATACTATTGGTTTTGCACAATTTTTAGCTTTCAGCTAAATGCAGCATGCACTTGTTCTCAACTTTGTCCTCTGACATTTGCAAAATAGGAGGCAAAACTAAAACTTAATTGCTTAATTAGGAAGCATAAAATCATATTGCCTGTAGAATGTATCCATTTCAACACAGCTTGTACACCATGTACCAGTACCAGATACATATAGCTTGTACCACTACTCACCATAAAGCTCATTAAATGCCAAGTCTATAAGCACATTCCAGCTGTTTTGTACGGCTCCACCACAGCAGTTGAGGTAAATTATACCCGTATAGCCTGATGGGCTATCACCCAGGGGTTATAAATGCAGGCAGTGCACAGCCATAGCAGCCAGCACTGTGCAGCACGAGGGTGAGGGATGAGGGCAGGGTGACAGGGCAGTCAGCTCTGCCCCTCTCAGATGGCAAACAGTGGGCACACCAGAAAGATTGCAGTCAGGCTGCCCAGCTCCCCCCACACCTCTTCGGAAATTCACCGGCTACTTAGCTGCAAAATGTGAGCAGTACTTTTGTCCCAAACTTTTAGCAGATGGAAAGCTGTGCACCCACTGGAAGAATGCTTGCAGCTCCTCTGATTTCTTGTATAGGGCTCTGATACTATGTACTTTCAAAATTTGTTCTGAATATCTATTATACAAAGGAGCAAATGGGCATTATGTAGCTGTTAATGCAAACATAAGACAATCATAAAGTAAAACATAAGTAAAACTTCACATCACCAGAGTAATTTATAATTTGGCTTTTCTGATAGTTAAATAGGCTCACCCTAATTACTGAGAAATAGACTGTCATTGAAGATCTTTCACCAGGATAGAAACTAATTACAGGGACCTCACCACTATCATTTCCCCATTTTATTGAGGCATAAGGGGGAGGGAGCGGGTGCTGAAGCAACTGAACAGACCAATGACCAAGAGATCGCAGAGCCAGCTACACATCATTTTCCACTGGATCAGCAAGCAGACCCCACTAACTCTGCAGCTGAAAGGTCACTGGGGAGAGCTGAGGGAAGTGGCAGGCACATGGAGCTGGGTATAGAGGACAGGGAGAGACGGGAATTGACTTTTTGAAGCTCGCAGCTCTATTGCATTAAGCACAGCATGACAGACTGTGTTTCAACTCTGACTATTCTAGTTTAGTGGTATAGCCTAGCAGAGATAATACTAGGCAAGGTTTCAGTGGCCTTGGGGTGAAAATAAATTGAAACAGAGCCCAACACTCTCCTAGAGACCACACCACTGAAGTACAACATACGTTTAAGTGGACAGTCAGAGTTCAAACATATGCAGTCATGCTGGTATTTCACAAAGTACCCCATTTGGAATGAAAAAGAACATGAGGATAAGGCCATGGGAATTTTTCACCATCTGTCATAAAAATTCAGAAAAAGCCTGGCATGCAATCTGCAAAAGAAAATTCCCTCCTGTATTTGCAATTCCAGGAATTACTTCCAGGATTCAATTATTATATTTTTTAAATGCCTTATGATTGTTCACAGAGGCAGATGATTCCTGTGCTTGGCACAGCTCTTGGAATAAGTTGCCACTTGGTTTAAAACATTTGACACAATGTATTTGGCACAATACTCCCAAATGACCAGACCCAATGCTGTACGTAGGCCGATTTCCAATACAATGCTCTGCTATAGGTCTGATTCTTTCACATCATATTTCCTGAAATGAGAGATTAAAGGCTGATGTAACACATAAAAAAATTACATCAGTTGGTTTTCTTAGTAATTTGGGATTTTTTAGACCTGCTTACATGCACAAAAGTTTAGTAATTGTCAGGCACAAATCTGTACAGGTACACATGAATTAGGATGATAAAAATAGACCACATTGTTTAAAACCCTGGAAACTGCCATTAGGAAAAGGGATATTACCAGACTAAGTCAGACTGACAACTTGTCCAGGTAGTTTTTCCCTTTCTGTGGTCAAGATAGTGCTGTGGGCAGGTTGGAAAGCTCAGCCCAAGCAGCTGCCAGCACCTCAACCAGTGTCCACACTGCCTGATAAAACCTGCCTCTGGTATCTCCTGCTCCCTGATACCATTGCCCCTCCACAGGGCATGCCTGACTCAGTGCTGCCTCTGCTCCTTCTGGGCACACAGGGTTGGATCCCTATTTTCAGGACTATTATTTCCCCCTATAGTGAGGGAGTCTGAGCAAGTTATTCCTAGCAGTTTCCAGTAGAGTCCAGTCTGCTGTTTTTTCCCTTTATAGTCCTTCTCCCTCTCCCTGGAACTGAGTGGTACAAAATGAATAAGAAACAACAGAATGAAATATAATCAAAGTGTACAGTTGTAGAAGAACCTGCTTAATGGGGAAGTTAGTTCCTAACTCTCTCAGTCAGACTGGGTTATGCTCAATATATGGTACTTTTCTGCTTACATGCTTTAAAATTCTGATGTCAAATGTGTTTAATCCTACTCAGTTCATGTCCTCAATAATTTCTTTTGACAGCAAGCTCCATTGGCTAATCATTTGCTTCTGAGTCAGTGTGGGCTTGCAACACACTGGTTATTAATCAGATCAGGTTTTGCATTCATTAATGGTGAAACGCAGCTGAAAAATAATCACTCCATCTCAGCCAGTCAGACTCCAGTACAAATGTGAATGTGGATTGAACTGAAACCTTCACAGAAGCAAACACATCTGGCCTCAGTTGGAACATCAGAGAACCCAGGACAAAACCCTGCTCATGGACTTGTTCTCTGGCTTGGCCTTGTCTGAAGTCGAGAATAGCAACAACTCCAATCCTGAGACCATAGAATCCAAAGGCAGTCAAGACACAGCTAGAAGCAAAGTATTTGGGGAGCATCCTCATTCTCCTTTCTTTACTATTATTAAACAAATCTTACCTTTCAAACTTTTGCAGTCAACTGCCTTATGTTATATTGGTGTTAGAAACAGGGGCATTTTGTGCGTGCCTGCCTATTTATATTTATAATCCTGGCCCAGATGCATGACGGTAAGCAGGGTTATATGAGTGTTATAGGTAGGGACATAAATAGATAAGTAGATGCAAAGGTGCAAAAGAATGTTGCATATCCTGTGTCTGCTGAGATATCTATGTCCTTTTATTTCAAGTAAAACTTATAAAACAAAATAAGAATAACAGACATTGCTAAGTAACAATGTAAACATCTACAGGGGGAACATAAAGTAGTATTTTAACCCAATTTTACTCAGAGAGGGAGTTTTTAGAAGACATGCAGTTAACTGAATTCTGAATTGGTTTGGAACAATTAAAAATCTGATGCTGATAAACAGGTCTCTGTAGAGTAGTGACAAAATTTGCAATGGCATCTCTTCAGAGTCCAGGCACTAATACCAATGGCTTTATTTCCCTTATGCTTCTTGGGAGTAAGAGATTAGAAGAACAGTTTTCCTGCCACGAACAGTCCTAAATTAGTGAGCACAATATTACATCTTTATACTGCTAAAAAACATTTTAAATAGCCCTCTAGAGATACAAGATTAGAGATGGATTTTCCACTATAAAGTGCACATGCTTACTTGTCCTAGCCAGTCACACAACCACATGTGTAGCTGCATGCAAAATTCCTTCATGTTAAAGGCAGATAGTCCACTATATAATAGCACTACAAAGCTGAATGTACATGGTACGAAAAGATGTTAAAGCCATGAAGTGTCACTTCTATTGTGGTATCCATCACTACATTTGGACTAGTAAAGCAGTCTGTGGCCTGCTCTCTGGCCTCTCAGTTTGCACTCAGACAGCTAAATACTGTTTAAATAAGGGTTACTGCATCTATTTTGCTTACAGCCTCCTGAATGGTGCTGGAGCATTGGCTTAGGAAGTGCTAGGTGGCATGAACACAAGTGCATGCCAGAGAGCACTCTAGCCATTAGTCAACCAGAGGATAGTGTTTGAGCCTGTATCCTGGCACTGTCTTACCGGTGTAGGTGCTGCCTGTGGTACTTGTAAGCCTGAGGCAATTCTACTCCATACAGCCCAGCGCTCTTGTCAGTGCTGCCTGCTCTCAGGGCAGCTCTGACTTCATTTCCAAGGCTTCCCCCCAAGGCTGGGATGCTGCAAAACATCCCAAGAAAGTTCTTCCCAGACAGAAACTTTCTTTTGTCTCCCCAACAAAGCTGGTCTTGGAGTGAGAATACTGGGGGTCTGCAGGTCTTGGGAGAGGGGTAGGAACCATACTGAGATAGGAAGGCTTGTAAACTGTAGACAAGCATTCCTATAACTGCATTGTGCTAAAGATCTCCCAACGAGCTAAAATATCCAGCCACCAGTCCGAGACCTTCACAGAGGTCTTGAGATTGGATTATCTAGGAGATGTGGCAGGTGGGTTGGAGAAAAAGAAATGGACTCTCCATCCACCTCTCCACTCATTTCTTGCCTGATGAAGCTATCCCACAATATACCAAGTACTACAATATTTGTTTTATCACTTTTTGGCATTGATTTAGTGAAAGATTCGCATTGTGTTGCCTGCCACTAACTTTTACACAGATGGTTGCTTGGTTTATGGGCATCAGGTATTTATATCCATCAGAGAAGCACAAATAGACATGAAACAGATCCCTTTGGAAAAAAAGGCTATAGTTTTGCAGTATTACTGCTACACACACAAAAAAATTCTCCTGTGTTACCAGGCCTCAAAACAAATTTGTTGAGGATCATCAAATATGTTCCTCTAGGAAATATATTTGTGAAAGACAGGGATAATTTAAATTCAATTACTGACCTATTCTCTAGGAGGGAAAGATTAAAGAGACATGTTAGTTTGTGTTATTCCCATGCAGGCTTTCTCCTAACAATCACTTTTTGATGAAGTGTCCAATCTAGTTTTGAATAGCTGTTGTGCTGATTCAGCCATTGTCATTTTATACTGCCATCAGTTGCCTGATGACACAGGCCAATGCTGAATTCAGCAACATCCCCTCAGAAGTCTTCTTTCAGACAGTCCTGCCATAGGTTCCTGTGGACCCAGCTCCTCCACTGCCGACTGTGGTGCCAGCATCACCTGCTGGACGTAACAGACAGAGATGGCTCCCTCAGTGGCCCTTCACATGGAATAACACCACCAAGAGAGCTCAGCAAGGTGTGACCAGCCCCAAGAGAAACCATGCCCAATAGGAAGCTCTTCCAATTTATCAGCTCCTGGTTGATATGATCCTGGCCTTGCCCACCACCCCAACCACAACCACCTGGGTGAGGGTGGAGCCACAAAGACACAGGTGGGCCAGGTTCTGCCTCTGGAACATGAAGCCGGTAGGGAAAACCAAACATTCTGCTAGGTTGTGACTCATTCACAGGTCAACTCCAGCTTGTGGCCCACAACTTGGGCCCCAGCACTTTAGTAGCTCCAGAAGAAGCTTCTCCAGAAGAAAATTTACCCACCTGTTTCTGAGGAAGGTACAATAATGTGAGAATTACCTGTTATTCTTAACTTCTTGCCACTGTCTTGATGCAGGGATGGATAATTTTTAAAAGGTAATTTTTAAAGGTAAACTAGCTGTTTTATTTTGTATACCCTAGTGCTTGTACAGCTACTGTTGTACCTACAATTGTCACTGCTCATGCAGCCACTGACCATTTTAGACAATGATTTTTGTTGTTGGTATTATGATTAGCTATTTACAGAGGTCTGTAAATGTAGCCTGGGTGTAGAACATACATGATATGGTCCATGTCTGTGGAAAGACATAAAAGATGCATCATTCCCTTTATATTGGTATTAAACCTTGCAAACTGAACTAATTACTCTAAAGTTACCAAACTACCAGGTATGTGAAGAAGGGACTGAGGTGTGTGGGGCTGTCAAGATTAATTGCTGCAGAGGCTGCTGAGCCATGGCGCTGCTGGCACTGTACAGCAGCAGCCCCCATTTCTCTCAAGAGCCTTTATCAAGAGCAGAGCATGTGCACTCCCAGCTAGCAGAAAGAGCTCCACTGGCTGCACTGTGGGGTCTGTAGTTTCATACTTTGCTTTTCCCTCAGTGCACAAGGGTGCTCCTTTCTTTTACTTCTTGCAGGGAAAACAACCCTTCCAAACAGACTTACTATTAGTGTCTGCCATTTCTGTTTCCTCCAGCTCCTATTGCAACTGGGGCCAGAATTTGCAATTTTGCTGTAATAAATCAGGTATCCAGTTACTACTGTCCTTCTTTTTTTGTGTATTCTTTAAGGATCTGTCACTCTGTGTGAGAGCAAATGCTCACCCATCCCACTGTGGTCAGGATCTCAGTGCATTCCGTGTTATGCTTGCCTTGCAGTACACCTTAAAGACAAGTGAAATAGACTCGTGTGCGAGTGCAGAATGTAGTCCACAGCTTTGAATTTTCAGAAAACAGTTGTTTTCTAGGAAAAAATGTTTCGGTAAACTAGTGTGTGGTAGGATGGTGAGATTAGGATTTGTAATGGGTCAAATTCCCAGAGGTGAAAAGTATGGCGGTCACAAAGGACATAATGTATGTATACATGCACACACACATATCTAAAGAAAGATTTGTATATATTTAAAAAATATTTGCTTGGAAAATTGTATCTGCTTATATTAAATTCTGGAAACATTTTGTTCCTGTTTCATAGCAAGATCTGTAGCAATGGTATTTAATCTGGATATTTAATAACTTTTTTAAGCAGGTAGTGGTACGTAGGAACGTAAGAAAAGGGCTCTTACATTTAGTATTAAGTGAATAGCTCTGCTGCATTCCTGCTTAAAGATTTCAACCTGTGCTATTTTCCCCTTAATCTCTCCTGTCATTTAAAATAGTACATCTTAAGAAAAAATACATCTTACTAGAAAATAGTGCAGCAGACTTAGCTTCTACTAACACAATGACAAGACAGGTATTCTGTTTTCTCCTATCAGTCTTCAGGTTTGCACTTACTGCCCACCTTTTTCTTCTGTCCTCCCCTTGTAATTATTTTGTCCTGTACTTCCTGACATGACATGTGCTTACACTAATTGAACACCTGAATCACAGTGAAAAATTTGCATGCTGTAGGCTCCAGATTTAAAAAAAATGGCAAATATTACTAGTTGAAATGACAAAAGATATGCAGACAAGGGAGAAAAAAAGATGTTTTAATAACAGGACATGAAAACCTTGTTCTGATCTGTTAGTACTGTGACCAATTGGATGAAACCAATCAATGGTATTTGGGTAAAACATAGCTAGGAAATAGGTCTTTATCTCAAAAATTCTGCAGGAAGAAAGTCTTCTTGAAGGTACAGCTCCATTTGAATCACATGTGCTGCCCTTACAAGCATAAAATTTCTGTTTCTCTCAATAAGGGTTGCTTTTTCTCTATATATTCCACCTTCAACTTTTTATGGTGCATCTGATAATATTCACTGATTTTTATTTTTTTTTTAAATAAAGCTTCATTTTTCAGATCCATGTGATTAAAGAAGAGAAACCGATACTCAGTGTATCAGCAGCCAATTAACCAGCTTTAATGGTCATGGAGAATAGCTTGCAAACATTATTGAAGTGTTATCCAAAAACTAAGCTCAAGGCTGATAGAAAGCCAATTTTTTTCAATAATTTTTAGCAATATGATGATTTTTGGGGCCTAACTAGATATTTGGACTGACCATGCTGAGTCCAAGTAAATCCAGTGTCAGAAGGCAGCTATTCAGCAGGGCATGACTGTGAAAGGCTTGTGGTGATGCTGTTCCAGGCAAAGGAAAACTCAGTGAACTTCCTTTTTCCTGGGGCATGCGGGTATCTCTCCGGCACAAATCTCAGAGACCAAGAGGACAGGGGAGACAGAGCAGACCATTGGGTGGGATCCCACAAAACACAAACCTGCAGAGCACTGGGGCCATGAAAATGCTGAGCAACAGCTCTTTAGCCTTTGTGTAACATCAGTCTAGCTTGATGCCTTTGCTGTAGTTGTTAAATCTTCTGGGGACAACTCAGGGAAACGTAAGTTCCCTTTTAGTTTTCTGTTGATGATTTGGTGGTTTTAAGTAAATAAATTGGTAACAGCATCTGAGATCGTCAACTTGTTAATGGAAGTTTTATCCTCTGGCACCAATATTATCTTTGACCATTATATACTCTGGCTGAAAAAGGAAGTACAGCGCTCTGTAAAACAGGATAAAAAGAGGAGTAACAGAATAGGATGGACGTTAGCAGGGAAGGATGGTCATTGAATCTAAGATACTTCATTAGGACTCAGGACATCCAAGTCCAAGTTTCCCCTTCACCTGATAACTATCAACTGACTGGGGAAGTGATTAAGTATATCTGTGCCTCAGTACCTTATCCTAAAAGATTTCCTTTCTCCATTTCATCTAATTAGATTCAAACTGTTCAAGTTAGGGACTTTCTCTAGCTATGTACAGTGATTAACATAAAAAGATGTGTTGCACAGAGTTCTTTGGCTACATATGCACTGGTAAATTAAATAGTGACATCTATATCTTTAATACTATTAATCTTCAATGGTGGAGTCCTATACCTTTAAATAATGCTTACAATAAAACAATATTGCCTTAGTGTGCATAAATAATATATAATAAAATAATGTAATAAGCCTGTGTAATATACTTTTTTGTGCATAGCAAATAACTACCTATTAAACATATGTATAAAATTGTATATTGAATGAAGAATCTGAAGCAATAGACTTTACATTTTACTTCTTTTTTTTCCTGTCTCAAGATACACAACTAGCTGTTTAGCCATAATGCTTTCAGTTTTGCAAGATAGTGACAGTTTATCTCACTCCAGAATATAAACCAGGGTAGTTAAATGCATGTTATAAATACTACATATGTTATTTTCATTTATATTACTTGATTAATATTGTATTTTGCCTTTTAATATTTATTGATCTAGTGAAAAATTTCCTGTCAGTAAAATAGTGCTGGACATAAAAGGAATATGTTTCTCCTTTGTGTTAAATAAAGCTTTGACTTACAATCACATGAAATCTTTCTCTGATGTAAATAAACCCACAGTGGTTTCAAGGAAGATATTGAAGGAGCTCTGCATCAAATTTTGTGCAGTCATTTGGGGAAAGAATTGAAGTGATTTTCTGCCCTGTAAAAGCAAGTTCTGTTACTTCTAGCTACTTCTGGAAAAGGCTGGGTAGTGGTATGGGTTTGATTAGCTCATCTCTTTTCTTTTGACTCAGAGACAGGGAAAATAATCATCGAAACTAGAATCATAGAATCATAGAATGGCTTAGGTTGGAAGGGACCCTAGAGATCATCTAGTCCAACCTTCCTGCCATGGGCAGGGACGCCTCTCAACTAGACTAGGTTGCTCAAGGCCTCATCCAACCTGGCCTTGAACACCTCCAGGGAGGGGGTATCCACAACCTTTCCGGGCATCTATTCCAGAGTCTTGCCACCCTTGTACTGAAGAACTTCTTCTTAAGATCTAGTCTAAACTTACTCTCCTTCAATTTAAGACCATTTACCCTTGTCCTGTTGCCGGACACCCTTGTGAAAAGTC
>VZZY01024313.1:0-33319 GCA_013400335.1 Eurystomus gularis
GAGTTTGAAGACCCGAGGGATGCTGAAGATGCTGTTCTCGGCCTAGATGGAAAGTACGTACGTGCTTAAAACCTTCTTTACTGTTCTGGCTGCAGTTTCTGACCTCCTCTGCCCGAACCAGCTATCAATATCCGTTCTGTGTGTAATGAGCACAGGGGAGAAAAGTATTCCTGTGATTAATACATGCTGTGTCTTGTAGGATAATATGTGGCTCCAGGGTTAGAGTGGAAGTGTCAACAGGGATGCCTCGTCGCTCCCGTTACGACAGGCCTCCGGCACGGCGCCCCTTTGACCCTAATGACAGATGCTATGAGTGTGGTGAGAAAGGCCACTATGCTTATGATTGTCACCGCTATAGTCGCCGAAGGAGGAGCAGGTACGTATGGGGCCAGAGTGGCTGGGTTGCTTCGCCAGTTCACTTTTGGGTAGCTCTTGTTAGCAAAGAACAGAATGTTACACTGGTTTTAACTTGTAATGTTGTAAGCCAACAGGTGTAATCAGTTTTTTTTTTTTGCTAATACATACAAATGTTAATATCTTAATAATCAACCTGGTCAAAACCTTTCAGGTTTCTTCGTTTGAGTCAGTCGCCTTGATTCAGAATGTCACGAGCCTTAAGATTTCATGCTGAGGCGCCTTGCAAATCCGACACTTAAGATCCTCCTAGACCTTGAGGTGATCAGCATAAGAGGCCAGATCCCCTCGAGCCATCTACACGTAGCTTCACATTCTTTAAGGGCAGAAAATTTGAGACGGTGATCGCCGTAACAGTAAATTTGGCTTTCAATTGGGGCCCCCCTCCGGTTTAGAAAGAGGAACACCAGATTGACCTCATTCCCACCTAGAAAAATCTTCTTGCGTCAATCAAGCCTCACCCTGGCTCATTGGGCTGTCAGTTTGATCGTCGTTAGATTGAAGAGAACACCTAGATGCAGCGATCGACTATAGATACTTCTAGATCGTCTAGATCTGCTAGACCTTGGGCCAAAGAGGGTCGACCTGCAAACTTGCAAGGTTTATTTTAAATACGCATTACAGTGTTTTCTATTCTAATGTAATTCTGCAATGTAATTCAGCTTTTAACGTTTTTCTAGGTAGTAAAATGCTCAAGACAAATAGGCCCAGAGATTTTTCCAACTGACAGATGCTAGTAGTGTGTTTTTGTTGATTTGGTTTTGTTGTGTTTTTTTCTTTGTTTTGTTTTGTTTTGATTTTTTCTCTTTAGTTGTCTGAAATCAGTTTTGACTTCAGCAGGGCCTCACGTGCACTGATTGCTGCAGCTGTTTCCTGATACCTGTTTTCTCTAACCTAAAACCAGGTCCCGGTCTAGATCCCGTTCAAGGTCCCGAGGAAGAAGGTATTCTCGGTCACGCAGTCGCAGTCGTGGTAGGAGGTAGGGTTTTGGCTGTTGTTTTCATTCTCACTCCTTCCTCTGCTCCACCCCTTTCTGTAGTCATTGTGAAAAGTACCTTGCAGTAATTTTGGTTGGTTTTTTTCCTTTGTTTTGTAGATCAAGGTCAGCTTCCTACCGAAGGTCTAGGTCAATCTCTCCTCGTAGGTATAGGTCCTTTTCACCACGCAGATCTCGGTCTGGTTCTTTAAGGAGATCAAGGTATGTGTTTTCTGTTAGCCCACAACATTGGTGAAGGAAACATAACTTATTTAGTTTATATTTTGCAGTCCATGTATTTGGAGGAACCTTCATGTCTGACATCTTTGATAGCTAATCTGAATGCATTTTCTGAATTTAGAAACTTTAGCGTATGATTTTTGGATCTGCTGTTTCTGAGGGTTGTTTATACTGTACCAAAGTTACAGCCTTGGTCTATGGTTAAGGTTTCCTCCTTCTGTTTCAAGGATACAAGGAGTAATTATGCTTAGTTTATTGGGTTAGTGGGATTTCTTATGTGTATGGTAGTACTGGGAAATCTACTACAGCTTTCTAAAAGTAAGTTACTGCTTAAAAAGGAATAGTTCCAACAAAATTCTTTGATGCCAGTATTGTAAAAGTCAAAGAATACTGTCTCATCTGTATGAGTCATGTGGTCATAGTAGTTGAGCTTTCACTGCTCTTTTTCTAGATCTAGGTCCAGATCACACTCAAGGTCCCGGTCTGTTGTATGGCCTCGAAGCAGGTAAGATAATTGTTTTAATCTAAACCAATTACAGTTTTGGGGGTTTGGGTGGGGTTTTTTGTGTGTGGTGTTTTGTTGTTTGGATTTTTTTGTTTGTTTGCTTTTTTTTTTGTCCCCAGTGGAGTTTGGCTGGAGGGCTGTACAGCATAGCAACATCCCCGCTTACATTTATTTGTGCCTTTTTGGAGACTATAGTAGTTGATTTCTTTTAATAAACAGGAGTTTGTTTTGATGTGTGGCTACTATATATAGTTTATGTATATGCAGCCATAAACAAAGCATGTATATAAGCACATAAGGTCTTTGGAAAGAAGTTTTGAAAACTGTTTAATGCCTGAGCATGTAGAAAATGCTCTACCTTGTGTCCTGCTTGGATTTTTCTTGGCATGTTTTTTTTGTAAATCCCAAATGTTGGGTATGGGGGCTTGCACATTGAGCCTTTGATGGGATGACGATTATTATTACTATAGGTGTCCTGACTTATACAGGCCTGTAATGCAGGAGATGACTATCCAGGCTCAAATTGCATGCTGCTGCTGTGGAAGAGTTTGGATACTGCTGATGTTGGTTGGTGACTTCTGGTTCTGGGATGGTCATGTTCCTGCATGAAAGACTTGATACTCTTACTTAAGAGGAATGCTGGCTTTGCAGAGGTCTACAGTTGCAGTGGTGAGAAGTGGTAGTTTAGGACTGGAGTTATGGAAGCATTGTGAAAGCTCCAGGCAGTGGTGGTCTGCTGCTAATACAGCAGAACGCTAGTATGTAACCAATGCTGCTTCTAGAGCTTTTGATCTGCAGTCCTGCTTTGTTGCTGTGCCTTTTGGAAGGAGGATTTGCCAGCAGTTGCTGTAGTAAAATGATGCTCTTTTGTGGTGCCTCACTATATTTCTTACCAAAGGAAGACATGAGCCTGCTACAAAATACAAGTTCTGGGTAGTTGAGAGCAGCTCCATCCTGTGTAACTGACACAGGAACAAAATTACTGGTTGTAGTGTTGGGAACTGTGAGGGAGGATGGCTCAGCATGGTGTCCAGGAAGGTTTCAAAGCAGTGACACCTAACTCTTTGTTTTACCTACGTCAACAGTGTCCACATGGCATTTCTGTAAGTTAATACGCCAGGTAAAGGTGAATCTTGATTACCCTTTAAAAACAGTTCTGAGCGGAAATGAAATACATTTCTTACTTTTTGGCCAAGTCTGTAAACAACTGCCTTGAACACTAGGCTTTCTGATGTTGAGTAATACCACATGCCTGAATTCTGACACTCTAGGAGGACACATTTTCTAAGTAACAGCAAATACTTCAGTCGGTACAGTATCATAACCATGGGAGGAAAGTCTCACGGAGTAGATTTTAATCCATGAGATGAACTGGGAATGTTTTACATATTAGCCAGATATTGAAGAGAAAGCTGCAATGCTGTTTTCATTGGTATAACTAATGAGTAAGCTGTATGATATTTAAATAAAAGTGGTACTGGGAACTTGATCTGAAGAATGCATCAGCTCTTCAGCACACATGCTTACCTGTGGCTGATTCCAGACTGTTAATGTGCTATTAAAAGATTTTTCTAAGATGACACTTGAAACTAATCTTCCCTTAACAGAAGGGATCTTGCAGGCAGGAATAAAGTCTGAGAGCCTGGTACAAGGTCTTCTGCTTTGTGAAAATGGTAGCTGAAGCTTTGCAGGGGAGCTTCTTGTGCTGTTACTCTTGTCTTCTGATAAGTGGGATCTCTGGAATAAGAGCTAGAGGATTCTCCTGAAATGTCATGAGAAAAGCCTGTAGCACCAGAGCCTTCCTGTCTGGTTTCTGATGCTGTGTAGTAAGAGTTTGCTGTTGTGGCTGATTTTCGTTGTATGTGCATGCTACTGGCTGCTTTGCTGAGCTTTATTTTTCTCCTGTTGTAGGTCTGGGTCCCATGGTAGATCTAAATCTGGCTTACCTGCTAAAAGGTGAGCACTCGGGGGTTTTTTTGTGGTTTGTTTGTTGTTGTTTTTTTTAATGATTCAAAAATCTCTGCTTGGACCAGTTGCATGTGGGAGAGGTTTTTGGGGTTTTTTTTGTTTTGTTTTTTAATAGCTGATTTTAAAATGGTTTTTTGTACATTATTTTTATATTTTTTTAATAGCTGTTTTTTGTGGGACAGTAGGCAATTCTTCCAGAAGGATTGTGGATACAGGTTTTTGTTTAACTCATGATTGTGACAAGAAGTATTTTTGACAGGATTTGGGGCATATCTTTCCCTGCGTTTTGACTTAAACTGTCTGTAGTTCTCAGTCTTCCTGACCCTCCTCTACTTGATTCACTGCAGGATTACTGTGATTATTTTATAGCAGTTTTGAAGCTGCCTTTTTACTAAGGGCTCTGGCTTTTGGCAGTTTTCCTTTTCAACTACAGCTTCTTGCTTTAAAGCAAGAGGGGTATACTTGCTCTCAGCAGTGTTAAGGGTAGTGTCTTTTAAGGTATTTGACAACATCACACTGTTCTTACTGGTTGTAAATGATCAATAGTCGTTACTGAGTGTATACAAGTTTACCACATTTGTTTTTAATTCTTTTGACAGTCGCTCAAAGTCCAGATCACCATCTCCAAAGAGAAGGTAGGAATATCTTAAAGCCGGAGTGTGCCATAGAGTTACACAGAACTAGTGTCTAGAGTGATTGCTATAGAAATTAAACTGTGCAAGGATAAAAGCTTGAAGATTTTTACTTATCTTAATTTGTGAACTGTGAAAAGATGAAGTCTTATGGGCACTTCCCACCACTGGTAATCAGAACTTTATGATAATAATTCGAAGGTAACCTACTTTAATGAAACTTTGAAGGATGACAGAAAATGTGGGCAAATGAGAATCAACTCTCCCAAAGTTCCTGAGGAACTCTGGGGAAGAAGGCAGTAATTTAAGGTATGGAGCAAACCATGAATATGTGGTAGGGTTAACCCCTACCCAGGAACTTAAGTTCCTGCTGGTGAATCCTCACAGCTGCCATGTTTTGTCATGCATTATGAAGAAAGAAGTGAGTTTTCCTATGTAACCAGAGAAGTATGTGGTGGAATTTATGCAGTCTGAGGTAGTGCCTCCTGGCTAGCCCTAAACTGGAACCATGTAGGTTGTGGCAGAGTAAGCCAAGGTGCTTTCTGAATGGGCTTCATGTCTCACCTAGCTATTGCAGCTGGCATCTTATTTTGCCTGCCCTTTTCAAGCTTAAAGCAGTTGTTACTTATAAAGGTGTCAAATATAACACCTCTTCATTTACAGTTAATGAGTAATGAGAAAACAGTGTGTGGAGAGGCACTATGAGGCTGGGGGGGGAAGGGCTCCTGAGCAGAGGAAACCTGGGGTAGCAGGCACAGTTCCTGTTGTTTTTGCTATAGGAGTTGCTCTTGATCTTTTTCTTTCCCTTTCAGTCACTCACCATCAGGAAGCCCTTGAAGGAATGCAAGTCCCGAAGGAGTAGATTCAAATTCAGAAAGTTTAAGAAGAAAATTTATTTTGTTTACATTATTATAAGGGATTTTGTGGTGTCTTGATAAATGTAAGGGCTTAGTCCTAGAAGGCAGTTTCTATTGACTAATACTTGGCATGAATCTGGATCTTTTACAAGTCTTATTAGTAGACTAATACAGAACTCTTTTGTTGTGTTTAATGTTCTGTGATCTGGAAATGTTGGACTTTTTTTTTTATTGGTGCATTGAAATAAAACTGTGCATTTCTAACTAAAATATTTTGTGATAACCCTGCTGTTTCTATGAATGTTCAGGTAGCTGAAGCAGGTCATGTATCATGGTGAAAAGCAGGAGGCAGGCTCTTAGAGGCACTTGTGAATTGAGCATAGTGCAGCAGCCAGTCAGTGGCTGTCCTGCAGATGTGTGCCTATTGTAGGACTTCATTCCTGCAGAGCACCAATGAGAGTGAAGTCACCAGTACTAGCTGTCATTCTCGCTGTTTGGTCTTGAATGTTATGGTGATCTTTACCTCATGTTTTTACTTGCACCTCCTCAGAGTCCAGCGAAGCTGAAAACCTGTCTGGAGGTGCTTGTACACTTGATGATTTGACTTACAAAAATGTCTACCAAGGGGATTAACACAAGGAATTTGTGAATGCTGGTCTGTCTGTCGTGTTCATTAAAGGACCAGTGAACTTCTCATGTGAAGGTACTGGAATACTTCTGGAATGTGAACTAAAGTAAATAATTTTAGAAATCGTGTTTTATGTTCTGATTGTCCAAATAGTACTACTTCTTTGTGATACTTATGATAAACTGGCAGTTCTGGTGCAGAAGATAATGCCTTTAGATACTCCTTTTTAGGAAATAATGGCTTTTTTTTACAGATTGACGGTCACAAGCAGAACCGGCAGCTCACATTTAAGTAGCAGTATATCTGGGGAATCATGAGCTTGTGTTACACTTACCTGACCTGGTCACATCTCCTTTTTCAGTAAAGTGTGATGAAGGAACTCGCTGCTGTCCTGATCAGTTGCTTTTGGAAACTGGACTGTAGCTGCCTGTATACAGATGATCCCCATCTCACCACAGATAGGTTACTGAAGTATTTAATATAAGTATTATAAACTAGTGCAAGGTATTTGCCAGTTTGAGTTATTTTTGCAGCTGATAATGGCTGTTATCAGGCTAGTAAGGAACACAGAAGTGCCAAATGACTTTGACTTAGAAGTTTTCATTATACTACATTTTTGCCTATATTGCTGTGTCTTGTAGACAAGAGAGGAACAAGAATTCTCTTGGGGCTTATAATTTGTCAGCAGTGGGTTGATGCTCTACAGTTACAGCACTGCATCTGTGCATGGGCACCCAACCCTGGGTTTTCAGATGAATTTTGGTCATTGCTGCTTTATAGGATGTCCAGGTATTAAAAGAATGATAATAAGCCCCTATGAAGTGATTTCACAGGCTCTTACTGTGTACTATAGCCCCTGTTTGCCTTGTCCCTCCTCAGTTCTTCCCCCCATGTTTGTACATTTTAGTGCATTGGTGCTTAGTAGGATAAGTGATTTTCCTTGCTGATGATGCTGCAGTGAGTCACAGAATTGCTATGGCTGGAAAGGGCCTTTAAGATAAGTCCAAACCATTATCTGTCTCTACCAGGTCCACTTCTACACCATATCCTTGAGCACCCTATCTCGATGGCTTTTACATACATCCAGGAATGGTGATTCAGCCACCTCCCTGGGGAGTCTGTTCCAGTCTTTGACAACCCTTTCAGTATAGAAGTTTTTCCTAATGACTAACCTAAACCTCCCGTGGTGTAAGTTAAGGCCATTTCCTCTCGTGGTGTCAGCTGCAGCTTCTTAGAAGAGACCGATGCCCACCTCCCTACAACCTCCTTTCAGGTAGTTGTAGAGAAGGATAAGGTCACCCCTCAGCCTCCTCTTCATGCTAAACAACCCCAGTTCCCTCAGCTGCTTCTCATAAGACTTATCCTCAAGACCCTTCACCAGCTTTGTTCTGAGTATTTAGTACTTTTAATATAATATTTTGACATAACCATTGTCCATTATAAGCTACAGAAGTGGGGGCTAGAAGCAACAGCACTAAACTAGGGTGACCCAGAAGCCATTGCTGAACACTGCTTGGTAGAGAATTGGGTTCCCTGCCCCACTGCAGTAAAATTACCACATGCCACAGTGGTTTTAAGGGGGGGAGAATAGCTTTTCCTTTTTTTTTTTTTGCTCTGTGCTCCTGAAACAAGCTGACTCCACAATAAACCTGTAGATTAAAACTCTTCTACCTTTCTTTTTCAATCTTTCCACTCAGTATTACAAGAAAGGGGGGAGTTTGGGACTTGGTGGTAGAGGAGGGCTGGAAGGAGGATTACTATGAGCAAGCTTTGGTCAGCAGTAGGAGGGAGGTGGCTCCTGTGGAGGAGATTGGAGAAGGAACCACTTGTCAGCTGCTGCTGGAAGTGGCTCTTCTCAGTACTTTGGAGGGAGTCATTAATAATAGCTACTGCCATGGTGTTTGATGCTCATCCTGTGTATTTAAGTGGGTCTCATCCTCTTTTTTAGAAACTGCTGTCTCAAAGACAGTTTCAGCTGTACTGTGAAGGGCTTGCAGTGTGCTATGGGGAAGTGCAGCAGCTAGGCTCTAGTTCTGCTTCTGTTCACCCGGGTGGGGCTGGACTGGCTTTTCCTGTCTCAGTCATTTTGTAGTATTATATGCCTTCACTCTTAAGGAGAAATGGAGCTGTTGTATGGAGTGGCACTGGTTTCAGGGGCTGAGGGAAGCAATAAAGCCACTGTGCCCAGACCATGAAGCCTGCATATGCAATTTTTCATAGAATCACAGAATGGTTTGGGTTGGAAGGGACCTTTTAAAGGTCATATAGTCTAAACCTTTCCCCCCCCCCCCCCCCCCCAAATGACCAGGGACAGCTTCCACTAAATAAGGTTGCTTAGAGGCCCATCCAACCTGACCTTGAATGCTTCCCAGGGATAGGGCATCCACAACTTCTCTGGGCAACCTGTTCCAGTGATTCACCACCCACATTGTAAAAAATGTCTTCCTTCTATCTAGTGTAAATCTACGCTCTTAGTTTAAAACCATCACTCCCCATCCTGTTGCAAAAGGCCCTGCAAGAACTATTGTCCCGTCTTTCTTATAAGCTCCCTTCAAGTGCTGAAAGGCCACAATAAGGTCTCACTGAGGCTTGCTCTGCCTGGGGCTGAACAGCCCTAGCTCTCTCAGGCTTTCTTCACTGAAGGCGTGCCTTCCTCTTGTTTTGCCTGTGCTGAGGACGCCAGAGCTGGACCCAGCACTCCAGATGAGGTCTCACCAGAGGAGAAGGGCAGAATCATCTCCCTGGGAAGTTAGCCCATTTCGGCCTTGCCCTCACTTTCACTGTAGGTGGAATTTAGCGTGTACTTTGGGGCAGAGTCATACAGACCCTTGTGAGAGACTGGAAGAGTTAATGTATATTAATGTCTCTCACACGGAAGCAAAAACAAGTTTGCAGGGCAAGGGTGAGCTGCTGATAGCATAGGATTTGCAGGTAGCACAGGACTTGCAGGAGGGTGTGTTCTGATATGCTGAGCAAGAGAGCCTGCTCTGTGGTGCAGAGTTCGTACAGCATTTGAGGAACGATCACCCCCCCCCCCAAGTGGTGCCTTTGCAGAAGACCCGGAGTTACCTAACTCCTCGAGGGGGTGTGACTAGACTAAGGGAGACTAGTCACCCTCAGGGGGCGGGAACTAGACTAAAAGACACAAATCCAAGGAGCCATGTGCATACCCATCTCTGGAGACTTGCCATCTCTGTTTTCATCATCCTTGAGGGAGCCAAGGAGGGTGTGCTTGCCATAAATATTTTAATAGAACCCATGCCAGCGCCACCACCTTTTACACCTTCCACGTTCAGGTTGCTTCCACCATCAATAAAACATTTAAGGCAATTATTTGGTGCCGTTTCACCTTAATTTAGCCTGAGGGGATACTGAAACCTGCCACAACACCCTGGTCTGTCCAGCCGCAATCTTGACAACCCTACTTGAACGCTAGTTTCCATCCAAAACACAGCACTCCCTAATGGTTGAGAAGTCATTTATTCAAGAAGATACCATGTTGTAAGTAAGTTTGGAAGTCTGAGGTGCAAAGTTTAAGCTGTTCCTATTTCACACCACAGCCAACCTGAACAGAAACTTATTTGCTTATCCTTACTGGCATGGCTGTCAGGCACATACAAAAGCAACATCATAGCTGACAGTCCCACTTCACGTAGAGTTAATGGCTCACAACACATTCCATACACCTCTGCAGTGCTTTAATACCCCACTCCATGATTTCTAGGCCCTATAACAGCTTTTCACTAAACCCCAGAAAAAAGCCCCAAGCATCCATGTGTGCAGTTAACAGGAGTATGTTGCTACTGGTGACCAACAAGCTATGAGAAGAGTTTAGCCTTCCACAGTTCAACGTATTTGCAAAGACCATTCTACTGCACAGGTATGTTGGTTTTGGTACTCCTGTCTTCTTCCTCATGCAAGAGTGTGTTGCTGTGAAACTGTTCCTATAAACATGCAAGTGTGTTTTTTGAAAAAAAAAAACACTTATCTCCAAGTGATAAACCTCCTTCTGCCCATCATTCCTCAGCCTGAAGGCTATTTCGAGCGAGGCCTGGTGGTATAGGCAGTGTTTACATTCTAGATGATAGGAATGTTATTTCACTTAAGGCACTTGCTAGTACATCAAGCAGCTCAGCTGTTGCAATGCTCAGCACTGCAATTAAGCAATGTTGAAGGGAAGAAGTAGTAAGTTCATTATTACTGCAGCATTTCACCACATGCTTTTGTAGCAGTCTACTCCCCAGAGCAGGGGTTTAGCTAAAAGTTTCTTAAAGTGGGACTTACAGTTGTGCAGGGTGACAGGAGGCCTACCACCTACCAGAGAAGGTTAACATCTGTTTTACTTTTGCCCAGTGCAGGGTGGGCTGGAAAAGCCTAGCTTTCAGGGGAAACATCCACATATTCCTGCAGTTTTACACTGGAACCCGAACAGCCTGAACTGATTGAACACATTAGCTGATCCGGCACAGTTTCCTTGCCAGAGGATGCTCTCTGAATAAACTGCATAACCCCTTGACATGACTCATAACCAAAACAATCCCTGGTCAGCAAAGACTGACTACCCTCAGTAAAGTCTTGACCAAAATGTAGAAGTGAGTTTAAGCCAATTTGGGAGTGTTTTATGATGTCACATGCTGCCTGCAGACATCACTATTACAAGAAGCAGCTAGGTAGCAGGTATTTTTGTGACCAGTAAACACTATACATGAAATATATATATATAGTGTATACTACACTATACAGCCTCATGAAAAAACACTTTATTTTTTCTTGGAGGTTTCTATTCCTCCTGTGAGATTTCCCATTTTCCCATTTTTCCAGAGTGTACTGTAAGCCACCTTACTTTCAACAACCGAGCTCTCTGCAAACAAAGAAAAAAAAAAAAAAAACAAACCAAAAACCACAAACAAAAAACTCCTAAAACCTGTCAATAGTACAGTTCCCAACTTGGTCGCTCACAGATCAGCGCCGTGTCTTGGGACAACTGATGTTAGTTGGTCTGTTCTCAGGTAAGAGCAAACACTTGAGTCTTCATAGAAAGCTGTTCTCATTACTGCGTGGTCACAAGCTTTACAATCATACTGATAATCCGAGATCCACGGGGGCATATGCATAAATCCATGCTGGGATTCTTGATTTTATCCTGCAGCAGCTGGTCTAGTTCACAGCGCAGCTCTTTCACCAGCTCAGCCACCTAACACATGGTAAAACAGAGACAAGTGTAAGGCTCATGAAATGCATCTCCTGCATTCTAAACACAAGCACAGCTCTGCAGCACTTCCAAGATTATTCCTCTTCCTTACCTGGTGAGAGGCAGCCACAAACCGTATCCATCCATCATCAAGAGAAATGACAAATTCTCCCTTCTGCAGCTGCATGTGAACCTGCCCACCTCCAAGCAGGATGAGTGGGTACACTGACACCATACTGCAGTCTCGAATGAACACACGGCTGGTCTTGATTTTCTCGTGGTACACCAGGTAGGGGCTATCAAAGTGCCTCGTCTGGAACACATACACAACATCCTCATTTAAGTGCCACATCTCTTCCTACTTGCTCAGGCAAACATGGGCCTGCCTGAGGAACCTCTACATAGGCCTCCTCCACCTCTTACTATGGTTGCGAAGAACAGCAAATGTGCCTAAAATGCACCTGCACGACTAAAAGAGTTTTTGACCTGTAAGTACTGCCAATAACTTGGCCAATTGGATAACTGGCAGCCTCTCTTGCTCCTTCCCACTTTGCGGTGAGCATGTGAGAAATCAGCTAATTCAACACCATTGCTTCAAGGCCCCAAGTTCTCCATTTCGTACTAAAGACATTTTCATGCACACATTCGTTATGTTCTTTCAGAGCAATACTGATGAACAGTTCAAAGCTTTTATAACCCAAATATATGGTTAGTGATTAAACCCCACCTTTTTTAAAGCAAGTAATTTGTATCCTGGAAAAGCAATGAATCATCAACTACAGAGACAGACTATGAGACAAATATTACCATATACCATGGCAGAGAGAGAAGAGCTCTTATATAAGTATTAGCTATTAAGCTGGAAAGAAAATTAACTTCAAAGTCTGAGGACCCACAAAGAAATAAACCAGAGTATATTTAACATAATATTTCAGCTGAAGATGCAAAGTGTAGGTAGAGGTCATGGGGAGAAGTCATCCACGTGTCAATACTGAGAAACCAGGGAAGCATTGCAACTGCAATATTTTTTTATGCAGCTTTGTAGACACAGCTTAAGAAAGTATGGACTGTCCAGTTACTGCATCTACTAATTCCATGCCAGAGTCTGGACTTTAACTGTGTGTTCAGGAGGACACTTTTAAGTCAAGAACATGCCATTATTTACAATTCTAACACAGACTGTTCAGTCATGAAGATATTTATTTTCAACATCAATAGGTACCCTCACTGTAATCTCAACTGCTCAAGAAAAGGTGATTTCTTTTATAAAAAGGAGCGTGCTTTGCAGAAAGAAAAAGAATCCTGACCTGGTAATTCACAGATGAAGGGTGAATGTGAACATAACCATCATTTTTGGTAACAAACTTCAGCTCTTCTGCTTTTGGTTGCATTTTGACTGCTCCTGTACTGGTCTTCTGGTATTTGCCCTCTGGCTTTTTCACCTGTATGGTAAGATAAAAAGTTAGAATTTGCTGTACCAGAAAACCTTTTTAACTCATGTTTTAATTTTTTCAAAACAAGAAATTCTAAAGTAGTAACATGTCAAGTCACTAGAGACAGATACTACACTCCGAGTGCTGTCTAACCCTGACCATTCATTCATAACCTCAGCCTTCTAAAAAGCTAAATAGTACAGTTGACAACTGTACTACTGACAGGTTTGGGAGGGGTTTGTTTGTGGGTTGGTTTTTTTTTTTTTTATTTCCTTTGTTTGCAGAGAGCTCACTTTTGAAGTAAGGTGGCTTACAGTACTCTCTGGAAAAATGGGAAGTCTCACAGGAAGACTAGAAACCTCCAAATAATTTAAAGTAGCTTCTTAAGAACATTTGCTGCTGGCTTCTGCATGACACTAAAATCAGCCTGTAGGAACAGCAGCAGTCTCAAGCAATACAAACTGGAGCTCAGCTGTCTCACTCTAGCCACTAAAGCAGCAAGTTTTGGCAACCTAAGTGAGGCTCAAGGCTGCCAGAATCAGTCCAGACTGGAAGCAGGCCATGTGCATATGCTAGAGTGCAGAAGGGAAAATGAAAAAGCATTCTTTTACCTGGACAACATTGGGATACAGTGCAGCACATAACATAGCTGAGATCAGCTTGATGTTCCCCGCATTCGAATTTGCCTGTGAAATTAATGCATGCGTTAGTATTCTACAGGTAAATATACAAAGGTAAAGTCCTGCTTCTGGAATGATTTAAAAAAGTAAACCAGTTTCAGGAATTACGTGTACTGCTGTGCTTTATAGGAGAGGACCAGTCTCAGCCTAGACCTGGGATGTGTTATCCCCATATCAATGGAGCAAACTGACCACCAACTATCTTGATGCAGTTAGTGCAAAACCTAATTGTTCCTTAATGTTTGGCTACCAAGCAGCTTGCCTCTGAGAGAAAGCAAGCACAAATTGTCCCAGTGCACAGTGAGACTCTACAACTACCAAGCCCTTATCACCTTATCATGTAGCCTTAGGAGATCTCTGGCTCTGGAGGTACTGCTTTCTGAAGATTGTTTGCCATGCTGAACTATTTCACTGCCCACTTAGTAGTGTAATTCTGTTCCCAAAATAAGGTTGGCACTAATCCAAATATTCAGATCAGGTCATGAGTCAGACCCATGCCTTTCCACCACTTGCTTACTTCTAACATATCAAAGTAGCAGTATTTCACTGTCTCAAGGAGCAGGTTTCAGCTCACTTCCACATCTAGGCACATAAGGCCTTATGCAACAGAGGCTCTTACCAGAACATACGATGTACAGGGAGGAAGAACAGAACAGGTAGGAGATGAGTATTGCCAGTGTGAGATTACAAAGCCAGGCTGTGGCAAGTAGTCCACCAGTCTAGAGCCCACCCCAGCACCCAGGTCAAATGAAAAACTGCAGCACTGTTCTAGAGCACTGAAATGCTGTGAATTACCTCTTCTCCTGTGGCATCCAACACACCATCACCTCCTTGGGACCACTTCTTCTCAATGTCCCTTGCTTTTAATCCCTCTTTCACAAACCCAATGTCAGAAAGAAGTTCTGTGAATTGCCGTTTCAGACTGGCAATTTCCTACAAACAGACAAAGGGCTGTGATGGGTGCCACACAGAAAGAAGCAGCTTCACCAGTTGCTTATTTCTGTTACTAAGACTCTGCCAGTGTCTCAACCAGTCCCTCTGCAAGGCCACAAAAACTGACTTACCTGAAGAATTCTTCCTGACAAAAAGTTCTCCCTGCAGTAGTTGTAGCTTGCCTGAAAGCCCTCTTTGATACTTAAATGCCATCCCTAATTGAGAGGATGGGAAGAAACCTTTAATAAAATATTTTGGCTTGAAATTCAGGCAAATCACAAACCTCTGAGAGAGGTTACTGAATTTGAGCTCACCTTATAGGCCTGGAGAAGAGCCAGGTAGTCACTGTTTCCCACTGCAAACTCCAATTTCTTTTTGTTTGCTTCTTCTCTTTTATCCCATGGTGACACCTAGACAGGCAGTAACAGATTCAGCGTGTTCTTCCCCTCGCAACTTAGACAAGCCATTGCAAGAGCTGCATGGCACAATCTTTGCTATTTTCATAGCGGCTCAGAATGCAAATTTTCTTCATAGATAACAGAAATTACGAGGCATTCAAAAATGCCTGATCAACAGCAGAGCACCTAAGCCCATTGCCCTACCTAGCCACAAGAGATCCAAAGGTAAATTTGTGATTAGCCAGCTCACAGAAAATATTTTACTTTGGGCAGACCTCTCTGCAGCTGCAGAATGCCAAGATTTATGGAAAACACCATCTGACAAATCTTAGTAAGTTAATGGAACTGAAGCTCAAGTGAGAATGCCTGTAATAAAGAAGAGCACAGGAGGTCTAAAATCCATTTGTGCCTGAGAGAAAGGATGATAGTAACTCAGGACATTAAAAAAGCTGAATTTAAGTTATTCTGCATCAGTATATAGACACTTGTATGCCCAATAAGCATATGATAAACAATATGCAATTAAATAACTAGAACAATCTATTTCCAATTCTTTCACAACTATACTCAATATAAACTATTTGTACTACTAACAATAGCAATCAAAACTTCAAGGAAGTCTGACTTTACTTGCAAGTTTGTACACTGCAGTAGAAAATTAACAACAGCAAGAACACCTCCAAGCAGAGCAGCTGAATCAAAAAGCTGAAGTGAAAGTGAACACACAAACTGACATCCAAACTGAACTCTGCATTCACAGCTCAGACATGTCAACTTCATCATTATCACTATTTTGTAATTATTTCTCTGCTTCTTTTATTACCATTAATTTTCAATTTTGACACCAAATTTGGACAAACTGGTCTGGCTGTACTTCTTAGCTCAAATTAAACTAATATCCACTCTGTTTCTACTGCCACTCATAATATAAATAACATTCTTGTCACTGCTGTATGGTTTTGGTCTTCTGCTTATAACTGGACTTGTTTAATGAGCACTGCATTAACACATAAACAATGTAGGCTAAACAGGAAAATTAAAATACTCAAGTGTAGTATGCTGCAAGTTAAAACAGTGTTTTGCTGCTGCATGAAAACATACCTCTTTCAAAGCAGGATGCATGGTAGTCTTAAGAATACTTACAAAAGGCGACTTAAAGGCTAGACTGGCTGCTATAGTTAGTGCAGGATCTAGGCAGCGGAAGATGGTGCCAAACAGCATTAGCTTTCCAATCCTGACATCAACAGGCAGAGAAGCCAAGTGATATCCCAGAGGGGTGAGCTTTTCATCTGGAGTTAATGCTCCCAAGTCTTGTAGTCGCAGTTTTGATGCTCGCAAAGACTCAGTTCTAGGGGGCTCAATTAGTCGTGATAAGACTGAGTGAAGACTCTGTGCAGAAAACATCTCCAGAATCTTAATTCTTGAGGAGGGGGGGAAAAATACAGAAAGATGCAAAGAAAGAAAGACAGAGAAGAAAAGCAGCTTAGTTCCAAACACAGGACAAAAAAGCATGCTTTTATAAAAACAAAACAACCATCGGAAAACTAGGTTCTAAGAACATGTTCCCTAGAAGAGGGTCTGTAATGCGTATTTCAAGTCAGGAAGGAACGTGAAATAATAGCTAGGGGGCAGTGTACCTCATCCAACGACAGAGAGTCCATGGGAACAGATTCCTATTTAGCACACCAGGGTTTAAAATAAAGTTTTTACTGTAAAAGGATAATTTGTTTTATTTCCTTTTTGTACAAAGGGGTGCACATTGCATAGCAGGGATAGGAGAGCCTCTTAATTTAGTATGTGCACGATGGTGATGCTTGATTCTGTTTGCAGCTTTACTGCACAGAAACACCACAGAAGAATTTACAGCATGAAGGGACAAACATCTACTATGGATAGTACAGAAATGCAACTATCTTCTCTGGTGATGAGAGATGTGAGAGACTTACCTTTTTTCCCTAGGATTAGGTAAGAGCTAAGGAATGTGAAGAAGGATGGAGAATTGGTGGAGGATGTGATTATGGGGGATGATTTGGGGGGGCTCTGGACACAGAGGCAATGTGATAGTAAGATCAAAGCAACCAGTCAACAGACCCTTAGATCTCCAGAGCAAGTTCCTTGGTTTCATGATGTGAGAAAACACTGAAGAAACTAAACACCTTAGTAATGCCAATCCAGGTGCTCCCTGCAGTGGAGAACATTCTGCACACTGGCTTTTTCAGGCAATACAGCAACATCAGCTTACCTTAGACAAAGCTGCTCCAAGGGCACTCTTTGTATTTCTGGTAACTGCTGTTTTATAAGCTGGTGGTTATAGTGATGACTACTGAAAAGATGAAAGCAGACACCTGAGGCTACACGGCCTGCTCGCCCTTTCCTTTGCAGAGCGCTAGCCTTGGACACAAATGTGTCTTCCAGACTTTCCATTCCTTTGCTTGGGTCGTACCTACAAGACAGAAAGAAACAGGCTTATATTCACAAATGCAGAGTGAAGCTTGTCAATCAGGCAGACGCTGGCAACTTCTGTATGGACACAATCCCCACCCCCGCAGTTGGATCTGAGTCTGGACTGTCTAACCCCACCCTACAGCAGCTTTCTGCAGATCAAGTTCCTTCAAGTTTTTCCCAGCTCTTTGGAAAGTTAAAGTATTCAGTTGAACGCATAGAGCAGTTTCCCAGACCACAAAGCCCTGAGGAATGAATCTCAGTACCTTTTCTCTTTCATTTTTCCAGAATCAATCACATAGACCACATCATCGATGGTAACAGATGTTTCTGCAATGTTTGTAGAGATGATGATTTTGAAAACTCCTGCAGGAGGCCTAAGGAACACAGACTGCTGCTCTTCACTAGACAGTGAAGAATGAAGTGGATAAACCACACACCTAGAAGTACAACATGACAGCATATTCAGTGCATCTCCAGCCTTTTCCCTCTTGAGAACAATCTGTCTGCACACACTTTTGCCTCACTAGTACTAGAAACTGCCCACAGCCATTCAAAGCAATATAAACCCAGCAAACCTCTCTGCTGTATCACTTTTTAGACACAGAATCATAAAATCATGTAGGTTGGAAAAGACCCTTAATATCATTGAGTCCAAGCTAACCTAGCACTAAACCACATCCCTAAGCACCACATCTACATGTCTTTTAACTGCCTCCAGGGATGGTGACTCAACCACTTCCCTGGGCAGCCTGTTCCAGGGCTTGATAATCCTTTCAGTGTAGAAATTTTTCCTAATACTGAATCTAAGCCTTCCCTGGGGCAACTTGAGGCCATTTCCTCTTGTCCTATTGCTCCTTACTTGGGAGAACAGACACCCACCTCTTTAAAACGCCCTTTAAGGTAGTTGTAGAGAGAGATAAGGTCTCACCTCAGCCTCCTTTTCTCCTGACTAACCAACCTCAGTTCCCTCAGCTGGTCCTTGTAAGACTTGTTCTCTAGACCCTTCACCAGCTTTGTTGCTCTTCTTTGGACATGCCCCAGACCTCAATGTCTTTCCTGTAGTGAGGGGCCCAAAACTGAGCCCAGTATTCAAGGTGCGGTCTTACCAGTGCTGCACATAAAGGGATAGTCACTTCCCTAGTCTTGCTGGCCACACTATTTCTGATACATATTCTAAGGGAAGGTGGAGAAGTTTACAGAATGGACAGGCCTCAGAATAGAGTTGAGAAAAAAATTCTACCTCTTTTGAAGAGTCTAGAATCTGCCATTTACAATACCAGACTGGAAGAAATCACTCCAGCTAAACTTGCCATGGGCATCTGTGTAAAACTGTTTAGTCAAGGAGATCCAACTACATCTCCATGTAACAATCTAAGGCCAAATGCAACCACAACTGAGTGTGTCTCAGCAAATATTCTGAAACAGAAAAAGGGACAAGGTGAAGTTTTCAACAGCCCATTGGATCATGCAGAGCACAACATGGAGAACACCCATTCACTAGGATCTCCGAGAACTTCAACAACAACTAACATTCCTGAGCTGAGTAGAAAGGAAATACCCTGACTGGAGTCAAGACCTTCATATCGCAAGCCGTCTCACACATTTAATAATCTTTATTTATCCCTGGATAAAGGCAGGTTTAGTGCAGGAAGTGACTCTTTATGGGTAAAGACCAACAGTTTTGGAGATTTTCTGCCTTACCTCCTGCTGTGCCTGTTATTAAAAAGAGCATTAGATTGGAGCTGCTCATAAAGCATCTTGATTTCTGCTAGACCAGGCAAAAATATCAACACAGCACCTATATACATAGATTAAACAAAAAATTAAAAAAAAAATCACCCAACAGAAAGGACATTATGACTTTTTATCAATGTGCAGAAGGCCCAAGTCAAAATCACAGCTCCATTTTATAATTATTATACAAAACCCACACAAGCTGCAACAGTCCCTCACCAAAGACCTCTGGAAGTAGACAAGCCTCTCACCTTCCCTATCCCATGTTTATCAGGGTCTTTGTTACTCAGCTAGAATGTCTTTTTTTTCTTCCCCGAAAAAGTCACTAACTACAGAAAGTGTGCATGCAAAACATCAGCTTTGGGCTGTCTATAAGCACACAGCCTCCATGAATCTACTTTTGTTTATCTCTCAAGGACAATGAAATTACCTGGGGGGTATGAATGTCTGCCAGCAACTATCCACTCCAGCAAGGCTTCAATTAATTCCAGATTAACTTTGTCCAAGTCCATAACAGACATTGTTTTCAACACTGTCTTGCTAACTCCTGGGAAAAAGAAGTAAAACACACATCTCTTGTAAAAAACATCTGCTGGGCACATTGAACTGGGGTGGCTGCACAACCAACCACAGCATCTGTTTAAACAGCATCTGCCTTAGGCCAGACAGAGGGAGCTCTATAAGTGACTCAATGCCCCTTCCACACTTCCCTCTGTTTCAGCTTTTCCCTTCCATTCTCATGCCTTACTGGGGTTCACACCTTCCCTGTGCACAGCCAGGACTCATCTACTAGAAGAATGACATGCGCACACACTAAGTGGTAAAGGGGGCTGAAAGCCTTCATATGGCCACTTACAGACACCTCCAGGACTTCTCTGAAGCTTCTCCCTTCCAACGTTTCTTACACTAACTCAAAAAGACACCCAGCTTCCCCTACGTTCTGAGATGGTAACTGTCTAGTAGGAATCTGAAACTTCTAAGCAATGGTTCTCACTCAATACCACTGTGAAGCTCATCACAAGGGTAGGGTGCGCATGGAGGAACTCCTCAGAACTAAGCACAAGGAGGATTCTGATGACAAGAATGGAAAGTTCATAGAAAGGTCTGCCTCTGTAGTTAAGCAATTCACAGAGCGATTGAATTTCTCAAGGATATCATGCTGAAGTGACCTCCTTGAAGTGGGGAGATACGTGCTGTCCTTTAAGTAAAGGCTGCTCCAGCAAGAACACATACAGAGAAGAAAGTAGAATTAAGGAGCATCTGAAAATGGATGGAAACAAGAAAGTAGCTGAAAACTCCCCATTTTCAGATGCTAAGAACTGTTTGTTCTAGCCAAGATGTTTATTCTAGTTTTTTTAATTTTTTTTTTTTTTTTTTNAGCTGGCAGGAGGTTTGTAATCTCATCTGGAAGCCGTGACTTACTTTACTTCACAAGTACAAAACTTCAACATACAATATTACATACTAACATACCATGTTGTCTGGCAAATGTTACATGCCAATTTATTAGATTTAAGATGGAGCTCACCTTTATATCGTGTAAGGAGCTGCTTCAGAGTTAATTTTTGGTCTGGGTCTGAATCTCTGACAAGTGTGTCAGGGCCTTCCAGAACACCAGCACGTCTCAGGTCCTCCTCTACTTCTTCAAATGCAGTTCTTCTGTGTCTTCCATTCTGTTTGTTTTCTTGCTTTGTCTTGCGCCTGTAGGGACTACTGTCCTCTAAAACATACCTGAGCAGCAGAAGAACATTTAGTGGTGTGGAAAGAAGACTAATAGACTCCTCCTAATAATTAGCTACAGAGACAGGGTATCAAAACTACTTTTACATAAGTAGTATCACAGACAGTATCAGGTCAAGGTGTCTTTCCATACTGGGATGTTAGCCTTCTAAAAGCTGTGGTGCAAAAGACTATGACTGCAAACTTGATATTGACAGCTAAGTGGGCAGCTCAGAGCAACAACCTGCAAGTAATGTACAACAGCTGGTTAACTTCCTGTCTGGAATATCTGCGGTGCTGTGACTCTTCAGTAACTACGAATGGTAACAGGAATCTGGCACTTGAGCTGCAAGATAGGGCTTACAAAAAGGAATTGCTTCTTATCCAGCATGTTTCAATTTCAGTGCTGAAATCTACCTTCAAATTTCTTTTGCTTGCTGATGTCTAACCACCACTGAAACAAGTAAAGCACAAGCACTAACAAACTCTTCATGGCAAAGCTCACCTTTTCTTATCTGTGGTATCTAATGCAGAAAGGCTTGTTTTGGCATGAGATCCTAGACCCCACTGCAGCTTTAGTAGAACTCTGAGACTGCAGGTGATGGCAGAGTTTTGAGAGGATTTGCTTTTTAAATCTATGCATAGAACTACTGCAGTCTCAAGGTCAATAGCGCATCCTCAAAGGCCGAACATATCTGAGAATGTTTAGCAATTTCATACCTTGTCATTGCAATTACATCTTCCAGAAAAAACTGATCCACAGGAAATGTTCGACCTAGAAGGAAACATGAGAATAAATCTACATGCCACATGACAAGCAGAAAAGATGAAAAAACCAGAAGATGGTTATCATCACACAGGTTATTATGTCACTCACTGGCTTCACAGTTATCATCTATACTACACTCTTCAACACAATTTCTGTCTAGGACAAACAGTGGATGTTTTCCAACCATGGTTTGGTAACACGCACTTTAGAGTCAGAGAAGGGCCAATACACTTATGGGAACATATCCATGAGGTTACATGTTTCTGTCATGCTCCCTGCAATAACTTGGCAATTCAAAAGATGCATTTGGCTAAATGTGTACACATCCAGAGGGATTCTCTGTGCTGCTTTTTCACAAGGATAGAGAAGAGCCTTCAGCTGTGGTGAAACTAGGTCAGGGAACACGTCACGCATATCCTATCATTTTTGCATTTTGGGGAAAGAAATTCTACTGTAGAGTCAGCACAAAAAAGGCTCTATTTCCAAGTCTCGTCTCTCCTTAATCTCATTGGTCCTTCCTTCTAAGCCCTTGGAATCATAGTTCTTGTTTAAATCCTCATCTTGCCATTTTGCAAATTAGCCCCTTGCACTTGAGAAACACTTTTCAAGCAGAAATATTGAAAACAAGCCTCTAAACCAATGAATGTGATAATAAAAATGAATGGTTTTCACCTGGTATGTTAATAACAGGGCAGGAGTGGAAGTATTGAGAAAAAAGCTCTGCATTTAAGGTGGCACTCATTAATATAATGCGCAGGTCTGGCCTCTGAACCATTATATCCTTCAAAACCAGCAGCAAGAAGTCACTGAAGAAAACAAGCAAAAAGTTATTTGAATTTCTTCAGTGTTTATTTTCAGACTCTTTGTTTTTCTCCCCACTCTGCCTACCTTCCTGTTGTTTTCAATAGCACAGCTATACCATCACAGAAGCATGAGCTTCTCAGAATGGCTGCAGGCTAATAATGCAGTAAATTAATGTAAGGCAATCTAATTGCTTTTGGTTCTCCCTTACTACAGTGTCAGGATTACTTGGCAAATTCATTTAAGCGACAAAAAGCTCTAGCTATCTTATAAATTAATTACACTAATGACAACGTAAGAACACTAGATAACAAGGTAACTCGAAGTAACAGACGAGTCCTTTTTCTCACTGGAAGAGTTGTTCAAACTTATCCAATCTTCCCAACATATTATAGCTTTTATGGCATGCCTAGAAGACTGACTTGAAGTGATTTTAGATGAGAAAGTCAAAGAATCCTTGAGAGATACAAGCCTTTTTATGAGGCTAAAATATAATCTGAGCTGTAGAATAACAGGTCACAGTCAAAGCCTCCTGGAAACCCACCAGACTGCAATGTTTCACAAGGAAAACAACAAAGACAAGGATCCTTGCCACTTAGTTTACAGAGACGCTAATAGACATTATATTTTGCCTTGCATCAGCTGGTAAGTGGGGTACAACTGCACGAGGCTGAAGCAGGACAGGATGAGACTTTTTAGAACTTTTTATAGTAAAATCTACAGACTGGAAGAATACATGAGCACTAGTCTCTTGCAGGTGCTCTGCTGAAGCCTCCATCAGGAGAAATAATTCACAAGAGGGCATGTGAAGACTTACAGTATTTGGTAAAAGCTGAAACAAGGGAAGAATAAAAACCAGAAAACTGTGGTTAAAGAGTTACTTAACACTCCAGCCCCATCCAAAACCTCTTTTCAACACTACTGCAATGTGATGGCAGACTGGAGGCATAGAAATTTAAGAGATATGCTTTCATTGCAAGCTGCTGCAACACAACTTCTTACTGGCCAAAGACAAGAACCTAAAACCAGCCTTCTTCCACCATCCCATGTTACTTGCCACGGGATCACGGCAAATATTACTTCAGTTACTTGCACCTTAGTCACCTTTATCCTTCTGACTATGTTTCTTTGTTTCACTTATAGGATAAGAGATTATTTACCTTTCTTCTGTTCTTTCATGAACTTCATCAACAATAACATGTGTGATTCCCTGCAAAGTCAGATCTCCTTCCAGCCTTCTCAACAGCACACCAGTAGTGCAGTACAAGAGTCTGGTAGCTGAGGACTTGAACAGCAAGACAAAGCATTCAGTTGACTTTGTGCAACTTAACACAGAGCAAAGAGAGTATGTATTGCTGTCAAGCATTCAGTTTCAACTGAGTGCCAGGCTTGACAGACAGCGAACAAACAATCCCTGCTGGAGACAGGCTGAATTTTTCTTTCTTGATTAAAACTTGAGAACACCTGCTTCTTACCAAGGGTGAAATGAACAATAAGGGGCAAATGAACAATAAGGGGCAAACAAAAAATCTGAACTGTTTTTCCTGTAGAAGTTTCTTTCTGATAAACTCAGACCTCTGTCCCTAGAAGGATTTAGAGAATCTTTATTTTTAACATAGTTCTTGGAAAAAGCAATAAGCTTCAATGTAGACAAAATTTCACTTCCAAGACAGCAGTTTGAATTCAACCTCCCGTTCTGGCTGCCTGAAGTTGTACCCTTCAATTTCTACTTGGGAGACAAATGGAAATGGAGACAAGTGGAAATTAAGTCAGTAGCCTTCCAGGGGACAGAAGCATTACTTACACTATCAGACTCCTTCACTTGTCTCAACTGAAAGCAAAACAACAAGACATAGTACTGCACTTTTATTCTGTAAAGTGGACTGTGCAACTTGAGATGAACTAAAATATAGAATATATATCACAATATAAAATAAGTGGTACAGACTTGCTTACCTCACTGTATGGCAGATCTAGGGCAGATATTCTGTATGCTAGAGAAGCATTAAGCACATCTTAACAGAACTAAATGAAAACTAACAAGCAAAGCATAAGTACCTTTACACTTTCTAGACGTATCTGATATCCAACAGTGAGTCCAATCTTTTCTGTTCTTTCTTTGGCTACACGTTCAGCCACAGAAATGGCAGAGATCCTGCGAGGCTGAGTGCAGATGATGTTTGCAACTCTGCTTGGAGATCCTTGCAATGAGGCATCCAAAATAAACTGAGGAATCTGAGTGGTTTTCCCACATCTGCATGATGAAATCATGAATTAATTAAAAAAAACCACAAACCCAACAGCTTCCATTCATGTAAATTATGATGACCGCATTCCACTTGGATTTTGTTTTGTTTCATTAGTGTCATCCTTCACATGAAGTTCACCTAGAAAACTGCTGTCAGTGGTCACAGACCACGACCCTAACCTTTCCAGGACATGGATATGTATTTCACATTCTTCTGTGTATACTTTGATAAAGTCTGTATATGAAATCACAGTCTCACCCTGTCATGCCACTCACAACAAGAACTTGGTGACTCTTCAGCAAATCAAGTATCCTTTCTCTCTCTTGCCATGCAGGGAGCTTCTGTCTTTCATACAACATGGACTGGAAGTGCCTAGAAGACTGATGCACAAAAACATAGCATGGCAGTAAGAACACCATTGGAGTGGAACAGAACTGTTTAAAAAGCATCCTATGGCTTAAATATTTATTTTTCTAAAGTAAGAATGAAAACAGATACTCTGTTTTGTACATTATACCTTTCTCAGCCGAAACTGTGTGCAGATTTTAATATTTTCATTATACAGAGTCTTTGCCTGCACATTGTACTTTTTGGAAAGCTTTTTCTTGAGGTTCACGTAACTCTCATTGTCCACAGCAACTTGTTCAGGCTCATCTTCCTCCTCCTCTTCTGCCGCCTCCTCTTCTTCCTGAGGCTCTGACATTGCTGAGGCTTGAGAGAGAGAATGTACAGTAAGACAGAAAATGAACAGTTAGATATTCTTGTTACTAAGGAACAGGACCTCATCAGCACTGCAGAAAATAACATGTTCCAGGAGCATTCACAACAAAGAAACTTGTTAAGACTGGAGCTGAGGGCCTGCACAACTGTTTTTGATACACATTTAATTCAACACTACCAGAAAACCTCCGCCATCCATCAAACCACTTTTCAAGCTCCAACCCACTTGTCACTACCTGTGCACCAGCTGTGCTCTGCAACACCATGCTCTCGGTGGCCGCATGGTGATCCAGACTGGTAACTGGTTTGCCTTTCTGAATGTTTTACATGTGTCTCAGCTCCCCTCTCCAATTCACCATGTGAGCATTTATATGGAGCACAAGACCGTGATGGCAGCACCAGCTTAAATTAATTAAAACTACACTATGACACTAAGTATAGCACACAAACAACCTTTCCCATTCCCTTCCAAGCACACTTATCTGGTCAATTTTGGTGAGCTCACACCACACCACTGAACGGCTTTTTATTGATTGTGTGGGAATAGGCATCCTTCACTCTGCCAACCCAAACTCATTACCCCTGCTCTCCTTAACCTCACTTCTTGCCGGCAGAAAACCTCTCTGCTGCAGTTTTATTATGGAAGGGACTTCTGAGACACAGACATATTATGGATCTGGCTTATCCCATAATTTTAATCTCCAGAAATAGATTTCGAACAGATGCCTGAATTGGGCTTTCTGCCTTCTTGCTTTTTTTGTTTTTTTTTTTTTTTTTTTTTGTTTTTTTGTTTTTTAAATATTTACAGCTGATCTTAGCCCAGAAACCACAGAGGGAAATTTGGTGTACCTTCAGACATTTGATTTGAATCAGATGCACTCTCTGTCTCTAGCTTTACCAAAGGTGTTGCCAGCAGGGACATAGGAGGAACACTATACTTGTGATGAGTATTTTTAAGTAACTCGCTTATTTCAAATTCATCTTCTAAGCAAGTCACCAAGGTGTACACCACTGGTTCCTGAGACTCTGCAGCTACCAAGGCCTTTCCGAAGAGCAATTCAGCAATGTGTAAACGACAAGCAAGAGGTAGATTCTCATCAGTGGAATAAAATGCCACAAGAGGAGCCTCAAGTGGATACTTGTTTTCTTCAGGAAATCTTACTTCAAGTTCATATATGGGACCATCGCTACTAGGTCTGAGATGAGCATCATCTACAGAGTTCCTGGTTGGTTTTAATGGGTGGTTTGGAGGGAATTCATGTCCAAATCTGCATTTTGAACCAAACCTGCAGTTTCCTTGGAGATAAAAGTTACACATTTCCTTTGAAGTCTGCTTTGCTTTGTCTCTAGTATAACCACCCTTTTGTTTAGATTTGCTGAGCCTGTTTGCTAGGTAGTCCAATTTCAAACTAAAAGTCCAAACACGGTTTTGAATTTTTTGTACAAATTTTTCTCCATAGATTGACTGGAGGGCAAAAGCCTCTTCTTGTCTCTGTTCTAAACATTCTTCTTGACTGGTTTCTGCAGCTGTTGCAGAAACCTGCATCTTCCCTCCGTATCTTTCGGTAAAGCACTGCAATAGCAAACACTCCAATGATGCCCCAATATTACCATTGCAGGATCTCAGTACTGTCCTACAATGCTCACTGTCAAAACCATACCTGTAATAAAACAGAGACATGACAAGTGAGTTACAGAGACTCATATGAAGCAAAATGACCACAGATCTGCCTTTTTAGGCTTATACTAAGGAAGCATGTATGGCATGACATACTATTACTACTATTAGAGGAGAGGACTCACAAAATATGTACACTATTTTAAATGACAGTGGCAGACAGTAATTTAGTGTCTGTGAATGCTAGTCTGTTGTTTATATGGTGACAAATTAGTCTGAGGCAACTATTTCACATCTCATAGTACATAGCAGTTACACGATTAGATTTCCCAGCTGAACTATTTAAATTAAGACTCTTCAGAAAAAGCTGAGCCATCTCACATATAAAATACACACAAGTAAAGCAAAAATAGTTAACAAATGCTTGTATCTGAGCGAAATGGATGAAGAACACTTACAAGGTTTTGAAATATTACCTACCTGGAAGAAACATACATATAACAGCAATGCTCTTGAGCTTTCCCAATATTTGTTTCATTGTCTTGCAGAAAGAACTGAAAACTTCACTGAAAAATGGCTGGAGTGATTTACTTCCATAAAAGAATTATTTTAAATTCATCTAGCTGAGGATTAAATTAGTTGGAGATAACAAACTCATCCTGCACAGAGAACTTTCCTGGAGTCAAGAGGAAGTCCAAGCACTGAGAGCTTACAGTATCAAGACTAGTGCTTTACCTTTTCAAGAAACAAATTATTCACCTGGAGAGTTTGTGCACAGCAAATGAAGACACTTCACTTTCTACAATTCTGTGCTCAGCTGATGACCTTGGCATTATGTCAGAAACTCCTTGATCTGTTGACCAGCACTGTTCATCATCATGGTAATCAGGTTCGTCACTGTCTTCACCAGAATCAGCTATTCTGATAAAACAGAATTATCAAATTAAAATGAAACAAAATTATACTGTTGAGTAGACACAAGTCCTCCATTTAAGCCATCCATTTAAATTGAGGATTTTGCTACCACTTTCCCAGAGTTAATATTGTAGAACAAAGTAGATTCAAAACCACAGGATTTGAGATCAGATAAAAGTTAAAGTAAAAAAGAACATTGTTTTCATTTCTAAGAGTGTGCCTGTTAAAGCATGCTCATCTAGAACTAGAAGTAGTGTGTCCACTTAAACTAACTCTGATTCAGGAGCCAGCTCCTGCCCCTGAAGCTCTTGAAGAAGTTCTTTCACTCTTCTCTGATTCTCCGATGTCATGTATATGGTTTGCAGAGGCATTCTTGCTTCAGGTCTCTGTTTTGTTTGCCCTCCTCTTCTGGCAGAAGTATTTGATCTAAAAATTAAAATACAACATACCTGGCTTAAATGATCTTGACTGAATTGGGATGTGTTAGGACCCAACCTTTTAATTTGAAACAGGAAAAACAAAATAAGACAAGTCCATCACCTAAGGATTATTCAATTGGGTTCATTCTTATGTGAGCAGGATGTGTGTGTCTGCACACACAACTACATGCATATATGTATTTTATCCTATGTCAAATCCAAAGTGATTTAATAAACACTTTTCTAGGTAAAGCTGTTCTCAGACTACAGTACAACCACGTATTTCTAAGATAGTTTGGTCAGAATACATTCAGGATACTAAATTAATTCTAAATTGCTTATTTTACACTGCCCAGCTTCTGTTTGCAATACACAAAAATGAACATATTGTGTTTATCAGTATTTTCTGATCAAAGACATTCTGAGATTACTTTATGATCAAAGAAGAAAATAAGAGGTTCTAATAAAAAAAAAACCCCAAAACTTTCCTAGCTATAAAATGTTTCAAATGTTAATTAAAAAAGACATGTAAAAACTGCCTCATACTGAAACAGTTTCATCACCTCTTCACTCTTCTGTATATTCAAAGATGTCAAAAACCATCCCCAAAGTATCCTGAACATCTCTATGGTAAACCTCCCCAGATTACAGAAAGACCTGGACTCCTGCCTTGGTTCCTCAAAGAGATAAAAATCATCTCCATCATCCCAAATTTTGGTTGAACATTTCCTATTTCCACCAAGATGAGACTTGTTTGAATGGCTGCTGCTGCCTCCTCCTCTTCCACTGGCCCCTCTCCTTCTTCCTCCTCCTCTGTTGGGCTTTCCTCTTTTCCTCCCTGCTGGATTCATGTTCTCTTGCTGGAGAAGGGGGAAAAAAATGGCCTTTAGTTATGATTTAGCACATTGCAAATGTCCAGGCACATATTACATCATTTGCTTTTCCATGTGACAAGAGAAGATACCCTCTTGTCAGTTGTTGTCAGTGACAGAATGGCCTGACATTAACACATGCCCCATCATCACGCTCCTGCAAATTGAAAGCTATTGCAGGGACAGGTTAGCAGCTGTGGACAGTCTGGCAGAAGCTTATTACCTGGATCTCCGCACTGGCACCTCCAGAGCCAGGACAAGAACTGATGTGGACATGAATGAGTAACAGCCCAAATGAGGGCTTGGAGAATGGCAACAGTCTGGGGCTTGGACAGAAGCAAACTTCCCTTTTTGTGGCAGTTCTTCCCACTGGAGCTCCACGAGGACTGGACAAGATTTAACAGACAAGCTGATCCTGATAGCATAACAAGTGTTAGAGAGTTCTTTTACAGCTGATTTTTGGCTACCAATCTCATTAAGAGCAGCCTGGCATAAGTGAGGGAGACTAAGAGAGTGAGCACGGCAGCCGGACACAGACACTTGCAGCCGTCCTCGAGGACACTGTCACACGGGGTCTCAGCCTCCTTCCTCTCAAGACACAGCACGGAGCCCCCGGCACGGAACAGCTCCGCTCCCTTGGGTCACTTCCCTGCCGACTCCTCTAGCACTTCCCCGCGCCTCCCGCCTTGCACAGCTCCTCTGGGTGTCCGGTCACCAGCACTGCACACCCATGGATCCCCAAACCTCCTCTCCTGGCCCTGCCCCTTCCTCACCGCAGGATCCCCGTCCCCTCCTTCCGCCCAGGCTCCCGGGACCCCACATCCCCGGCCCACCCACTTCCTCTGGACGGCCCCCCGCGCACCCCTTTACTCTCCACCTCCGCTGTCCACGGCACCATTACGCCCTCCTAGGGACTCCACCGCCGCCCTCCACACCCACAGGGACACCTATGTCTCCACACTCACCTCACTGCTCCACAACGGCACGCCGCAGCACCCTCTGACCCGGAAACGCCCGCCTTCCCCTTCCGAGAGCCTGCCTCCCTAGCAACCGCGGGCCGTTCCGCCTGGTCGCCTGGCTCTCCGCTCACCTCACGCGGTGCCCAGCGAACAGGCCTGAGGGCTCTCCTATAAAGAACCACACGCTCAAGCAGCACACATATAACTATGTGCGGTTTCATGCTGCTGTGTATTTGAATATATACTTGTGTATATATATTTGAATTTCAGCCAACAGTTATAACAGTGACACTGGTTGTTTCCTTCCATGTTGCGGTTATTAAAGTGTCTTTTCATATTCCCAAATAACGACAAGGATGGTAAGAAAACTTGGTAGGTGCTAATTCCTTTTGCAAAACTGAGTGTATGGCATTAAAACAGAAAATCTATACCAGGCTCAAGTTATGTAAGTGACAAGTGACCCCCAAAGCTCTGCAGTGGAGGTGGGGAGGTCCTTCTGGAGATCCCCAGTCCCTTGCACATGCAGGGTCATCTATGATAGCTGCCCTGGACTGCATCCCATCTGGTCTGGAACATCTCCGTGGATGAAGACTCCATAACCCCTCAAGGCAACCTGTGCCAGGCTGGAGTTTAAAGCAAAAATTTTTACAAAAATAGACTATTACTCAAGTAACACATTGCTTCGGCTGTGTAAGAATCCTCCCTAGACATACAGAAGCTGCCGTGAGGATGTTTCCTCGGGGTCCTCCTGCAGACAGTCACAGCCACTGCCCTGATGGTTCACTGGGGTCTGCTCTGCCCCATGCCAGCTCACCACGACCCTCACAGTGGGGCTCAATGGTGGTGGAAGAATGGGTTATGGGACTGCTACTGGCTGACACTGAATGCATGACACCCAAAGGCACCTGCTCCAGGGGCTCTTGCATGTTCCAATGGCCCACCTCTGGGAGCAGTTTGTCCACAGGAGATGGAGAGTCAGCTCTGGGACAAATGGCTCTGTATAACAGAAGAAATGCATTACACCGTCTGTAGTGGTTTAGTAAAGCTTCGGTAATTCAGTCCCACCAGCCAAGCCACATGGCTACTGCGGCTGCCCCCCCCACCGCAAACAAAAGAGTTTTAAAATGCCTTTTTGAGTTGAGATAAGAAGAGTTTAATACAGTGACACATAAGAAACAATCACAGCAACAACAGCGATAACAACAGTAAGAACTGCAATGTACAAAAATAAGCAATACCGTATGAACAAACAGACAGACCCCAGCGGATCAGCCATACACCTGAGCTGCCTGCGAACTGCCGGTGGAACCGGAACTGGTCCCAGGGCAGGATGTCAGCATGGTATAGAACAGCCTGGCTGCATGAAATTAACCCTGTCCTGTCCAAACCAGGACACCATCTCATAGGTTTTTGCCTCTCTGATGCTCTCTGTCTTGAAGTGAAAATACCATTTGTTTTTTAGAGGGGAAGTACAAAAGGACACCTGACGGTGTCCTTGACTGGAACTGTCATGGAGTCCACACTGGCACCAATGGAACTATGCATGTCAGCAATGGGAAAAATAACCAGGTAATTTTAAGTATTCCTTCATTTTAAACTTTCTCTGCGTTTTGAATGGAATATGTCTTACTATATCCACCCTTAAAAAGACACAGTAAAGAAAGTCATAACTTGAGAAGGATCAGACCAATGCTGCAGGCTCTTCTTCCACCTGAGAATCTTGTCATAGCCCAGTCTGAAGACTTGAGACATTTGGGGTCTTCACATGTCCTGCTGCTTTCTGGGGCTCCTGCAAACACACCAGTCATTGCTGGCAAGCAGGCACTGGTGAAACATCCAGGCAGTGTGGTGCTTGGTGGTGCCCAGCATGGCACAGCTACCATGAAAGCCCTGCATGAATAGGCTGTGCACACATAGTTGGCTAGGCACGGCCCTTCTGCATATGTATATACTCCACACACACATTCCACAGTTAAACGGGAGCTCTGCCCATCGACAGATACACCATTGTTTGGCTGCCTTAGTTACTGAGTTCCCTAGTGTCTCGGTCGGGCATCTTGTAGCTTTACTAGATCTAGTCTGGCCTTTTTTTCAGTCTCTTACAGAACTATTGTTGCAATGATAACAATTAAGATTATGGCACAGAAGTAAGTGCTTTACAGCACAGATTTAAATCTGCAGGCATGGCTTAGCGGCCAGCACTGAACAAAAGAAAGATTTGCTCTGCCTTGATCTACAGAAATAAATTCCAGAAAATTTAATTAACCCCCCAGGCTGTCATGGTAGATGAGTTGTTTTCAGTGCTGGAGACAGCAGTTCTGTGCTGCATAGATGAAGATCCTGTGAGACTATCAGCAGAGGAGGGCTGGATGCTGTGGCTGGCTAAAAACTTCCAAGCTCTTACCTGAAATCCTTGTAGGAGCAGGAGCCTGTCTGAATCTGAAAGAATAGTCACTTTCATCTCCATTATCATATGTGACTCAAAGGTAGCAATCTAAGAGGATATTGTAATGAAAGGAAATAAGACTGTAAGCATAAACATTAACCATTTTCTTTATCATTAAATGCAGATGAATGGTACTGGAAGGCTAGAACATCCTTCTGGAGCAGTTTATGAAGGCAAGTTCAAAGACAACGTTTCATGGAGTTGGAACCTATACATTTCCAAATGGAGCGAAGTACTTTGGACCATTCAATGAAAACAAGTATGTTTGAAGTGAAAGAGCTATGTAGGCTTTTCTGTTGATTTTGATGTCATAAACTGTAAAGTCCAAACAAAATTAATCTAGCATAGGAGTAGGTTTCTTTTGCTACCAGTGAAACTTGCAGTGGCTATTGGAGATTGCTGATCTGAGTCGTATTCAGTGAGATCAGTCAAAAATCTGTGATGCATTCCCAGTCAGAAATTTTCAAGATGATTATTCCACCTACCCATTTTTCATTACCAGGTCTCTGGACTAAGGCAGTGTTTCGAGAAATAGAACAGTTCAGACCTCTTTCAGGGCTGTTATTTCAAGCTGTGTGCCTACAGATGCATGCAGAAATGCAGTGCTGATTTGCACTGATATTTTGCAAAGCTTGTATTTACTTATTTTTTGAGGTAAAGTACGAATTTCAGAGAGATAGGAAAATGTGGAGGTTTATTTTCATCACTGGGAATAAAATATTTTAGTGCCACTCATATGAGTGTCATCACTCATCAGCTGATTTAATTTCTTTTGAATAAAGAATCACAGAATCACAG
>VZZY01024315.1:17785-42403 GCA_013400335.1 Eurystomus gularis
GGGGGGAAGACACCCAGTCATTTTCTGTGATTAAAAGGCAAATTTTATTCCTCTAGAAACCTGGAAGCAAATGTGGCGTTGCTATGGTTTCACACCCACTGGCTGGAAATGACAATATTAGCAGGGTGACCTGGTAATTAGAAGCTGTGCCCCCAGGTCAGGCTGCGGAGAAAATAAAGAGAGATTACGGAGTCCTAAAGACGCAGCATAATGCTGCGGGCTCCTGGGCTCCCTACCTTTTATAACGGGCCCATTTAAATGCAGATTATGACTTTCCACCTGGGGCTGCTAATCTGTCTCACAGCCAGATCAAACAATAAGGCATCTCTCCGCACTGTGGGGCCAGGGTGCTGCCGAGCTGGGGCTGTCATCAGGTCTGTCAGTCTGTCTACCCGCTTTTCTCGGGGTGAAACCCAGAGTTTTCCACTCGCTGATGAATATTTTTCTGCCCTGGATGTTTACGTCCTCCTCCCCTAAACCCCAATGATCTGGAGCAAACCAGGCTCCGATTTTCCTCTCAGTGATGTAAACACCCATTGAGCTCATGAGCACTGGGCTGGCACGCCCTCGGTTCAGGGGGAAGGATGAGACATGGATACTGAGATTGCAGGACGGTGATTTCAAGGAAGCCTCTCAGCCCAGCATCCCTATGATGGCCCGAGAAAGTCTTGAGAGCCCAGAGTCTCTCCCAGCCCAGGAGATCAGCTGGGCGAAGGTGAGCAGAGGGGTGTCAATCCCACGGGAGCTACCTGCCCCAGCACCTGGGCAATGCCATCACTCCAGCCCTTCCCAAATGAGATGTCTCACAAGAGCATCACTGTCAACAGTGTATGAAGACCATGCCTCACGCTGAAGAACACAGAAGACAAGCCCCATGTGGAGTATCTTCACATCAAAGAAGAGGCAGGTCTCCAGATCCAGCACTTGTTCCCCAGCTTGCCTCAGCCACCAGCATGGCAAGCCCTTTGGCATGGAGGAACACTCAAGGAGTCCCACCCTGGTAGAGGAAGCGTGGTCCATCCCTGCCACTCATAGCAGAAGGCTGCTTAGCCTGGGGTCTGACCAAGGCAGCAGCAGCCAAGGTGTTTTCAGCTGCGCTTTCTTTGGTGGCAGCTGCTGGGGGGGACTGTCCTCACCCAGGCCTTGCACGGTACACAAGGAGGGTAGCAAGAAACAACACAGTAATCCCCGTAAGCTGGACATTAAAAATACATCCCCTGTTTTAAACACCACCAGAGCGGGTGATGCCAGGATCATTAAAGCCAGATGACTCCATCAACACCAACGGGGAGTGAAAGGTTTAAGCTCCTTAGACTCCTGCACCTGGCTCTTTAACGCTCTTCGTTTTCGCTAAGTGAGAGAGCATTTCAATGAGGGCTCATAACAACACCACACACTTCGCAGCCTCCATCCATGTGCCTGCCATCTATTTTCCCACAACCCGGAGCAGGTGTCAGGTGCGTGGCCACCAGGCACCTCCTGCAGCTCTTCAGAGCACCAGGAATTTCATCAGCCTTTCTGAAGATGCCAAATCGAAGGTCTCAAGACCCAGTTTGTCCTGTGACAGACCCTGGCGTAACACGTGGAGTTTCTAGATCCCCCCTTGGATGGGCTGACATTCTCAGAGTCACCACCTCTGTCACTTGATGGACCTGCAAACCCAAGCCCAGACAGCTCCACCCATGACCTGTTTCAAACATTCCCCATTCCAGAGCAACCTCAACCTTCTCAAAGTAGGAGAGAAAACAGGAAAACGATGCCCAGCAGACTCGAGAGGACGCAGCAGAGGATGCTGCCCTCCTTCCACAGCCCACTCTTTGCAAAAGGCTCTTAGCAAACATAGGAAGGAAAAGCCAACAGGGCATCCTGGAAAAGAACCCAACTGCCCTTGGGAAGATCAGCCTCTGAACGGGTGAAATCCAACTGCCTGTTCTTCAGTAGTAAAAGACACAGTTGCTCCTTGGAGCTCTGCTAGAGTAACAAAGCAAGAAGGAGACGTGCTGGAGTGAGAGGCACTGGGAACACAGGAAAAGCAAGACTGGGCCTCTCGAACCTTCCCAAGCACACCTCAGGCACCCAGGCAAATCTGAGCTCTTCCATGCCTCAGTTTCCCCTCGCCTGCCCACCCGAGATCCATCTGCGCAGCACCGCAAGAAAAACTCTCATTTGACGCTTGGAAATCAGAGGGACACGATTTTGCCCAAGATCCTCGCAGATACCAGCACTGGCAAAGAGATTTTGGTCGCCTTAGGCTTGCGAGCAGCAGGAGCCGCTGAGGCCAGCACAGGCACATCTCTTACCGCCGAGAAAGACCCAATAAAAAGCCAAAACTGAGCCTCATTAGCTTCATACTTGCCTTCCTCAACCCCTCTGCTGCCTCTCGTCCCCTTTCCTCGCCCCCAGCCCTCCTCCCTTCCCAAACTGTCATGGTTTATTTTGTTTGGGTGGATTTTCTTTCTCTCCTCACAAACAAATACTTTTCCCATGGAGATCCAGCCGCTCTGCGCCCATTAGCATCCTTGTGCATAATTAGAGCCCAAGGCATTGTCATGCAAAGCAGCCTCGGGTGACAACACTTCAGCCCGGACGACGCAGAAATGCTGCGAGGAAGTTTCTCACACTGGTTTTAGCCAAGGCAAACGGGACTGCGCACGGGTTTGAGATTTTAATTAATCGATGGGTGCCGGGATCCCTTCGCAGCCCCCCAGCCACCCATGGGCTCCCCTGCACCCATCCAACCATGGGCTTCACATTTCTGTGTCACACTTCTAGCTCTTTTGAAATAAATTAAAGACCGACCCCACCCCAGGCAGCCACAGAGTCACTGCCACCAGCCACAAGGGATGGCAGGGCTCCGTGCGTGTCTCCATCACAGCAACGTGTCTCTGACGGGCTCTGTCCTCCCTGCTCTCCCTAACAGCCCAAAAAGGATCTAAAAGCTTTCTGTGCTCCCAGGACAACCTCTTCAAGGTTCTTATTCTAGCTCCGTGGGTCTGGCTTGCTCTAGCTGGATGCTAGTGGTGTTCTTTGAGAGATCACGCAGCATAATGATGGTTGGGGGAAAGATGGGCCAGCTGGCCCAGGACAGCTCACCCAGGAGAAGACAGGCTCGATGCTGAGCCCTGCTCAGCCGAACCAACCTTCTCCATCTTCTGAAACCCAGGGGAAAACATCCCAATCTACCTACCCCCCTGAGAACAGCCGCATTCGCCACACGGCAGAGCAAACGCTCAGCTCATAAAGGGAGAATAAAGGTAAAATTCTAAGTAGGCTTTAAGAAATACCCAAGTCCCGTTCCCAGAAGGGATTTAACTTCCCAGCGGGCAAAGTCCCATTCACTTGCAGTGGAATTTCCACGCCGTGCGCAGCAGCCACCTTTGCAAAGAGTTTAAGAGCCTCCAGCTGGAGGATTTTGCTCCAAGGGAGAACGTTTAGAAGCATTTGAACATGCCTCCCGCCCTCAAAAATCATTCACTGCAAAACCACACCACGTCTGCTCCCCCCTGCCCAGAAAGGGTTGCTCTCCTGGTTTGCAGACCTGTGGTCGCTGAGTTGTTAACTTTCACCATGTCCAGGCTTGCTTTTGGCGGGAGGGGGCTCATCCCAAATGTACATCCCTGAGAGACCGACAGCCCCCAAAGCAGCCGATGCCAGAGGGGCTCCTCCAGACCCCCCAAACAGAGCAAAGCGAACCCAAAATCCTGCCTCTGAAGCATGAGTAGTTAGTCCTGGAGCACTGCCCACAGCCCAGCTCGCAGCGGGGCTGATCAGAGGCGGACACATCCCCAACCAGGTCTCCATCCGCTTCCTTAAGACCTAATAAAAAGCCCCCAGCCAGAACCACCAAAAGGTGGAGAAGCAGCCGAGTCTGGAGCGGTTCTGGGCAGTGCAGCCCGGTAATTGAAAGGTGCTGAAACCATTTGGGACATTTGCTTCTGGGAAGGTCAGAGATTAATACACCTGGCAGGTCTAATCCTTCCCCGGAGCAGCACCCTGCGAGCGCTTTCCTCCCCCAACGCCAGCTCCTCTGCTCCTCCACCAGCTGACACGGATTTTGGCACCGCGCTTCCAATATCTTTTCATATCCCCTGATGTGCTTTGCCAACATTTTCTGTAACAGCTGCGAGAACGCTTCTGATAAAGACATTTCAGCGAAAACCCGCGAGAAACGGGGGCTGTGGGGAAGAACGGCATCTGCTTTGAACCACTCCTGGTTATTATTTTTGCTGTTCTTTGCTCTCCTTCGCACTAATTCCTGCGCAGCGAAGGGCAGGGTCGCGAGCATCACGCGCACGCACCACGGGAAGCTTCCCAACGCAGGGCAGACAGGACCTGAGCATCCCAGAGCTGTCCACCCTTCAGACCACAGGTATCATCGCCCCGATTCAGGATCCCACTGCAGCAGGTTGACTCACAGCAGCTGTAGTACTGGGGGGAGACATCTGGGACACTTCTGAGGTGCCCTGGGTTTAACAGTTAACCTCCGAGCTCCGCTCTTTGGTTTCACCCTGTGAATCCGCTCTCCCTCAAAGCAGAGCCCGAAGCAGCGGCATTTAAAATGTGGCTGGAGAAGTGAGCAGGCGTGAGTCAGCGGGAGGAGGACAGGATGGCTCCCGACCGCATCCCCTGAGGATGCCAACACCCCACATCTCCGGCTGGCCGACCCCGGTCACACAACGAGTGATTCCAGCCAAAAACACAGCTGAGGGCCACCCTGCACATCAGTGATCGTTAGAGGATCTGGTCCTGATTAACAGTCCCGCAGGGCTCTGCCTCTGTAACCTCTGCCTGGAGAGGAATAGAGGAAAAAACAGCAGGGAAGGAGCTGAGGGTGGTACAAACGCCCGCGTGTTCCTCGCCGCGTCCTCTCCTGCTCCCACCCACCCTAAAACAGTGAGAGCTCGGCCGAGGGGACACCGCGACCAGCCTAATACTGATTGACTGGTGAATGCCGCGGCTGCTGGTGGAGCTGCCTGGTGGGCGCACGCATTGGACACGGTGCTAGAGCAGCAGAGGGGAGACGGCTTCAGCCACAAGACACCAAGAAAGCCGAGACAGATCCGCTTTGAAGGTGGCATCGTTTTGTTCGGCCATCTCCGCGGGCTTTGTGCTCCGCTCGCCACACGCAAGCGGCCACCAAAACGGCCACCACGCCGGCGGGCCGCGGGAAACCCCCACCTCCACGGATGCCAGGGCCGGGAAGGTCAGGAATCGCTCCTGGCTGGAGCTCCCCAGCGTGTTTGCTTTGCCTGCCCTCGGACCTTGCCGCAGCGAGGCCGGCAGAGCCGGCAGCTGGGGCTGACCTGGCTGGTGACCCAGAACCAGCCCCTGATTGCAACCTTCTGGAAGGGGGCAGCAGGTTTAACGCGCTCCTCCGGGATGGGGGACACGCCGAGAGGAGCTGCCAGCGGCGCTTCCCCGCCGGGTTGGGGTGGTTTGGGTGACAAGGGCCTCCAGCAAAGCCGGGTGAGGAAGGGCAGAGGGGAGGGCAGCAGGGCACAGAGCCCAGCTGCAAATCTCCGAGCATTTTCTAGGTGTGGGTTCGGACAACCTTTGTTTTTCTTCCTGAAAGGTTTCTTGCCTGGGGAATGATTCTGCAGCAGGACAAGAGCTCACTGGGGTAGATCACACATGGTCATCCCACCGCAGGGCAGAAAGCGGGTGGAAGATAGATGAGAACAATGCAAATTCCCCACATCCCCCTGGTCAGCTGCTCTCTTCCCCATTCATTTTGGGAAGTGAAAAAATAACCCAGAGAAATTAAATATTCCCTAAAGTTAAACCTCCAGCACACTTTAACTTTCAGCAGTCCAGAAAATGACAACTCTTTGTTTAGACTTTCTCCTAATTCATATTTTATATGGGCCACTCACAATCCATACTCAATCCATCTTCCTTCTTATTTGTTTTCTCTTTCCCCCTCCTTCTTTTCTTTCAACCTGTTTAATCCTTTTAAGTTCAAGGATTTGAAAAGTAAATACTATAAAAGATGAAAGGTGCGTTGGAGGAAATCAACTTTGATAAGAGGCTTTTATGGCTTGTAAACCTTATTCCGGCCCTTTGGCTTGAAAGGCAACACTAATTTTAAGAGCCTTATGCAAGCCTCACGTTGAGCTTAAAAAAAAAAAAGCCACTGTAGCCACCTAGAAATGATAGGCACCTGGCTGAGGGTCTTCTCAGCACAGCATGCTGAAGGCTTGCCCAAGGTTGGACAACCAGCAACAGAACAACACCAGGCTTTTAACTAATTTGCAAGAACCCAAGCAACAGTCAAACCAACTTTTTCAAGGAAAAAACTAAACGTAAATATTAGGATTAGTAGCACAATCCTGAATAAAAGGCCTGCTGTGATACCCACAACTGCAAGGCTGCAGGAACCCAACCGCAGGTTGCTCCTCCAACCCACATCTCCCGAGCACGGCACCTCTCCAGCAGCTCCACGCCACGGGACTCTTGCCCAGGTGGAAGCAGCACTGAAAGCGTTAAACCACCCCAGCTCCACTTCATGGACAAGCTTCAGCTCCGCCATGGCCAGGACCGGGGTGCAGTTAGGTCACGGCTTGGCAGAGCTGCTCCTGCTCCGGGCGGAAACGTGGCGAGCGAAGATTGCGTAAGAGGAGTGTTTGGAGACGGAGATGTGGTGTTTGACAGTGTAAACACACGACTGCATCAGTTGTTTGAACACAGGCCACAAGACTCGAAGGGAAACGTCTCAGCGGAGGGACCCAAGCTCAGGCCAACGCCTCCAAGCAGCAGATGTCCCATTCCAGGTACCCAGCACTGATGTTGGGACCCAAGAGCCACCACCCTCTCCTCCAGCAAGCCCTCGGTGCTGGGTAACCACCAGCAATGCCACCACCCCCACTTATCGGTGGGTGGCTGCAAAGTGGAATCACTTCCACGTGGTCTCTGGAGGTAACCAGCCACCTCTCAAGGCAAACACCCAACATCAGACCAGGCTTTTACAACTTCTCTCCTCTCCTTTGACAAGCTTGCTCCTGCACAAGGTCCTGGCTGCGAATCGCTCCAAAATGGATTGCTGCTGGGGGCTGAATAATCATGAGCGGCTGCAATCACCATTGCCTAGAATGCTGCTTAGACAGACACAGGCTTGGCGCTAATCAGCATCACGTGGGAGGCTCATGCAAAGCGTTATTATGAGGGAAATGAGCTGCAGGCCAGGAGAGGAATATCTACCAGGAGAGCAAGGCTGGTTCCTTGGGACACTGCTCTTCCTAGAAGGACAGGGAGGTTCAGCAATGTCCGAGCATTACAGCACTGGAGAGAGACCAGCCCATGAGGTGAGGGAGAGGAACTCACTGAACATCAGATCATCGTCTTTCAGATAAAGGACTGGACACTCTTTTTAGTAGCATGGAGAGTTTGGATTATTTTAGTCTCTGGAGTTGACCAGGAGAAGGTTATTCCCAGCACCTCATACCACACATGAGATGTGCTCTTGGCCATGTGCAGGGACAGATGAGGACCTTGTCCATGCTACCTCTGTGTGCCTTGAATACTGGGTTCCATCTCAGCTTAAGGCTCTGAGCCAAGTAACTAACAAAAACCCCCTGCTGCTCTCACCTATCCCCAAACCTCCAGAGGAGTTTGTTATCAGCTCCTCTGATGTTTTAGCCTGAATCCGCATCAAGAGCTACCACAAAAGAAGGGAAATAATAAAAATTCTGCTCAGCCACCACGCAGTTTTTCCCACAAGCTTTGGGTCAGGTCCTGCATGCATTCCGGGGACTGCCTGGAGCAAGAAAGCACAAAGAAAAGACCATCGTTTTTCAGCCAAGCCCAGTGCAGAGCTAAGACCCGGAGTCCTCGATGGGACAGCTTGGCCAGGGTGCCAAGAAGGACAGCGCAATGAGCTCCCGCGTTCCAGCAGTGGGAATGGCTCAATGGACCCAACTAACGGGATCTGTGGGAGTTCTGCAGTTGGCTTTGCTATCGATGGGTGCTAATGAGCAGCACGTTCAGCAGGAGCAGGCTGAAAGCCGGGCTCTCCTCCGCCCTGGGGTACCGGAGACACAAAGGGGAAGCAACAAACAGTTTATAACGTAAATATTTTCCGGTCTAAATAAACGAAATGGATGAAGGGTGTGAGAAAGTGTGACAGGCAGAGAACATGGGCTTAGAGAGCTTAAGGGATTTAGCCCGGCCACCGAGGGGGACTGAAAGCCGGATTTCTGGATCCCAGATCAGTTGGATCCCAAACCCCCTTGGGTGCCGCTGTCCCGGCCGTCGGGAACCGTTCCAAAGTGAAGGTGAATCCAACTGCAAAGCTCATCGATCCCCTTGCAAGCACCAAACCAAACACCATTACAAACACTACACAGGGGCACGGCAACCCCTCTGCTCACCCTTGGGAGGAACAGGGACCTCAGCTGCTGGAGGTGTCGAGATCCTGGAGGATAGTGCTGCTGGGACACACCAGTTGGTTTCAGAGGAACAGACTGTTGGAGCTCCATGGGGCTTTTGCGTTTATTCCCCTCATTATTATTATTTTTTGTTAAGTGAAAAGCCAAAATGTTTGTAGACACTGTAACTGTGCAGCATCCAGCAGATCTAAACATCAGCAACTGGTTTCACTACCAATCTTAGATCTCCTGCAGGCCTGCAAAGCCACGATGAAGCATCTTGTTGGTACGCTGGACCAAAGCGGCACAGTGGCCGAGGACTCAGAAACCAGCTCAGCTTTTTTCTATTATCCAGGCTGAAAAAATGCCAGCAAACAATAACAATAATGAAAATAACCAGGGGAAAATGGCTAAGGACTTTTCCATAACCATATGGAGCAGAGTTATCTTGGGAAAGACTTTCCATCTCAACCCAGATGTCAGGTGTTAACGCCCAGAATTCTTACCAGACCCGGGCTCAATTCTCAAGGTCTTTTTTTTTTGCGTGAATCACCAATGGAGTTATTGTTTCATAGCCGTGCTAAGCAATACCCAACCTTGGGCTAATTTTCACCTGGGAAGCACTTTAGGTGAGTCAGGAGCTGAAGCTCAGAGCCACACTCAGGTGGAGAGAAGGAGAAGGAGGAAAAGGAGGAGGAGGAGACGAGCCCTGTGCCATCTCCAGCACGAGGACTGGGATGGGCTGCAGACACTTCACTGCCACTCACCACATCCCTCTTCCACCCAGATGCAGAAACCCCAGGAGCCATCAAGCTCTGTGAAGATGAGGTGGGAGAAAAGCAGTCTCTGCTCACGGGACACACAACTTCCAACTTTTAACACTAAAGAACTCTATGGCCAACACAATGTCTTTGTAGCGCAAGTGTCGTCCCATGGGGACTCCAGCCTGCTCTGCAACAGGTCTCCTGTCCCCTCTCAACAACACTGGTGGCCAACTAACGTTCCAGAGGAGGAGGAGACACAAACCCAGCAGCTGTTTTGTTAAGCAGCCCCACGCTGCAAATGCAATTTGCTCACGGCCATCACAACGTGCCTGCAACATTTGGCCACCAGACTTGCTCCTTATTTGTTTTTAGAGGACGAACGATTGCTCAACAGCTGTAGTGTAGGCCTAGTTAGCCAAAAAAAAATAATAATACCCTACCCTAAGCACATCTCCAGGGAGACCAAGTGGTTTTTCCACTTATTTATACACCACCAGTAGCACCAAGGGATTCTTACCAAGATCAGGCCCTTGGCACACGAGCCACACATGAAGGGAGAGGAACCACCCAATCCTGCGGGAACACAGGCTGCCGGGCAAGGGGTGAGGAGGAGGAGGAGGAGGGAGGACTGTCCTCCCCAGGCTGAGAGGTGCAGCACAGAGTAGCTGGAGAAGTCACCTGGTGCCATAACGGGTGTCCACAGCTCAGCTGGACCTAAATTTCCAAGGTCTGAGTGCCCGAAGGAGGGGAAAGCACTTCCCCAGCTCAAAAGGCTGTTTCCAATAAAAACAAGGATCCAGGAGGAGCGGCTCCTTGCACCTCCCCAGCTGTGGTCACTCTTCCCAGCCCCATCCATTCAGTGGTGTAGGAAACCATTGGGGCCAACCCAAGGAATGAAGTAAGGAGCCCAACAGCCCGGGAACAGCAGCACGGATGCTTGGATCGCGTGTGCATCCTACACAAGTCCTTGGCTGAAACTGGCCCCGTAGGTGGTTTGACTCACTTGAGACCTGGAAGGGACCCAGCAGCAGGGAAAGACACACACAAGTTGTATGAAGGGACAGGCAAAGCCCCTTTGAACTTCATGAGCACTTAAAATGTTCTGTTTCAAATATTGGGTGGGGAAGATCTTAATTATAACAATTTTTCTTATATTTGGAGCACCTAATATGCCCTTCCTACTTAGAAATTAGGTTGGAGAAACACAGCTGCCCATGACGTACCTGTCTTCCAAGGGTCTTCATGCCCTACAGTCTCACCAAGCCAACGCTAGTTCCAGGAGCCATCTCACCCAAAAGATCAAACACCTTTTTGGTTATTAAAAGTATCAGAAACGAGTCCCTGGATTCACAGTTTGCCATTGTGGCAAGAGAGGTCGGCACAACAAGGAGTATCCCACTCTTCTGCAAGGGCATCATGTCATGGTTGGCACCACAGCCAATAGACCAAATGATGGACTGGACACCTCCAGAGTGAATATGGTGAGCTACCAAATGGTTCTCCCTGGGTTTGGTGAAGAGACCTACATCCTCCGCAGATCAGACAGACACTGGAACCACACTCTCTCAAGCTGTGCCACTAACACAGCCACGCCTGAGACCTTCCTTCCTCTGCTCCTCCCCAGGTCATCTGCTGAGAAAGGCCAGAGCTGCCTCACTTGGCTGGGAAGCCCATCACAGGCCCCTACATCCAGCCCCTGCTGGGACATGGTCAGGTTTGCACATCGGGCCCTGATTCCTCCCCAGAAGCCAGCGCAGTTGCAGACACCACGCAGAGAGCCAGCCTCCCGCGCTTGCTCTGAAGACAGCGCGTGCCAAAGTACCTCGTATCAACGTCAACCCTCATGCAACAGCAACAAAAACGTACAAAAAACTTCAAAGATTTTATGAAGGAAATAACGAGCCTTTTCTCCTAAATTAAAATCCTTTTCCAGCACAGCAGGACTTACAGGATCCCCAGGTCTGATAAATAAAAAGCACTTTCATGCCAAGAAGGCTTGGTGTTGATGTAGGTATCTCAAGCAACCTTTACAATGTTCTTTTAATTAGCAGAAGTTTCCAAAGCCTGAAGTTACACCCAAACTTTTTTTACGTAGGTGCACTGGTGCCAAACGAGCAGAGGTAACACCAGGCTGGTATTTTACAGCACATCTCGGAGGAGATGAGTCTCCGTAAGCCTACACGGGCTCCCGGCAGGACACAACGCCGACTACGGCTTCAAGTGGTGAGAAAGACAGGGATGAGGAGAAAGCAACCCCATCTTGTAGCAATCTTCTCTGCCCAGCCATTAATTGTATCCTGCTGGCGCAGCCCACTCAAAGTCTGGTCCTAAAGCATGTCAAACACGCTTCCCTCCTCCAAACACTTGTTAAAGAGGCTTTAACCTCTTCACTCCTGAGTCCCCAAGAAGTCTGCTGAGTTGGAAAGAAGCCGGAGGAGAGGTCCAGGGGAGCGGCACTCAGAGGTCACCAGCCAGCGTGAACCTCAAGTGCCCGACTTCCTTCTTTTGCAAAAAGTGGGGAGGGGAAGGGGGAGATGCCTTTGCCGGGATGAACACTGGTGGGAACCCACTCCAGCTTCTCAGCTTTGGAAGGATATGGTCCCGGTTGGGGGTCGTCTAAGATGAAAGAGCGTTTGACATGTTCAGACCAAAGGGTCCTATTTTTATTTTATTTTTGAGGGCCACATGCAGTCAAATGCCTTTAATGGTGCTAGAAACAGATGGGCCACCGTTTTCTTTGCTCATACAGGGCGCCGGACATAAAAATACCACTGAAAAATGAGAAGTAAAAGCTTTCTCTTTTTCATTTACTGTTTCTGCTCCTTTCTGGCTCCTGGAGACTGGCACTGAACAAGGAAAGCAGCTGGAGCGGTGGCAACCGCCTAAGCCCAAGGTGTCTCCAAGGGAAGAATGACACCACAGAGGAGTCAGGAGATCGGAAATCAATTCAACAAACTGGGTTCTATTCCTAGTTTTAAGGCTTTTGCTATGTTCAGACTCCCTGGACCTGCCTATCCCAGGCCTGCATTGCCCCAACCTCGTTGCATCCACCTTCCTGCATCATCAGTGGAGGGAGGTCAGCACGGCAGAGGGGTGGGGAGGTCCCAGTCCCAGTGGGTTCCTCCACACCTCATGCTTTCCACCCCAGAGGTCTCCAGGGGAGCTGACACAGCAGAGACAGCCACTTACAACAACAGCTTTTTTTTCCAAGACTACCTCCAGCCACCCCTGCACAAAGGGATGACTTAACCCCGCTCAGTACTCGAGACTCTGGAGCAAAACCAGAAGCAGCAACAGGTCAGTGTTGTTCTGGACAGGACTCAAGCTCTGCCAGCTCTTCCAATGACGGAATGTTTCTCATTTTCAATAAGAATCCAAATGACAATTTTCAGACCTTCCCAGCTTCTTGACTTTTAGTTCTCGGGATTGTTTTTTTCCCCTTTTTTCCTTTACTGAGACAACAGAAGGAAAAAAGGAATGAAGTAAAAGGGGAACCACAAGGATGGGGGAAGAATGGAGGAAAAACCATTTCCACAACTTGAAAATTAGAAAACCCAAATCCAACCTTTTCGCCACAAAATAGAATTAGTTCAGTTTCGGGACAGAAAGGATCAAGCTTTGGTTGAAAAAGTCCAACCAGGTCAATTAAAATAACCTGCGAGCCTTTCGCTCAGGGGGGCTCCCCAAGGTCCACGTCCCACCATCACTCACCCGGGTCGCAGCCCTACGGGAGGGTGGACCAACAGCTCCAGCTCCACGCGGACGAGGCACATTACTGTGTTCAGAAACGCGTTGAGACCTCTCCTCTCCCTCCTGGAGCGTCGTGTTACTACGATTTCTGCACGCAACGTGCAGCCAAAGCAAACAAGAGATTCCTGGAGCCACTCTCAGCAGAGCAGCTGCACGAAGCTGGCAGCCCACCTCCTCCGGGACCCCCTCTTTGCCGTCATCCCTGCGGGCCACGTGCACAGGAGGCTCTCCCGGCAGCGTCCATGTGCTCCGGGAGCTGGGCTCTCATTGCACATAAACCCATCAGCCAGGCTTGTGCTCCCACAGCTGGAAACGCAAACCCAGCTCCTCCAGCACCAAACCTCCACAGCCTCCCCCCACGCCACGGCATCAACAGCAACAGTAGTTCTGGAAGGCAAGGTAACTTCAGCGTCAAGCTCTTGGGAGCTCCCCAAACCCAAACGCTGCCTCCTCCTTCACTTTGTAACCAAAGGGGCTCTGCAATGGGAAAAATCCATCTGCATTCTGCCCTAAAGGTAAATATATTTCAGGATAACACACTTGTGGCATAAAAGTCATTCTCAGACCTCTGGCCAAGCCAGCCATTGCCCATCATTTCTTCAGGGAGCTATGTGCACTGGAAGCCACTTGTCCAGCTCTCCTAAATAGACATGGTAGCCTGTTTGCCTCCATTGGACAAGAATCTCTCCAGAGAAGGAGACTCCACAGCCTTGGAGTATGTGATCCACAGAACAGACATGGTGTAACTCAGAGATCTGGTGACCTTTCAGATACCCTGGAGACACTGATGCACAAGTCACACCTCGCAGCTCAACTTTCCTCTTTCAGAGCTGTTCCTATTCAGCGATGACTTAGATATGGGGCAGTGCTGGAGCCTGGTTTTCTCCTGCCCACACCTTGGTCACCCCAGACCAAAAGGGAGATAAAACTCGCCCTAGGGCAGAGTGGTTACGTGCTCTTCCTCCTTCCACCACAACAAGCAGCCATGAGATTGCAGGGAGCAGCTCGCCGGGCCCTCCCCTGCGAGAAATAAATGCTGAGCAGATGCTGCTCCACAGCATGGCTGGGGAGCAACTTCATTCCTGTTCCTTTAGGGAAAAGCCCAAGACTGAAGAAATATGGTTGCTTGGGACCCTGCTTGGAAGTCCTTCCTTCACTTGCTCTGCTGGGTTCAGTTACAACATGAAACAGGAAATACTCATTTTCCGCAGAAGCTTCTAGACCTTTGTGCCCTTCCCTGCCATGGAGACCCCACCAGCTCTGTGCATGAGGGGTTGCCCCATGGTATTATCTCAAAACATTTTGTGCTCTTCACCAGGAGGCAGGGTGGTGGTAGTGGATGGTGAGGTTAGAGGGACCACTGAAAATCTAACAAGACTCCCCTGATTCCTTCAGCCAACCTCACCTTAGCCTCCCACTCTTTCCTGCATGTCTTCTCCTTCATCAACGGCGCTAGCACCAATTTTCCAGGCCAGAACCTGCTCTCCTGGCCACGTTTCAGCTGGATTCAACCACCACAAAGCAGCAGCTTCCTGCCAGGCTCAGAGATGGCAAAGTCTGGGTGGCCAACTGGCACAACACCCCAAAAAACCACCAAAGCACAACCCAGGGATCCATGGTACCATCGTGCCACCGGTCCCCGAGTCTCCCCCAATCTATGCAGCCAAGTGAGCTGAACCACACGGCCATCTGGAGATGAGGACCAATGACCACCAGGGAGTAAGGAAAGAAACCTGCCAAATACCACGTGCTGGAAAAGCTCGGCGGTTTCTGTTGCCTCGACTGACGCTTTGCCAAGGACACCCGCTTTTCCCTTCCCTCTGAGGTATTTCATGCCGAGCTCCAGGTTTGGAAGCCAAACTGGAACCGCCTCAGCTTGCCTGGTTTGGGGTTGGTTGACTGCTCAAGTTTTCCCAGCCTCCTCGCAGCTTTGCTGAACGGCTTCCCTGAATTCCCGTAAACGTCTTGGCCAGCCTGGTCTGAATTAAGGGTTTACAGAAAAACCTGCGTGTGGGTGCTCAGAAGTTGGCCATGGCTCTGCTTTGAGCTAGTCCTGGTGGCTTATGAAGTTGAAAGACTAAAAAGGAATAAAAAGAGGGCTGATGGAGCCAAGCTGGGAGAGATTAACCACATCGCTTTGGGTAAGTTGGGGATGATGGGGCAGAGAAAAACAAAAAGAAGTATATAGTTTAGTACAAGGTCACTTCTTCAGCCAAAACCTGGCATACTCTAGCAGAGCCCAACCAAACTTCATGACACATCAAATCCTTTTCACCAGCACATTTGGGGGAAATACGAATTGCTCAGAAGCAAGTGTCGGGATGAGCTGTTAATCCATTTTCAGCCTGAAGTCTATCACAGTCTCACCTGGGAAGCCAAATCCTGCCCTGGGGGCACTGCAGCTCCCAAGCCTTTCCAGGCAGAGGTACCCTTGGATAGGCTGGTCCTGCAGGAAACCCACCTCCCTTTGGATGAGGAGAAACGCAGGGAGAACAAACCCCATCCCACAGCCATGGACACGCATGGCGGGGACAGCATTGCTGGGGACGATGATGGGGGGCACTAGACTGTCCTGCCAGCTCTAGAACCATAGAATGGTTTGGGTGGGAAGGGACCTTGAAAGCTCATCTAGTCCAACCCCCTGCACTGATCAGGGACATCTGCAACTAGAGCAGGTTGCTCAGAGCCCCGGCCAACCTCACCTGGAATGGCTCCAGGGCTGGGGCATCTACTCCAAGGAGGAGAGGGCTGGCACCCCCTCCACCCCGCTGCTTGGCAGGGATACAGCCACGCTGCGGAGCCAAATTCATCCTTGACCTAAATTCTCACCTAATCGATGCAAGGATCTTTGCCTGTCCCACAGCCACGCCAGGAGCCATCCCATCCCGTGGGTACCTGGGATGCTCCCGGCCGGCTCAGCCGCAGCTCCTGCCTTTCCCTTTCCCCTTTCCTCCGCAGACCCTCGTTTTTCCCCCGCAGCGGGAGACTGAGGCCCATTAGACAAGGCCTGATTGCTCCTCCTCACCTCCCCCGTGACACAATCCAGTGCGCATACAAGGCAGAACAAAACAGTGACAATTGGTGACAAATGGACTGCACAGCATCCCGTGGCCCCGTCGCCAGGGAGACCCTGGCCAAGCATGGGCGGCCGCGACGAGGACGGCAGAGGGGACACAGGTGCTGGGAACCCAGGACGGCCCCAGCCGCTAATTGCACCCGCCGGAGGAGCCAACGAGGGAGGGAGGACCAGAGCCCACCGGGCCGAGCCAGCTCTGCCTCTCCCAGGTTGTCCCCCTTTGATAAGGGTAATTTTCCAGCAGTTCTTTCCCAGGTCAGTGTAGTGGTTTGACAACAAACAGAAAGGGCGAGAAGGTTTAACCGTTGGCAGCAGTGGCCCAGCGAGCATCCCCAGCGCATTCCCACACAGCTCTGCGCTGGACGTTGTATCTCCAGCCCAGCTCTGCCGGGGAAGGAACCGAGGCCAAGCGAGGGAGAAGGACGCCCGCTCCCAAGCTCTTTGCTGGCAGAGCCAGAAATCTCTTCCGGGAACATCTTGGAGTGACTCAACGCCTTTTACTTTCCATGCAAGCGATGTCAGTGCCCCGCAGCCAGCGTGGAAGCACTTCACGCTCACCCCAGAGCCATCAACGTTTTCCAGCGCTCCAAGCAGCAACCAAACTGGCCGTGCAGTTTCTGAAACCCAGCCTCCCCTCCTCCAAGGCAGCAGCAAACATCACCCTGGGCAACTGGTTGTTTCCCAACAAATACCTGCAGCGGGCACCCAAAATAGCCAGGTAGCAGCGACAGCCCTTGGAAAAGGACTTTGCTTCTTGCCCACCTTGGCAGCTCCCTTCTCTCCAGCCCCCTTGGCAGTTGCTCGCAGGAGAGGTGCCAGCCGAGCATCCTCACCCGGGCTACGTGCGTTTCGGCGACGCTTCCCCTCCATCCCCGGTCCCGCTGGGCCGTGCAGGTGGGCAAGAAAGAGTTAAGGCTGCAGCTGCCAGCCCCGGGTGCGGAGTTATGCTCAAACTGTTCCCAGTGCCGCATGAAGTCAGCTGTCATTAGGGAACAAAGGCCCCCGAGCAGCTCGGGTTGTGTCACACTCGGGAGGCGCGGAGACTGCTCCCTGATTAGGATTTCTAAATCAGTCCCATCGAGGCCCGGAGAATAAAGCCGCAGAACAATAAGCGGGGGCACATTCACACAAGCAGCAGCCCCTCGGTTCCCCGCCGCCCTCCCCACCCCCTCGCACGCTTCTTCTCCTCCCGCCCCAGCCCGGCACCGCTTCGACCCCATGGTCCGCAGCATCCCCGGTCCCCAGGCGGTGGGCACAGCTCCTGCTCCAGCCTTGCCTCGCCATCCCTGCTCACCCTCCACTTGGGCCTCTTTGAAGTCACCGAGGTGGAGCATCTCCTCAGTGGGGACCTCCTGCCCCCGAGGTGCCCACCTTGGAGCAACGAAGCGAGGCCAGTGGAGGAGGTAATCCCAGACAGTCCTGCTTTCCGGCATCGTTCCCTAGACGGCTGGAGCACCATCCCCACCAGCCTCCCCTTGGCTGCTGACCATGGTAGTGGTGGCCACCATGGCCAATCTGCCTCCATGCCTGTCCCCACCAGCTTGGCATGGACCAGGGGAAAGGCTGCTGCAAATAAATTGAGTTTCCTCAGACATAAGGTCCTTTCCACACATATAGCCAACTTACACAGAGCAAACCTCACCTCCAGGAAGACCTAACTACCTGCAAGGACGGGTCACCTCATTCAGCCCTGGGCTGTTGCACCACCTGCCAGAGCCTCCCGCGCTGACCTTGAGCATCACCCAACGTCCTCATCCCTGTGCTTGCCCCACAGAGCTTTTCTTTCCTACTAAGCAAGGCTTTGTGCACGTGGAAGTGGACTGAAGGCTGCAGACCCAGTTGCTAAACTCATCTCAACCGAGGCAGACTTCCTCCAGGAGCACGCAAGTTCTCCCGCCACAGGCAGGCAGGAGATATTGGTTTGGCTGGGGGGGGTTCTGTAAAAACTGTTTTCTTGGAAAAAAACAGAAAGTCCAGCCCAAAATGACGCAGCACAAAGTCAAAAAAACCTGAAGGGAAACCAAGACAGTTATGAATTTGGGACATTAAAAACACAGAGGCAGGAGTTAAATGGTACTAAATGCTATTCTTGGCTCCGAGTTAGGCTTTGCTCATGACATCGGCTTTGTTGATGAAGAGCTGTCTGCCTCAGTCCTTCCCAGGCGGAAAGGAGGAGGTGACCCTGGAAGTGGTTCCTTCCCACAAGTACAAATCCTTAACGTCAGGGTTCCCACAAGCAATGACAAACATGATGGGACTGTCCTCCCACTGCACCCGGCTTGTCCGGAGCCACGACCAGCTGGGGCACCTGGAGGGTCTCCACCAAGGCGGGGTTGGAGACCAGCCTGTGTTCTTGGTCCTGTGGAGCGTCTGGGCAGAGCAGAACAAGTGGCCAGCCCCAAGCCCACACCTGACCATGCACCAAGCTCCAGCCAAGCAACCCTTCCTTGGAGAGGTCCCATTTTCTTCATCCAAAGATCCTTCCACTGCACAGAGCCCAACGACAGCTTTATCCCCACTCCACGCTTTGGATTTGGGAAAACACAGGGGGTCGGGAGCCAGGAAACGGGTTGAGAATTTACTGTGCTGCCCTGGCCCAAGGTTGGATCTTCCAAAGTGCAGGGAACGGCCGGCGGGCAGCGGGAGGCCGGCAGCCGGCAGGTGCAATGAATAAATATCCCGGCAGAAATCAATATGGAGAGAGGGGGAAGGGAAGGAATATAGATATCGGGCATCCCGCCCCCCGCCTCCAGCCCCCGGCAGGACACGCACGCAGACACACACACGCTAATCCGGTGGATTTGGCCGTCATATGACATGCCCGGTCTGTCCAAGGGAGGGGATTTAAGGCACGCCTCTCCTTTCACGCCAGGAAAGGATTTTCATCTCTCAAGAGCACAATGAGGGGGGGAAGGAAGGAGGGGAGGGGAAAAAAAAAAAAAAAAAAATTGAAAAAAAAAAAAAAAAAGAAAAAGCCAATCAAGCCGGGATCAGCTGTGGGCTGGGCTGCTGCAGGTCTGCTTGTCCCAGAGGGGGGTGCGGGGAGACATATTGGGCCGTGTGGGAAACCCACAGTCTCAGCTTCTCACACATTGTTCTCCACCCCGGCTCCCCCCAGCCCCCAGCCAAAGCCGTTAATGCCACAAAAGATACTTTGCCCATTGTGCCGGGGACAGCTGAGAGGATAGAGTTAGCCTTACACAGCTTTCCTGCCTCCCTCTCCCACTGGAGAGGGGAAGAGGGGACAGGGCAATCAAAATGGAGAGTTTGATGCTCGCCATACAAAAGAATTAAATCCACTTAGGCCCCTTTCTCGCTAATCTCGGACTGTGGGGGGTTAAATATGGTTACATTTTCATTAGGTACTAATAGCAAAAGGGCAGCTAATGGTAGCACAGACCGCCGCATTGTCATGCAGATGCCTCGGCAAAGGGCTACCCAGCATCGCGGCACCTCCGATGGCATGCTCGGAGTGGGAAATTGTGTCACTCGGCATTGTCGGGGCTGAATTCCATCAATGGGAAAAGTCATGTTTCCTCCGCCGAAAGGAAACAAGTTAAAACACCCCGGGAAGGGGCGGAGGTGGCAGGAGGCACCTGGGCTCCGCAGGGACCCTCCGGCAAAGCACGACCACTCCGGCACCGAGCAATGCTTAGTTTAGGCGGTTGCTCACCCAGCGATGAACTCAGTGGCCCTAAGCCATGAGATCTGAAATGCCGGTGGCTCAACCAGCCAGCACAGTCCTCACAAGGGTGCCCCGTACCCCTTCATTTGGGACTTGGGGGGCACAGATCCCCGTTGCGTGGCCATGGTGAGCTGCACAACCATCCACCCCACTTTCACCATGGATTTGGACAAGGTGACAGGAGACCAAAAAGTTGGTTTTGCCCTTTATCTTCTTAAGCACTTTGTTTGCGGCCAGCTCAGCCTCGCTGGGGCTTTTCTCAGCCCCCACTTCCACCGTGCTGGAAACTGCAGATTGAAAAGGCCCGGAGCCGGGGGACGCACCCTGCAGATCCGAGTCCTGCCCACATGACCCAGCTGCCCACGCAGCCGCTCGGGCTGCCTCTGATCATGCCGCGATGGCAGCTCACCCCTTTCATCCTCTCCACGCCATCCTTTGCAGCTTGCCCAGCAAACAGAGCCATTCTTCTCCCCTTCATCCCCCTCCTCACAGGATGCACCAAAGGACCAGGCTCGGATCGGTGCTTGTGCAAGAGGTGCTGTGGTCAGTGCAACAGGCTTTATTCCTTTGGGAGATCCATACAAGCACCAAGAACCATAAGGTCACTGTCTTCCAAACCTTCACCTTGCTAGAAGACCAACCCCTACCATCCTTCAGACACGGAACGATGGTGTCTCAGCTGAAGGAGCATCCCTCCTGAGAGACCAGCAGCTCCAAACAGACCCCACACCACTCAGGACTGCACTGCCTTGGAAGCACCAACAGAAACAGGAGAAAACCACTCACGTGGGTACCTCAGCTAAACGCTCGTGCTAAGAAAGAGAAGCTTGGACCCGTGCTGCCCTTGTACAGAATTCCAGCTTATTTAATGCTGGCTCACTAACATGATATGGACAGAGAAGTATCTGCTGGGATACATTTTATAGGGTGAGAGCACTCTGGGACTTTTTTCTTCCTCGGGGCCTTAGGAAAAGAATCCCACAACCCAAACCAGTCAGCGAAGCTATGTCCTTTCCCCCAAACCAGCTGGCACGGAGGAAAAAATCCATCACGCAGGAACATGCAGCAGCCGCAGCAAAAGCCAAGTTAAACAAGAACAAGGTCAGCATGGAGATGGTGCAGCCAATAACCGTAAAGAGGAGGAAATTGGTAATAGAGTCGAAAGCACAGGCACCTACAGCCCCGGCCCCTCGCAGCCAGCACGGCATGCCGGGGAGCTCAGCGGTCAGAACCCCGGAGACCTGACTTCTCATCCCGCTTCTCTCTCAGAGCGGCACCATGACCATGAGCATGTCCCTTCCCTTCCCTGGGCCTCTTTCGCCTCCTCATCTGCACGGACCTCATGCTCCTTGGGACAGGCACCATCACCTTCTCTTGGTTTGCAAAATACATCTTGGGGAAGGGGCTGGAGGACCTTCAGCCTCTCTGCCAGGAGCTCGGAACCCCACTCAGAGGAACAACCAGAAAGGGCACGTTTCAGTTAACGGAGAATTCTCTCACCCAGCCTGTACAACACCGTCAGAAGCCACTCGCCTGATGCTTTGCACGGTCCCCGTCCTGTCACAAGCTCATATAGACCAAGGACGGACAAATAATCCATCTGCATAACGCTCAAGTGCGAATTTCCTAACAAACTCCGACACCACGTCTATCTCGCCTGACTGCCAGAGACCAAACTTGAGCCAAATTTCCTGCAAGCGTTGCTGAGTTTTGCAAGCTCCAAGTCCTCGGAGAGTCACATTTTCATGCTTCTCTCTGTAACCTTGAGAGTCAGAGCTTGAGCTTGTATGAAAGCTGAGATTCTCGATGCTCTGGAGCCAAAGCTTTCAGGGGGAAAGCAGAAAGCGAGACCAGGAGAAGCCATGAGGATTGGCTTTCTGCAGTATGGCACATCACACTTAGATTCTCTGATGTCCAGCAGGCTTGAGCTGAAGGATGGTTGCACCGCTTCCCTTCAGCAAGAGTTCAAACAGGACACTCTCTTCCATCCTCATGTATCTACTCACAACTTGCTGGAATTTGATGTTATTTTATACCTCTGACACACCAGCAAGTTTTGTTGACACTACCCAGAAAGCCTTAGCTCTTGACAAAGCAGCAGAAGGATGGACGGACAGCACATCCCAAGCCCCGCTTCCCCAGGAAAGCCCTCTATGGACTAACGCGTTGTGCAACAACCACGATAACATCTCGACAGCTTGCACCGCTACTTTCCTGGTTTTGGGGAGAGCTGCGGTGTTGCAATCCAGGCTCAGGGTTAAGAGCTGGAGTTCTGGAAAGCTCATCCCTACGTGGAGCATCCTGGAGAGGCAGCACGGCCAACGGGCGCCCAGGCGGCTGGAGGGGCAGGAGCCTCCAGCGAGAGCAGAGCCGAGCAGCTCCCCTGGACCCGCTCCAGCGCCTTACGCAGCTGATGAGCTGTTCTGGCCCAAAAGGTTTATTGTTTCCCAGCAAAGTCGTACTAGAAGCACAACAACAAAATATAATACAACAACCCTCTGAGGTTAGCACGTGTTATTTTTCACCATTGCACCTCAGGACTTGCCAGCACTAACACTAGTCAGGGCGACTCGTTTGCTTCCTTCAACCTGATGGACCAAAAAAAAAGAGAGGGGGTGGAAATCAAATCTCACCAGCAGTGAGAAGCACTTTGAAGGGGAAGCTGCTTTCGGAAACCCAGCCACGTTCAAAAATTACAACCGGTCTCGGCAATTACAAGAAGTAAAACATTAAAAAGCATGAGGCAAAGTTCATTTGCATGCTAAAAGCTCCCTTCGGTGGGGCTGGGAGGCTGCAGCCAACAACAAAGCAGAGAACTTCCCCCTCCAGAAGTACGTTAACCCCAGTGGCATGTCCCCCTCCCGGTTTGCACCCCAAAGGCCGTGGGGTGCAGAGCTGGTAACGGGTGCACCCACAGCAGCCCTGCACCAGATGCCTTGGACAATGGATGTCTAAGCTTGCTGGACAAGCAAAGCTGGAAGGGTTAACCCGTGCTCAGCCATCCCCATCACAGCACAGCCCCTGAGGCTTCGAAGGGAGGGGGGTGCTGGGAGGTTTCCTTGAATGGGTGGGTTTGCTGGAAAGCCACGTTCCTGCAAAGCCAGCCTAGTTCCGCAATTGCTGTTGCAAAAAAAAATTGCTGTTGTTTTGAGTTTGATCCAGAGGCTGCAGGTGGGCAAGTTACCTGAAGGCCATGAGGAGGAAACTCCTACATCCGCTCCAAAAGCAAACCTTCAGCCAGCCAAGGAGGGAGGGGAGCAGGAGAGCCTCCTCCGGGATAGGGTTTCACCTGAAAACACAGCTTCATGCTCAAAACATGAGCTGACGGGAAGCTCCGAGCCAAAGCCCTGAGTGGAGCACTGGGAGAGGCACATGGAGAACCCCAACTAGAGCTTTCTAAACCCCTAATGAGGAGCAGCTAGAAAGCACAGCTCTCCTCCCTGGACTGTCTGCAGAAATCAGGAGTCCATCCCACCACCATTCCCTGTCCCAAACTGACCCATCAGCACACCATGGCTCCTTGATGCTACAAGCAGCCAAGGTGAAATGCGTGAGATCATCTGATAGCCCACTTCGACAAGGTATCAGATCTCGGCTTTCATGGCAGAAGTGGCAAAGGATTCAGCTTTAAGTCAATAGCTTTTCTACCACCCTTTGCTCCAGGACACCACACCAGTAGGGTGATGCCTTCTTATGCACCCTGCTCCCTCGCAAGGCCCAGCAATGACTCTCCAAAACTAGCAACCTCTTAGAATGACGCATGCAGAAAACCCTTAGCGTGGTGGGGTTCCTTCCTATGTCTAGAACCTCAACATCAGCTGCAAAATTATTTTCTGTTAGAGAAATAGTGGACAAGAGCAAGATGGGAATGGTGAGAGGAAAAAACCCTCCAGAGACCAGCTTGGAGGGCAGACATCCCCATGAGCTGCAAAGTCTTCCAGTGTTGGAATGAGCAGGTACAGTCAGTTTTGGGTCCCTCACTGCAAGAAGGACACTGAGGGGCTGGAGCGTGTCCAGAGAAGGGCAACGAAGCTGGGGAAGGGTCTAGAGAACAAGTGTGGTGAGGAGCGGCTGAGGGACCTGGGGGTGTTGAGCCTGGAGAAAAGGAGGCTCAGGGGAGACCTTCTGGCTCTAGACAACTCCCTGAAAGGAGGCTGGAGCCAGGTGGGAGTTGGGCTTGTCTCCCAAAGAACAAGTGATAGGACAAGAGGAAATGGCCACAAGTTGCACCAGGGGAAGTTGAGGTTGGACATAAGAAACAATTTCTTCTCCAGAAGGCTTGTCAAGACCTGGCCCAGGCTGCCCAGGGCAGTGGTGGAGTCCCCATCCCTGGAGGGGTTTCCAAGCCGTGGAGATGTGGTGCTGAGGGACATGGGTCGGTGGTGCCCTGGCAGTGCTGGGGGAACGGTTGGACTCAATTATCTTAAAGGTCTCTTCCAACCAAAGTGATTCTATGATTCTATATGCCATACCAACACACAGACATATATATTTTTATCAAGCAAGAGCATTTCTGGACTCAATGCAGAAGAAGGGCTTGCCCAGAGGAAGGCTCATTAGAAGTCCTCCCCAGCCCAGTACCTTTCCCCTCAAAAAAAAAAAAAAAAAAAAAAGGCAGGGCATGTTCTTTTGAAGGTTGTTTTCTTTCATCCCTCCTGCACCCCCCCGTCGATCTCCTCTTCGGCATTTGTAGCTGGGCAGTTACCTCCGGCTGAGAGAGCAGGCTGCGAGCCAGGAGAGCCTGCTCCAGCAGCACTCCCGCGGGGCCCCCAGACCCATCCCACGTACTGGGCCATCACCTCAGGGACATCTGGAGTTCCTGGGAAATCAAGTCCAACCCAATCAGAGCTCAAGTCTAGTGCACGGCAACAGGGAACGGTGGTGCTGGGGCAGCTTTCCCTGGGGAAGGCTTGGTAGGGATGGAGGTTTCTGTCCAGGGAACAGAAAGAAGGGTTGGGGGGGGCAGGTTAGGTGGCTCTT
>VZZY01024315.1:42418-68594 GCA_013400335.1 Eurystomus gularis
TTTTTAAGGCAGTAGTCGTTGGTCCCCCACAAGGCACATGGTGCTCCACCACAGCCTAAACTCTCTCTGACCCACATCCATGAGAAGTGAACTGGGCTGGAAGCTTACCATGGTTGTTGTTGAAGTCTCTGTCAGAGAGACAGAGCCTTTGCCTGCTCGCCAGGCTGAATCTTTGCCCAGCCAGGCTTGTCTGACAGCAGATAACAACATCGAGCCAAATGCTGGAGCTGGACAGCAACATGGAGATGTTGAAGGTGGATTCACCAGAGAGGTGATGGGTCTACAAAGCCTCTTCCTCCCTAGGTCTCCAGACAGCCCTGCCAGCAGTTGTGCCTTGACCCTGTTCACTTCCAGCCCCGATGCAGCCATTGCCCAGCTCCAGGTGACCACATCCAGCCCTGTCCAGCCCCAGGGATCAGAGGCCATCGGGGTCATGAGTGAAATATCCTCACAAGGACTCACCACTTCAAAGTCCCCACACCAGCCCATCCTACATTTACATCACAGCAACTCCAGCCAGACTCAGCCAGGCTGGGGATCTCCCAGAGGCCCTGAAAAACACACAGGGACTAATTCTGCTCTGCTGAGCCTTTCCTACCTTCTCTGTGCAATTGCAGGAGAAGGCAAAGCTCCTGCTCCAAACTCATCATGTCTTCCACGTCTTTTACTGCTTTGAGTGATGGAGCGGGCGGAAAGCAGCTCGGAGCCAGGACAAGAGAGAACGATGATCCCTGCCCCCAGAGCACTTATAAACCCCAGAGACAAGATGCAACACGAGGAGGAAACAGGCTGGAGGCCAGAGGGGAGACCATAAAAATAGGACGGTTTAGAACATCTCTGCTGTGGGCATAAATCACCGCCCATCTCTCCACTGATCTTGGGAGTACAGAGCAAGTCCTCTCCCAAACCAAACCCACCTCCCCACGGCTTGGACCAGAGCAGCACAACAAAACACGTCCCTGGTGTAAATGAGGTGGGCCAAAAAAAAGTGTCTGAGCCCTGAGTACCAGATGGGGCTGGAGACAAAGGGACTTGGCCGTGCCTGGCCAGAGGGTTCAGCGGCAGAGCCAGGGATGGACTCCTGGTCACCCAGAGGAAAAGACCCTTCCTCTCCTCTGCCCACTGCTACCTGCCATAGGGTAAAATCCTCCTCGCATAAACCTCCTTAAATAAACCCAACTGCTCCCCATAAAGCTCCTTCGCCACCTCTCCATCCTTGCTTTTCATCCCACCTTCCACGCTCCGCTCACAAATCTCTGATGGCAAAGAAGGGAATTCTTTTCCCTCCAAGAAGGAAAGAGAGGAAGGGCTGGGGGGAAGGGGCACCTTATATCAAATAAACAAACAAAATTTATTGCCGGACACATCCCTACACCCCGAGCCCAGGCCGGCAAACTGCAGCTGCGATGTAATAAGCACATAAATAAAGTTTACAGCTAAACTGGCCTGACCCAGTATTGCCCCGAGGTGCAGAAGCAGTATCTTGTCATTAGTATGCAGAACACATCGCCTTAATGTCTGCTCATTTGTTCTCAGCCCACTCGGCTCTATAAATCTCCACAAAAGGGCAAGGCAGGGCTGGGGAGGGGAGCAGGGGGATGGGAATCGCCCACTGTCCCGCTTCCAGCCGGACGGGCTGGGAGAGCAGCGTGGCCTTCACCGGAATTTATTCTTTCCTTCCACGCAGGGACCACCAGAGCTCCTCTGAGGAATGGGATGGGCAGCTGGGAAGTGCCCGCACTTGCCTGCCGGAGCGGAGGGGAATGGAATTAACTGGTATTGCTGTGTCAGCACAGGTCCCAGCGCTACCTGCACGGTGGGACACCTCGCTGGCTGCTCCCAGCTGCAGCTGGCCGAGCAGAGACGCGGCGCTGAGATGGACACAAACACAGCTTGTAAAAAGAAAAAAAATAAAATTCAACAATATTTCCCTTATTTGCATTGCTTTAAATCATCATTCACCCCTTCAGACCCTCCCTCCCTGCAATCAGCATCTGCCGACAGAAGCGTAGAATAGTTTTGGTTGGGAGAGACCTTCAAGATAATTGAGTCCACCCGTTCCCCAGCACTGCCAGGGCACCACGAACCCCTGGCCCTCAGCACCACATCTCCACGGCTTGGAAACCCCTCCAGGGATGGGGACTCCACCACTGCCCTGCCCAGCCTGGCACAGCCCTTCACAGCCCTTCCCAGCAAGACATTGTTCCTCACGGCCAACCTCAACCTCCCTTGACACAAGCTGAGGCTGTTTCCCCTTGTCCTGTCGCTTGCTCCTTGGGAGCTGAGAACGAGCTCTCTGATTTACTGTCCCACATAATCCCACAAGAAAGTAGCTGCATCATTTCCATGCCTTGCACTGCACAAACTGTTTTCTGCACAGGGAAATATTAGCCACCCTTCTCTGTCATCAGTCTTCTCGGGATGTCCCCCACATGTTTGAAGAAAGCAAAACAGGATTTACTGACTGACACACACACACACACAAAAGGAATGTGGCAAAGCAGCCACAGAACAGATCAAACATCTGGGGAGCAGAAAAGAAGGTACCTTGGGTGGGTCGTGCCAAGAGGGAAAGTGTTGAACCTGATAGCTCAAGGACCGGAATTTAATTAGGCAAAAAAATTCAGCGAAATGAGGCGGTGTCCCCACTGAAATCTGACAGAAATGGCACTTTCCCCTCCACAGCACATGGCAAAGGCAGCCAACGACTGCTCAAGAGACAAGAAAGCTCCAGGCAGAGCTGGCACAGCTGAGCCCTACTAAATGTCCAGCGTCTGCAGCAGCTTTTCAGCTGCTTAAGCAGAAACACTTTTGAGTATTACCAAAGTATTTTAGTATTGCACCCAAAAAAATCCAGAGCATCTGGGACCTCAAGCACTTCCTCGTGGGCAGTATCTAGGGTAAATCCTGGGCATCTTGGTAAGTGAGGAAAAAAAACAGGTGTAAAACCAGTTCCTACTCACAGAGCCCCATCACACAGGGGACAGGGCACAGTGATGGGCCAGAAGCTGCCTCCTCCAGGCATTGCCTGGCCAACATCCCTCCAGGGAGAAGAGCCGAGACAGAAAGCTCCTTCTTTTAAGTGTAGCTTACAGGAACAGGAGTGACTTGGAGGAGAAAGGGACGAGGACAGGCAGGATGGATGGGCAGCAGGGAGGAGAGCTCCTCGCTTACTCAGCTCCTAGCCAGGTCTCCAGGCTTGTTCTGGAAGGGAGAAACCTCTCACTGACTTCCAGGAGACACTGCTGCGAAGGCTTTGCGCTCTCTCCTGCTCGCAAGCGGGAAACGAAGGTGTGGGATCCAGTCTACACGTGGGAACGATCCAACACAGCCCTAACTGAAAAGCACACCCCAAACTGAAAACCAATTATCTGCTTAAAAGAAAGCAAAGGGACTTCCTTTCCCAGCTGGCCCTTCAGCCTGGGATTGGCATCAGGGAAGCTCAGCGTGATGTTGTGAAATAGAAAAGCAGTTCAGAGACACCAGAGCATTGACTGTCCCACCTCTGCTGGCACATCTCCTTGCCAGGTCTGTGCAACCAGGAGATTATCTTGCAGCCGAGCAGACTTCCTGGTCAGGAAGGTGAGGCCCGCAACCAGCTGAACTTCTGATTCCCTCTGAGCTCCGTGCCTGCTCATTTCCAGTGCCTCCCAGTCCAAAAGTCACCTGTGAGCTAAAGCCCCTTTGAAGCAAGATGTACAAACCTCCTGAGATTACCCCATCCCTACTGAAGGTTTAGCACAGCAGCCACTGTTCATTCATAAGGCAAGACTGGAGTTCAGACCATGCAGTTGGTCTCACCACACGCTTTCTGTCGAGCAATCACTGCTCAGGAAGCCCTGGGCTTGGAAAAGAACAGACAGAGAAGCTGTTCCAGGCTGCAGGGCTCCCTCCAGCCACCACGGTCTCCAACCCTCCAAAGCAGCCCATCCACACCACATTCCCAAGGCTCCTCCCTAGCGTGCAGGGTCTTCTGCCATAGGGAGCTCTCAGAATTCGTTAAAATGTCACATCTCCATCCAGTTTTTGTCAGCCTGAGCAAACTCAGATGAGTTAATGACAGACATGGAATAACGAACACCAGACGTGCTCCCTGTTACTTCCTGCATGCAGGCACCTAGAAAACGTGACCTTTAGAAATCAGAATTTTCCAAGTTTGCACCAAGAAAGTAAAAGCTATGTTCCCTTTCAGATTCCAAATCCTCCCATTTTTCCTCACTTTTTAGATAACAAAGCTTGCAGACGCACTAAGTTCACACATTTTGGAATTCTTCCAACATCTGACCATAGACGAGCCGTGGTGCTTCAGCAGCATGCAGGCAACCCAGCTCTGCAACAGCCTCCAAACAAAAAGGAAGTAAGACGTGTCCTAGAATAGGGGATTTAAGGGCAGAGACTAAGCTGAAGAGTAGGATTTGAACAGCAACTCAAAGCTACGGATGATCTGCACGTTTAAGCCGAGGTGTTGTAACCGTGCTCCCTGGCTGCCCTGCATGCACAGGCTGCCTCCAGAGCTCCTTGGCGAGAAGCTGAATCAGCAAACGGCTTCGGTTCCCACAGCCTTCACTGCAGGTTAGCAACCGAGCTCGAACCCAGCGCCGCGTTTCCACAGTGCTGCGCCGGGTCGGGGTGGAGGGAGAGAACATTTCTGATGTTAGAAGCAATCAGCAGATGTGAGAAGGTTCCACGGAAACACAAAAATCTGTGATGAAACTATGAGATGTTTTGCATCTCAGGACACTGGAGGACTTCATAACCTTGCAGCCCAGCGGTGTGAAACACATCCTTGACCATGAGCAAGGTTATATTTCAACGTGGCAAGATCCAGTGAATCTCCACTGGTGGCAAGGCAGGTGACCTCTCTTACCTCAGGTGGGAAACCAGCGCATCCGGCCTCTGATGCATCTCTCAGACATGCCAACTTGTTAGGTGATAACTGACATGCAATAAATCTGGGTTTTAACTCGGTTAATTACCAGTATTGCGCTCATGAGTAACACGATAGCATTTAAGGTGTGGCAGATTTTCCATTACAGAGCCCTGGTTGCATGAATTCCATGAGAAGTGTTTTCTGCTGGATGCAGCTTTGGCAGAAGTCAGCCACGGTCTAACCTAAGCTTTCTAACCCCAAAGCACCTCTCCAGAACCACAGCCTTCAGCAGAGGGGCTCCTTCTGCAGGGGAACACCCTGAGCCACCTCCACACACGCTCCACCAGCACGGCTAGAGTTGACCTTGGACTGGTTTCATACCTCTCTGAGCCTTCCCCTTCTACACTATGGCACTTCCATCAACAGCGTGGGCAATATCAGGAGGACTGGAGGATACTTACGCCTAAAAAAATAAGGAAGGAAATAACGCAGCCCAGCCAAAAGACTTCAGAAAAAAAAAGAAGTTTGAGGAACCGCACACTCGGGTTCCCAGCTGGAAATTGCTCTGAAAGCATCGTCCAGTTCAGTGCAGCAGCAACTCTGGAGCTTTTGGTAAAGGGAAAAACAGAGCCCAACAGGAGGAAACCCTCTAGGAGAGAGGACAAAGCAGCTTATGACAACATCTCTGCAATACAACAGCAAACTCAAAACATAACCTCTGTAATCCAGACCTCACACAGCTCGCACAACATGCTGTATTTTCAACAGAGCAGAACCCACCAAAACAAGCCTGTTTCTCATCTGAAGAGGCGGCTCTTCCAAAATACCCTTTTGCAGAGGCACGTGGGTTTGGCGGAACCTGCATCAAGGCTCAGTGGAGGGATGTTTTCCCTCAACAACAAGCTAGAGGGAAACAATCCATATGCCCAAAAATAATCAGAAAAGGAACAATAGGAAAGCCCCATGGCTACAGCCCTTGCCATGGACCTGGAAGCCTGGGCTTAGTTCCCTGTTCCAACACAAGGTCAAGGGGACGGAAATGCCAGCAGACCAGCCCTGGACTTAGAAGAAGAGCAGCAGCCTGGGACTCCAGGCATGAACTCGACATGGGCAGAGCAAGGTCTCAACTGCTGTCCTGGAGGAGCCGGCAAGCTCAGCCACCCCCACCACCGTCCAACCACACAGCAACAACCTCATTTTTAGCCCAGTGTGGGAACAGTTTGGAGTTGCTGGGAGCTCCACAGGTAGGAGCACAACACAGTCAGCAGCTCTTTGTGGAGCTGCAGTGCTTTAGTCATCGCATCGGAGCCCTTCACCTCCGGGACAACTCGGTGCCACGCAGATTTGCTCTGGGTTGCATGAATCCATACTCCTGCTCTCCTCCAAAGAGGGACCCAATGCGTTGCCACCCCTGCACCCAGCCCCAAGCTCCTCCTCGCCACCCCTGCTTTCCAGCTGACAGCTCTGGGACAGCAAAAGACAGGAGATGGAAGGGAAAAATCAAAATAAATCCCTGCAGATTCTCATCTTCCTTCTCTCGTCTCCTCAAGCCATTGTTTTGCAGCACAAGTATTTCAGCTCTCGCTGTACCAGGGAACAGGATTAGACAGGTCACTGCGGAATCAGATTACAGACTTTTACCTTTTTAACTTTTCTTCTCAGCACGTAGGCTGGCGAACTGACACCCGGCGAGGGAGCAAGCAAGGGACAGGCATGGGTGGAGGTGGCAGCGAAACGTCAGCGATTCAGAGAGATCTGCCAAGCCACTGGAAGTTCTCACGACTCCAGGACCTGAAACAAAGAACCAGAAGGGTTAAAAATAAAGGGTACAGAAGGTGAGAATTTCACCCAACCCGTGCAACAAAGGGAGTAAAAATATCCAAAAGTGTCCTGCTAGAATTTTGTCCTAAAGGGCTTTATTTTCCTTGTAATTCAGAACTTTTCCCCTCCCAGCTCCGTGTCCATGGCTGCCTGCAAGGCTCCAGCTGAGCCAGGAACTCGGTACCCTGCAGCATCCAGCCCATCTGTGAGGATGAAGAGTCCTGGGATTTGGAAAGGTCTGGGACCTTACAGGGAAATACTGGAGCCATAGATTCCCAACCATCAGAGGAGTGCCATGGTTTCAGTGGTACTAACTCCCTACTAACACGGTGTTCCCTCAACCAGGGAGTACGTCTGTCCTGGCTCAGCCTCTCCTCATCTCTCCATGTTCAGCATCCTGCAGTGCCTGCACCAAGCCCAGCAACTAGGACTGAAGTGATACACAAAGCAAGCTCCAGGCTTCACTGGGAGACATCAAGAAACAGAGGAGAGGAAGAGCCCAGTCCAAAGGATAATCATGCGTTGAGCTTGTTATGGCTGTTGATAAATTAGAGCTATTAATGCTCATTACGATCTTCTGCGATAGCACAAGCCCGCTGGTGTTCACTTTCCCGGTTGCGAACGGCAGCTGCCGTCGCCTGTCCCCGAGCATCACATCAATCAGCTCACACACGCTGGAAGCATCTTAAGCGTCGTTATTCAAAACAGCCATTGAAACGGAACCTTTTCACTGTCATTGGCACTCCTCCTGCGATATATCAACCCTCAGTATGAGCAGGGCTCAGCTTTGAGTGTAACAACAACTTTTTTTCCCCTGCATGAGATACAGAAGTTGTTGGATTTATTACAAGTAGCCGCAAAACATTAAAACATCCAATTCAGACAAGTCAGCAATGGCGGGGAACAACACAAACCCCTTTTCCAAAGAAGCAGAGCAGTGCCCTGACCAATGAACCACTCTTCCTCTAGCAATCCCTCAAATGACAGGGGAAAAAAATAATTACCAAATAAATTATTGAGCCAGCATGGCTTTTGTTCCTTGTTCACCAATTACCTTCACATTTATTAACCTTGTTACCCACCACCTTGCTATTCCAACTCACAGCGATCCCCAGCTGCTAACAAGACCCTGTGCACTGGCTGAAGTCACCGACGCTCTCAGATGACACGCGGGTCACTGGCTGGACCTAAAGGCAATTCTCATCCCATCCTACACCTGGATTCTGGAGCAAGCACAATGTGCCCACGAGCCCTGCAGAACGAGTGGTGGGACACCAAGAAGTCTGCAGCCACTCATGGACTGAAAGGCAGGTGAAGATGTGCTGTGAAACAACAGCCACGAAAATATCCAAGACTTGGAATTTCAAACCACAAGAACAATTCTAGAAGATGACCAAGAACTACCTCTAGCAAACCCCAAGCAGCCGAGATGCAAGGTTAAATAATCTCGTTTCTCCACTGCAGGATGTTGCTCCTGAGTAACATCCCAGCAGCCAGGCTGGGCCTCGCTCCCAGTGTGATGTCCATCTTGCCACAAACTCAAGGGGAAACGCTGCTCACACAAATCACAGGCTGCAGAGAGCCAAATCAGGGCAGATTTCCCTCAAATAACATCCATTCAGGGTCTAATCCCCAAGGACACATCGTATGGTTTTATTTGTTTCAAAACTTCTGAAGAAGGCTCCGACACATGAGTTCAGCTCTGAGTCATCTCCATTTGACCAACTCAACTAGTCTTGCCCAGGGGGATAATGATGACAAACTGATGTGAGCTGCACACTGAAAAAAAAAAAAAAAAGAAAACAGAGCCTCTAAGATCATTCTTGCACTGAGGGAGCCATGAGCTAAACCCCACATTTCTTTAATAGCGTTCTTACGGTACGCTCAACATACCCATACTGAGCTTGTGATAGTTTCATCACGTTCAAACAGGAGAAGCCTCAAGTATTAACTTCCAGAGCTGTACAGTCACTCCACATCATGTGGTTGTTTCATGAGTCCTTCCTCCACAAGTTAACCACGGGCTTCCTCCTTCCCACCCCTCCAACAACACTCACAAACAGACAGAAACGAGAGACACCAGCGTGGTTTCAACCAAAGACCAGAAGGGTGGACTGCTGTCATCCCAGATGACCTTCCAAGGCAGAGGACATCAGCAAACCAACAACTGGAGCCATTTGATGCAAATCCTGCTGCCAGGGACATGCCAGAGCCCTCCAACAGCCCTCGGCTGCATCGAGGGCTCTGCACGGCTCGAGCATCACTTCAGACATGTCGGCATATCCCAGAACAGCCCAGAACACCCTCGTTAATGAAGTTCCCGAGATAAAGACTAACGCAATCCTTTTCACAGGCTTCTGCTGGGTTAATTACAAGCCTATCACTTCCGAGTTAATTACACACAGCTAAAGATGTTATTATGTCTAGATGGAAAAAAAATACTGCACTGGAAACAAGTTCCTTCTGCCCTTAGCTGGCTGACAGATAAACATTTCCAGAGAAGAGAGAAGGTGGGAATTCTCCATTAAACTGGTGAGCGTCCTGTTGGGCAACACTTCTACCTTTCAAAGAGGGAGCTGGGATCACACATCTCACAGGCAAAGTACCACCTGAAGCAGGAGACCTTCAGGACTCCACTGCTTGCATTTTGCTCTCACTGGGGACGTTTACAGGCAGGCAGAGCTCGGGGAAGTCAGCGGAGATGAGCTGAAGGCTCTTGGAAGTAAACCCGCAGTTCTCCAGAGAGCCAGCCCCAGAAGCGGGGCTGTGTCACATCGGAGCATCCTTTTCTCTAGAGCTTCACAAATCAGGCCCTGGGGCGTCCCAAATGGTCACCCAAAGGCAGTCAGTGGCAAAAGCTGGTTTTCTCTTAATAATAAGGGAAGGGCAGAATGCACAGGGAGCTGGTGAGCAGTAGCAGGTCTTGGCTCTTATTAATCCTAACTTCACTTTCAATGCTAGGCAAAGACAAACAGACATCATCTAAAGAGCCCTACACACAGTCCACCCCTTTCTGGTTTGGTGAGGTGGCACCACTGGCATCTCTGCCGCCTTCTGAAGACAAAGTTTCCAAACAACCTATTGAGTACACGCATCCAAGAAGCCCACACAAGGACACGAAGAACATCATCCCCCCCTCCCCAACCCCGCCAATTGCTGCTCTGTTGTTTGAAGCACAGAATTTTGGAACGGAAAATGCGAGAAGCAGAAGAAACTCTGTCAAGCTGCAAAGATGAATAAATGCCAGGCAGATGCAGCCCATCCTCCGCGGGATGATGTATGAGACAGGCCGGGGCAAACCCCAGCAAATGCATTTCCGAGCTCAGCGCCTCAGGGCTAGAACAGGTAGCAACGGGGGGGGGGGGGAAATCCACAATTATAAAAAGCAACTGTCAGAGAAAACACTGAAAACAAGCAGGCGAGAAAAGTGACAGTGTGGTTAAACAAGGGAGGTGGTGAAAGCAGCTGGAGATGGGGAGCTGCCGTCAGGAGGCTGGGAAGGGCTGTGTGTGTAACCAGCCCTGTTCCTGGAGAACAGCAGCCCCAGCTAACGGTCCTTCGCAGGGTCCCTGCAGCCCTGCCTTGGGTACAGGGGTGATTTGGCCCCCCAGGATGGGCCCACAGCTTCCCTGGGAGCTGGTTTTCCAAGAGCTGCTACAGCCAGGAGGGCTCGGCTCAGCCGCAAAGGCTGAGCCCTGAAGGATGGTGAGTTCCCATGCATGGATCACCAGCTCAGCTCACGACGGCAGCGGGTCTTTCAGGATGGAACTTTTACTCTCACCCTCCTCACAAGCTGATCCAGCATTTAATTAAACTCCAAATAACCTCCCCTTCAAATCCCCCTTTATTTTCCAGCGTGAAGTTGGCCGGTGGCTGTTTCCAGCCCTGGGTATCTCTGTGTTTCCTGGCGCTGGGAGTGTTCAAGCGTCAAATGCCTTCTTGGAAAGACACATCACCTCATCTCTTACCACTCACCCCGCTCAGGTGCTGCTTTTAAACTGAGTCAATCCTTAAAATATTTGCCATCAATATCACACGTACGTAAATTAGTATTTAAGTTCTGATGCCTTCTACCCAATTAAAGACTTCATCTCCAGCTGTACTGCAAGGAGGAGCTCTTCCTCGCCTACAGTTCGTGGTTGGTGCCTTCTGCAGAACAAGTCACCTTGTTTCCATAATTCCTACTGAAAATCCAAGCTACTCCCTCCCTGCAGCCACAGGAAAATCCCAGCTTTCCACATTTTCATCTGGCCCTGAAGGATGGCAGCCTCAGCTGAGGTCCATCCATCTCCACCTGTGGTGTGGAAGGTTTGACCCAGCCATGGTTTGACCCAGCTCCATCAGCCCTGGGAGAGCTCCTGCAGCAGCTCAGGTACATTTTTGCCTTTGACTACCCACCTGCCAGCCCGGCTGGAGGAATGCAGCGCGGTCAGTCCTGTTTGCTCAGGCAAACATCTGGCTTTGCTATCAAATGCAGGACTGAAACCATTTTCAAGACACTTGCTGACCCTCCACACCCATTCTGCAGTACAGGAGGCCAGTAATTATTTACCCAGCAATATATTAAATAGCCAAAAAAAAAAAAAGCTTTTAGGACGAGCAGAACTACTTATCATTTCCTCCAATCTAGGGTTGGGTTTTTGAGAGTCATTCGCCTACAGGTGATTGACAGCAGCACTTTATGATGAAACACTGTTTGCAAAAACATCTTGCCTAAAAATGGTTCCACCAGAGCTAATAAATTCCATCAGCTCATCCGACGTCGCCACCCACCAAACGCATTGCTCATGGATACAGATGTACAAGCCCCAAGATGCAGCATCAGCGGCCGGGTGGGGGGAAAATTCTTTGACTGATACTCTCCAAACTTCTGCATCTTTGCCATGAGGAAAACCGCATAAGGATTTTAATGCAACCTGCCCCTTGAGACTCAGGGATGTCGCCATGAATTTCACGGCACAAGCAATCGCTGCTTGGTCTCCGCTTGGACTCCAGGACCTCCATGTGCCCTGGACACAAGCCCTTCGGGTGTCTGGTGGCACTGGGTACACTGGTTTCCATGAACTGGTTGCAGCAAGCATGAGACAAGACCGAACGTGTGGTTTCCTCTTTGCGACGCGTCAGGATGCCAGAAAAGCACTTCTCTGGAGAATGCCTTTATTGCAACTGCCCAAGACAAGGATAATGCAAACACACGGAAGGGTTTACTCATTTCCCAAGTGGAGAAGTACCATATTTTACTAAATAAATGTATTTTGCAACCTGCGCTGGCAATATTCTCATTCTGCACAAGGAGAAACGGGGGTACAGAAAAATGAAGCGATTAACCCAGGGCTTCTGAAGACCACCAGTAGCAAAGTGAAAAATCAGGGGTCTCTGCATTCCAGCACACTGCTGAAGTCTAGCACAGCATCTTATTTTTAAGACAGAAACCCAAGAATGTTTCAAAACTTAGTTTAGCTTCAGAAAGCACTACACGAGGACATCCTTGAAGTTACTGATCCCATTGGCACACTCAGATTAAAGTTTAAGGAGATAAATTTGAGGATTCTCAAATAGCAGCAGGTCAGTAAGATGCCCTCTCAAGCCCAGAAGCTGAGCCTTACTACACCCGACATTTACCAGGTTTGACATCATCCTCTTTGCTCTTTAAAAAGCCCCCAAATATGCAGAAAGCCCTCATAAAAAACGAACATACAAGCAGAAAAATCAATGCAACCCCTTCACCCTAGCATCCCAAACACTGTTGGCTCCTTGGAGAGGAGCATCTCTCACCGGGCAGGGCAGTAACCCCCTCCAGCTACTGCTCTGCCTCCCTTGGGAGCCAAAGGAGAGAGCTGGGAGCCTACATCCCATCCTACACCAAAGGTCCAAGGCTGGTGGGTTCACTTATCCAGTCAGATCAGCCACTTCATTTCTAGACGGCTCAATTATTGTGACAAGTTTGGCCCAGTTATGCTCAGGCAGCCCCTGCAGAAGGCTCTCTGGACGCTGCTGCACGAACCTCGGTGATACCATCAGTAAGTCCAAGGGCCACCCATCCTCGCTACAAGCCCTTGGGCTGTCTGCATCAGCCAGCCCGAGCCAGGGTCACCGTGCTCGCACCCCGGGTTAGCTCGCCTGGGCTGCGCCGTCCCCGCGAGGCTCTTGGGCACAGATCTGCAACGGGGGTTAGAACACAAGTCTAAAAAAGAAAAAGAAAATAATAATAAAAAAAAAAGCCATGCAAGGTAAGGATTTTTCAAAACCAGGAGGCAGGGAAGGTAGTTAAACCAGCTCGGGTGTTCCCTGCACCTCGGGCTAGTGTCGGGAAGAAAGCCCACATGCGCACAAGCAGAAAAAGTTGATAGCCCATAATATGCACCCCGGTGCTTCTCAGAGGCTTTCGCCTAAACGTTGCCAGGGTGATGTGTACATAAGTCTGTCCTTGCTCTGAACCGCAATCACCAGCTTGACAGAAAACACCCAACCGTGGACAGGTAACGTCGGAGGAGCAGAACGAGGCACTTTGTTGGGTTGGAACCTGAGAGATCCCAGCAGCTGTGGGGACCCCCTGGAGCACCCGAGGGCTCCCGATCCCCCCGTCCCATGGGGAATGCTGAAAACCACCACAAGAATGAGTCTGTCGGACAGGCACCCAGCTTTGAGAGACCCAAACCCAAACATTTGGGAAGATGAGACCGGCACGAGGAGCGCATGGGAATCAGCAAGTGCAGGGAAGAAATTTGGTTTCACAACATCAAACAACAAAGCCTTAGGAGGTGAGGAACCTCCCCAGGAGCTCCCCCAAAACGTTACCAGCAGGGACTGTGACTACAGCAAGTGAGAGCTGGGATTGAGCCCTTCACTAGAAGAGAAGTTTGTGGGATGGAGTCACACCCACCGAGAACAAGCCCCCACCAGCTGCTGAAGGAGCAACAGACCCTTTCCTGTGAATGGGATGGATCTGGGGCAATGTTCAAAAGAGAGCCTTGAGGACTGCAGCCAAGTTCAGAAGATGCTCAAGTTAACGGCATTAGCCCAGCCTGTGTCCTCCTCCACGCTGAGCTCCCTGGACCATCGCACAAGCCTTTTCACACCTCAACACAGACAAGAAGTCTAAAGCAACAGGCTTGGAAAGCCACCAAGACAGAACCAGACCAGTCTGCACTTAATGCAAAAAAACCCTCAATAGCTTCCTCACAGGAAATTGCCCTTCCAGGGCTGATCTCCTGTAGCCCCTTCGAGGAGCCCTGTGGGTGACCCCCCCCTCAGCACTCTCCATCCTGGAGGGAAACCTGTGAACAGGCAGAAAATCACCACGGACACTGGAAAATGTTCCTTATTTTGCATGCAAGTCCCAGCAGTTGTGAACACTTGGGTTGTGCTGCTGCTTTAGCCTAACACAACCTGATACATCCACTCCCCATGAACCTCTGAGCTGTGCCTCACCACCCAACCAGAGCAGAACCCTCTTATAAGCCACCTCTGACCACCTCTCCCTGTTCTGCAGATGACACTGGCTGGAGGAAGCAGATCAAGGCACCCCGCAAAGGAAGTCTCATGACTCCAGGATTTTCTGAAGTGGTTTTGTTGAAACCGGCAACTTAATTAGCAAAAAAAAAATAAAAATCCTCTGGTATAATTTAGGAAGAAACATTATTTTCAAGTTAATGAGAAAAATATTTTAATTGCAGTATTTAACAAGTTATGACTATGCCAAAATGTCCTCTTGGGGAGGCTGCGCATATTTTCCCTGAACTTCAAGCAAGGAAGAGCGGAAGAGGGAAAGGGAGAAAGCACAGGAGGAAAACCACAGAAAGGAAGACAAGCAGCTGGGAAAGGCTTTTGTAAAAGCAACGGCCAACTCTTCAAGCCCCCGGGCAGCCATTAGCTGATGCAAAATGAAGACACACCAGATAACAGCATCTCAGCGGCTCTCTACCAGTACTGGCCAAGGAATCTAAATCCCTTGATCTCAATAATTTGCAGCCCAGGAGATCAAGGGATGCTGGCTCTGCACGTGATGGTTGCTGGTGGGGAATATCTTCATCCTTCTCCAGGTCCCTCCCACCGATGATCACATCTTCCCCAGGTTCCCACCACGCTGTCACAGCCCATGGGCACGTGGGTGCCACGTTAACTGCTCCACCGTTGGCAAAACTGAGGAGAGGCAGGAAGCCTCTCCTTGGAAGGCAGCTGATGGGATGATATTTGTTTTCTCTGCACAGCTCAACAGAAAGATAAATTTCCTCATCACAGCTGCAGACAGCACTAAGTGGTGGCTCCTGTCAACTCGAGTTTCTTTCCTGGTGAAGTCTCTCTAAAGCAGCCAGGTCTCTTTGGAGACACTCTGGACTTGCTCAGCGACCCTGAGTCCTCAGTGCCACTAGATAACATCATAAAAAGAGCACCAGTTTCAGGCATGTAGCTTGATAGGCAAAATTGCCATATCTGGCAGATGATTCACTGATCCGCATGATCTTGTGACAGGTTCTCAGGCCTTTACTATTCTGAATCACACCTGCTCACGAATACCAGAGGGTTTTTCACACTTAGTATTACAGGGAACAGCCAAAGGAGGACTCATTTCAGCCTCCTTAGAGAAATCTTTCCTCCTCTTTTTGGCTTTTACAGGAATACAGGAAAGGACCAGCAGCAGAGGCTCCCCAGCAAACGAATCACTGCATCTGTTGGGAGTGATGGTTCCAGCTACTCTTGAAGTAATTAAAAGGTTAAATAATGGGAGAAAGAAAAAGAGGACTAAAATAAAACCGGAGTCATTGTTTACTTCCCTGTGTTGGTTTTTAGATGATATCAAGCTCCTCACCAGGAACTCAGACAGCAGGGACTCACTCTGATAAAACATATCCTTCCTCCCTACTGCCGGCATTGCGGCAGTCGCTCCTGCGAGCTTGTGATCCCATTCCTCTAGGATAAGAGACTGGGACTTTCCAGTCACACAGAGATGCCAAACACCCCGCCGGGCTGGCAGATCCCAGGACCTACCAACAGGCCTTGGAAAATTGTTGCCTGTTGGCTCGCTCACCGAGCTGAGACAATTCCCTTTTCTCCTCGTGAACCCAAAACTGTCAGAGCTTGACTGAACGAGGCGCTGGGGTCAGAAGGAGGGGGCACCAGCGCAGGATTGCCTCCAGAAGGGCTTCGGGAGCCCCGAGTTTTCAATACATTTGATCTGAATGGTTGCAGAAAAGCTGAAAGTCAACTTTTCAGCAAATAAAAGTATTCCCTCAGCCCTTACTTAATGGTAAAGGCCTAGTAACAGCCTATAAAAAAAATCTCTACCTCCATTTCTTTCAGGAAGCAATAGAGTGATTTCCCCACTGCCTGGGGAAATAACAGCAGCGAGCCATGCTAGGAAACAGAGTGTGGTGGGTCACGACGACCCAACGTGGCAAGTTCCTCCACGACCAAGGCCAGCCCTGCTCATGCGAACCTCCTCCCTGCCCTGAACCCCTGACCTCCCAACCGGGAGACCTACCTTGAGCAATCTGCCACACCGCAACCTGTCGAGATGATGGATGCCATCGCCACGCAGGGTTAGCGTTTGCTGCACGCTAAGCCACCTGTGTCATCTGTCAGGCCTCGAGAAGACACTGCTAACCACAGCTTCAAATTTCCTGAAGTCGTTGTTGGTTTTGGCCCGGCTCTGAAGTGTGCCCGGTGCGCCAGGCTCAAAGGCTCCTTGGGAACGTGTGATTTAATAGGAGACAAAATAACCCTCACTCCAGCAAAACTCCAGCCTGGAAGGAGGCTTCAATAGACTTCAACAAGCTGCATTATCACTTTTTAATTTCTCCTAAGCCACCTCTCCCTCCTGCTTCAAACACCCGCTGCCGCAACACCAAAGAACTGGGAGCTGCGACAAAAGGCAAAGCCGTTGCTGCTGCCATCACGGTCGCCCATCGCCCTGCGTGAGCATGGCCTGGCCTGGCTTCTCCCAGCTCCCTCCATCCCAGGGAAGGGCTGGGTTTTGGAAAGCAGCACATGCATGCAGGGAAAACCTTGGGAATAGGGGCAGGGTCCAGCTTCAACACCGCTCAACACCCACGGGGCAGAACCTGCCTATAAAACCTCCCAGGCAGGATCCAGGTGCCCAAAGGGCAGGGACTGGGTTGCTCAAGCGTGTTGGGTTTTTTTCCCTCCAAGTGGAGATGGAAAAAAAGTTTTTGCTTTTTTAAGAAACCCCAAGGCCTCCAGCGATTGCCTTGCTGGATATACACGGTGACAAGCACGAAGGTGAGCAAGGGTACTCAAAGGAGCTCAAAGCTGTGAGGTAAAACATGCCTCAGAACCAGGTCTGCTTTGGGCAGGGCGGATCGAAGCAGATCTCTGGCCCAGTAATTTAATTTGCATTTACCAGGGAGCGTGGCCTGGCTCTGCAGGCTGGGCACAACAGCTCCCTGGGACCCTGGACCCACATGGGCTGGGATGAAGCAAGCACGGCACTTCCCAGAAGAAAGCAACCCATCCTACTGCATTGCAGAGCTTTCCTCATGGGATACTGTGCACTTCCACCCCTTCAGTCCCTCCTGCTTGGCTCAGCAGCGACCCTAAGTCTCCCTCTTCCACTGAGGCCACGCAGCCACAGCCTGGGAGGTGTTCCTCCTTTCATTACGTGCTGCATCCAAAGCCAATAAATAGTTAGATGGCACTTTCCCAGGACAGGCTGCACATACCCAGCAAGGTCTGCACCACTCTGGCCCTGGGGGATGGAGGTACCATCGGTGCCATCCCTATGGACACCATCAGTTGATTCAGCTCCTGAGAAGACAGCACAAGGACACCAGGACGTCCCCCTGCCAGGGCCAGGCTCAAACCACAAAGCAAAGGTCCGTGCAAAAGCCCCAGAGCGTGAAGGAGTTAAAGCAGCCTCATTGCTGAGGGATTTCTCCATAATCTGTACACATGTCATGGGGATCAGGACTGTGGGTGGTAGTGCTAGTCTGTGGCAGTCGTTCAGGCCCATGGCCCAGCACCTGACTCGTTCAGAAAGCCCTCTTATCCGAGCCGTTTTCAAATTTAATTAAGAGGGACCTGTGACGGGCTTAACACCGCTGCTGTGCCAGCCCGAAAGCTCCCTCAGGAGTCTCGCACAAAGGCAGGAGGGAGCGGGGACACAGCCCAGGGATCGCTTGGCCGGCACAAGGAGCCTCAGAAGGGTTTGCAGAGTCTCACTCAAACCACAAAGCAAAGGAAAATAAAAAAAAAAAAAGAAAAAAAAGTGAAGGTGATGCTTAGAGCAAGGAGTCAGATTCTTTTCTGCAGAGGTAATAGTGGAACCAGAAGGAAATGCAGGTTAATAAAAAACGGGCTCTCTTAGTTAAAGTTTGCCAGCCCGAGAGCGCAGAGGATCTGCTGTGCCCTGGGATGCAGCCGGAGCTCCCACACGGAGCTGCGCTCCCCCTGAGCATGGCTGGTGAGGAGGGTGCTGCAGGAGGAGAGCAAGGCCAAGGGGCCACCAGCACCTGCTCCATGGGGCAGAGAGGATGGGCAGGGGACAGGGAGCATGGCCTGTGCTCTTCTGATGGGAAAAGTGCTGGTTATGGCAGTTCAGGAGCATCAGTCCTCAAGGACTGTGTTCCTCCCTCCTCACCCTGGAAATGCACCCACCCCGGGTGCCTCCTGGGTAAGAGGCAACCATAGCGAATGTCAACACGGGCTGATTTTAAAGTCTCTTTAGGACAACCTGTCCCAGAAGAGTTAACTCCATTCATGGTAGGGACCACCAGCTTGGTGAGAACATCAGAGCACCAATCCAGGAGGAAGATCCCCAGCTAATACAGGCTAAATAGAGCCTCATTTCCTAAAATTAGCGCTAGGCCAACACATGGAAGTTATGTCATTAACCGCTAACACAATTACCTGGATGACAGTAGTTATATGCCCCAACTTGAAATTTGAAGGTTTGGTTTGAGGTTGGGACTGAAGGGTTGAGGTCCCCCCCTCCCTCTATTTTTGGCTACTTGGCAAACTCACCCAGAGCAGGAAATTAGGAAGAGAAACAGTCTCAGTGTCAATACTTCGCTGAGTCTATTTACCAAGGGCTATTTGCACTAGATAATCGCTCAGAAGTGTCTCACCTCCTCCACTCGTCAAGAGCCAAATGATGTCATGGAAGTGGCATCCAGAGCAGGAGCCAATATGAACCAAGGTAACCTGGGCCCAGCAGGAAATCGCTCAGGAGCGCCCACAGACACACCAAATACAACCCCCCTTCTCCCCTGGGGCTGCACAGGGGCACAGAGGAAGGGACATGTCCCCTCGCCCACCACAAACAGCCCCAGCTTGGAAAAAACCCCGCGGCTGAAGTGCCACCAGCCAAGCCCCCGAGCAGGTCACAAACAACTGCACATGGGAAACTCTGTGAGTTTGGGTCTTCACCTTCAAACGAGCCTGCCAAACCGTCCAAGAAGTCATGGCTCCAGCGGAGCTCTGTCTCCCTTCAATTCCTCTTAGCCAGCGACAGCCGTGGGAGCCACTGGCATCTAGGAGCCTCTGTGAAAGCTAAAACTGCCAGATTCCTCCTGGCTGAGCCCCAGCCTCCAGCTCCAGGTGGGACCGCCAAACCCTGCCTCTCTGCAATGACATTTTCTCCACACCACGCACAACTGGAAAGGGTTATGAGACCTGCAGGATGTCCTTGTGAGGCTCCTCACTCCCCATGAGCGTCACCAAGAGCATCCTCACAGCCCGAGGCCCTCAGAAGCGAGGGTTGCCAAAACACAACCCAGGCAGGCGCAGGTTTCCAACTCCCACAGCCCTGTCTTAACCCAGCTCTCCAATTGCTGAGCACGAAGCCCCAGCTAAACCCACTGATGAGCACCACAACATGGAGCAAGAGTCTGAGCCACACGCAGGCGAGCAACGGGAACCTCCAAACCACCACAGAGCCACAGCCCCGAGACAGCTCAGTTCGCTTTTATTCCCACAGGAGACAGCCACAGAAGTAAAAAAAAAACCACAAACAAAACCACTTCTTGTTGCCGGGAGCAGCCGAGGGGATGAACCGAAGGTACCAGAGTGCTGAGGGCAACGTGGGTCTGCTGGGGTGGCTTCCGCCGTGGCCGGTCCCACACCCACGGGGGTCACCCGGGTGGGCTCCCACCCGGCCGGCCGCATTCCTGCGCCCCGGGAGCTGCTTCCATGCAGCCGGACACGGGCTCTGGCACCGTGCTCCCAGCAGCGAGCCCTGCTCATTAAATCGGGGCGAGCAGCTGGGAATCGGGATGGAGAGGCTGCTGCCCACCCACCCCTCCCAGGGGAGCCCCATGGGGTGCCAGCCTCTCCCAGCAGCACCCCAACCCCAAGCCCAGACCTGGCGAGGGCTCGGGATCGACACCTCCAGCCCCATGGCAAGTGGCCACGCCGAGCGCGGGGAGGGCGGCAGGAATGCTCATACACCCCACACACGTCCAAACACGCTTCCTCCGGGCGCTTGCCGGGGCCAGGGAGCTGCTGCCCAGCTGGGGGAATTTGGATGAGGATCATTCTTGGGAAGAGTTCCCAAATCCCATGCAGGGCTGGGCACAGGCACCGAGCAGCCAGGGAGGTCTGGGATGCTCCTTGGAGGGGACCCCCATGAGGAAGATGACCCCCTTCACCTGGATGGACCTCCAAGCCCTGGCAGGGGAGGGGACCCACACGAACTGAGGACAACTCCCAAGCTGGCGTTGCCTCGAGCTCCTTTCAGCTCTCCATGGGCACGCTCTGAAATGCACGCAGAGGGACCGCAGGGACGGGCCTGCGGGATCCTTCCTTGGCAGACCTCAAAAAGAAACATCTCACCATTTCATCCTACTATTTAAAAAAATAAAAGCAAAGAGGGATGGAAGGCGGGGGGGGTGGGAGCATATCAGATGATTAAATATCCACAGCAGCTGAGAGAAAGAGGAGGACAGGAACACAGGAACCAAGCAGAAAAAGAAAAAAAAAAATCTGCTTTTTATTATTAAACTATTCTCTCAAATTTCTAATAAGCAGGTTGAAGTTTAAATTACAAGATCTCTAACAAAGTCAGGATCCAAACAGTTCAGGAGCCTCCAGATAACAATCGCCTTTCCCCAGATCGGTTTCAAGTCATTTCTTTGCAGAGACAAAGCTCCCATTCAGAGCAGGGCTGAGGGACCTCAGGGGTTTTATTACCCTCAGCATTGTAGCCCCAAAGACACAGCAGCAGGGAGAGAAGCAGGTCCCGCTTTCCCGGCATGGCCACCGGGACCGGGACCGCTGGAGAACCGAAGCTCAGCCTTGGGAAGTGCAACCTGAGCTCCCGCTCAGTGCAGCCTTGAGAGCGTCCCAGGTTTGGGGCAAAAAAATAAAGGAGGGGAGCAGAGACCCCTGAGTGCATGCAGGGTGCTGTCAGACCTGGTCTGCATGGGGTGGAGACCACTGGAGAAACCAGCTCTGGTCCCCACAGTGGCAATCAAGTTTGGATGCTGTGAAGGGTAACGCCAGAGCCAAATGATGTGCCAGAGCTTGTCAGAGATGGGATTACACCTGGAAGCATACCTTCTACGGGTAATCTGGTAGGAAGGATACACCAAACCTCCGATAAATAAAAGCTCTGCTGAAATTTAAGGGGAAGAGACATTTGATAGTCATTTGGGAAGGTGAAACTAGGCTAGGAGAGCAAACCCTTTGCCAGGTGATAAGCAGAGAGCTCCTGCAGCAAACAGCAGCACAGTCTCCAGCACCTCAGATCATTCCTCACACAAGACCCTGGATCCAGCATCCTTGGTGCCTATTTCAGAAGTATCCTAAACTGGAAAAGCCAGCGTTAAACTCCCTCAGGGCAGGGGTTCCCAAATAGGTTGGAGGACCTGCAGATCAACATCCGATTTCCTGTGTCACAGGACCTCTGAGAAGTGTGCACGGCTGATACAGAGACACAAGGCACGTTGCAAATGCAGACCCCCCCAACCTCACATTCCTCTGTGTGTCTGGATACACCAAACCCATTTTCAGGTCAGGCACATTGGCTGTGCCACCACAAGAGCCTTCAGGAGCTCCTTGCTCAGGTCTCACCAGTTGCTGGTGAGGACTCTGCCCCACCTCCCTTCAGGCTGCAGCCCCCCAGGAGGTACCACTGCCTCAAGAGGCAACAGCACTTGGACTAATTGGGGTTAATTAAGCAGGTGCAATAACACACTGCACCATGCCATGGTGACCAGCTTGTCAGGAGCTGGCTGGGGGTCCCTGACACCAAGACACAGGCTCAGGGCTTGCAGTCCCTGGGGGGCAACTGGCCAGCATGGCGCTTGTAGGAGACAGCGAGCAAAGCCACGGCACCCACCTCATCCTCGGCACAGGGATGGAGGAAGATGTCACCCCTTCCATCCCTCCCCTTGCCCCCAGCCTGCTCCCTTTCCATGGTGATGGAGGGGAAGGACTCTCCTCCCCAAACTGCTTTTCCCCATGGGTCTTCCCCTCTCTCACAGCTCTCCCCCTTCTCCCCCTCGCTCAGTATTGAGGCCAATAATTACCGCTGAATAGCCTTCCAGATTCCCATGCTCGTCAGCCTGCCCTTCCCTCCCACCCACCTCCGCCAGCCCCGAGCCGGGAAGGAAGGATTAGCCACCACTGACCGCAGAGCTGCCCGAGCCAGGGGCCACGGGGCCGGCTGGGCCTTCATCCCAGCTCAGCACGAGCTCCAGAGGATGATGCTCACCCACCAGCCCAGGAATTTCTGCTGCTTGACACTATCGGAGAGTTGGACGCAGGAAGCCAAGCTGGGGATGGTGCTGGAGAACTTTCTGCAGAGCACCAGGACCTCAAAGACACAGACCCCCATTGCCACATCCTCTCATGCGCAAGCCATGGTGCAGTAAAGGTTCACGATCACTACATGCCCCCGTTTCTGAGCAGAGCCGAGGCACCGACGCCACCCATGTCATACAGCAAAGTTGAGAACAAACCACCATCTCCTAAACCCTCTCCTCTGCTAGAGCTAGAGAGGGAGACTGAATTTCCTCCTCCAGATTTGGCCCCTTTGGTGAGGAGCACGTCCCAGGGAGCACTGGGAGGGACGGTCCCTCTCAAAGCCCAGCACTGCTCAGCCTCACCACAGCAGCCCCAAAGAGCTGTCCATCCCACCCAGCCCCACTTCAAGGCTGCTTGTGCCAGTGGCACACAGAAAAAAGGGTAAACACCCCAAAGTGGCACTTGGGACGGTGTCACGCCACAGGCAGCACCTCGCACCGGCCGCGGCTGAGAGCAGCTCTGGCTTAGCCCAGGAAGGGGGAGGAAGGTGATTTAATCCTGCTCTGCCAACAACCTATGTATCACCCCAAAAAAAAACCCTCCCCTGCACCTTCCCGGCCCAGCGTCCCTTCACAATTCCTCTAATTAATTCAGGAGAAAATTAATTACAGCGGGATTTTTCAGCAGCAGGGCATCTAATGACCGACTCCCTCTGCTCTAAACCAGATAATCTCAGGCTCCCATTTGCGCTGCCAAGCCTGCCTCTCCAGCCTCCCCCTTCCCATCCCAGCACAATACCGCGCTCTAAATTAGGCAGGGAAGGAGTCGCTTGGCAAAAGCGAATCAGAGCACTAAGGTCAGGCCCTGAAAAACAACAAAACTGCCTAAAGAAACCCCAGCGTTAATCCCGTCATGCTTCCACCAAAGATTCCCCTTTTCAAGTGTTTTCTTCCTGGTAAACAAAGTTCTCTCCATTGGGCTGTGAATTTCAGGACATGGTTGCTTAGTAATAGCGGGCTGAAAACCAGGAGGTTTGTCCTCCCCCTTTGCCCTCCCTGGTCCTCAGAGGATAGCACAGAGTTTATTTAAAAAAAAAAATAAATAAATTAAAAGGCTATTGAAAGCCAAAGGCAGAACAGAGCTGATTTACACCGTGATTCCTCCTGCCTGACGCAGAGTTCTGCTCCGGCTGACGTGGATGTGGGCAGTGGAGATGCTCTCCCCATCCCTCCCCAGGAGCTGACTCTGCCCCTCTCCCCTTGTTCTTTGGGGTGCTCCCACCAGCTTGTGATGCTGAGCGCCCAAAACCCAGGCTCCACGTCACCCCAGGGGACCTCTCCAGACCCTGTCCCCAGCTCTGCCCGCACCCACCTCCCTGCCCAGCTGCAGGAGCGACGTCTGCGTGAAACCCCTGAGCTCTCTGCCCTCGCTGCCCGTACTTCCATGACCTCTGCTTTCCCCGGGGTCAGTTGCACCATCTCGACACCCTCCACACCCACGCTGGCACCCAGCAGTTACCCTTCCCCTGAAAGCCACATGCTCTGAACCATGCCAGCCATGAAACAACACCAGCACTCAACTTTTCCCCTTCCCATGGAGCAGCTCCTCCTCCAAGCATCCTCCACGATGCATCAGGGAGGACGAGCTGGGGCATCAGGCCAGGGCAGGAGATGAAGGAAGCACACAAGATGGAAGTGCTGGAACCCATGTCCTTGAGCATCCTCCATACTCTTTGCAAGGAAGCCACAAAACATGGTTGAGAGGGTCACCAAGGGCACTGCACCACGATGCACAGCTCCTGTGCGACCACCGGTGAACGTGGATTCGCACAAGCCTTGCTTTCCAGTGGTACAAACAGCGAGTAAAACACTCCCTCTGCCTGCCCTACTTAAATCTCAGAGGCGGTTTCAGCACCGCTCGGAGCCCAGAAGGACACATCAATGCTCTTGGCCCGGGTACCATGGACGAGAGGCCCCTTCGTGCCGCAGGCTCCCGGCAGCACCCGCGAGGAGAGGGCCAGCAAAGGCGCCGCGTCCGAAACGGCTCCTGGCAGCCTGCTCGGAGGCAAACAATAATCCTCAGCTTGGCCTTAAACAGGTCAGGAGCCTTTCAGTCCCCGGTCTGGCACAGCCTCTGCTTCCAAAGCCCAGATCCCACTGACTTCAACAGGAGTTAGGCGCCTAAGTACATCTGGCCCCAACTTCACAGCATCCTCCGAGACACCCAGTCTGAGCGGCTCCAGGGATGCTCCCGGCCCGTCCAGAGAGCTCACATCTGCTTTCACTTACACCCGAGCCCTACCAGCAGCATCCCGGGCACCCACCGCCACCCACCCGCCCTCCCAAGCCCCCGCCTCACTGCTTCTTGGCAGGGACCAGCCCGAGTCTGGCAAAGAGATGGGAAGCTGTTCGGCTGCGTCGCCCTCCCTCCCTGGGGAGCTCGGAGGAGCCTTTCGGCTCCAGGTTTGCTCCGACTCCTGCCTGGCTGTGTCAGTCACACTCAGCTTTTATATAATAAGTGAGAAATGCGTTTGCCTGGGTGGCAAAAGAAGCTGCCAAGCAGCCAGGGCTCGCAAGAGGCAAAGCTGCACCCTCATCTTCCCGCTTAAGGCCACACCAGCGGCAAAGGTCCATTTTTTTCTCCCCTCCATCTATTAGCTAGCAGGTGGTTGCCTCCTAGCATGGGCAGATCTCAGCCTTTCACTTCATCCAGCCTTTTAAAACACCATTCTAAAAATCTGTGTTACTTTGCCGAGGGTAAGGAGGCATCTCTCTCTCTCTCCAAAGCCGGCGGATGCTCAGCTTCTTCACAAAGGTGTCCAAAGCACCCTCAGTGCCAACCTTCCTCCCTCCGCAGGTCCCACCAGCCCGTCAGCAAGGCAGCTGGGGCAGAAACAGGAGCTGCAAGACAGAGCAGGAGCCCCAGCTCCCCAGGACTTGAGCGTTTCCTCAATAGCCCAATTTGACAAGCTGCACCGGCGCTCGGCTGGAAATCAGCCGAGGAAACTGGGAGCAAAGGTTTAGTTTGAAAAGAGACCAGTGGACGCGTAGGAAGGTACTGTTAGAGCTGCCTGAACAAAATTTTGGACAGTACTTCTGTTTCTATTTTCATTAAAAAAAAAAAAGGGCAAAGCAACTCTTGCAAAACTCAGCTTCTCACCAAAACTGTGTCTAAACCCAGGGTTGAGTACAAAAGATAAGAGGACAAACTTTTTTGGGTTATATTCCAGCAAAACCTCTCTCCCCTGAGAAAAAGAGTACTAATGATGCTTCCACAACAGGCCACGGAACAGGGACCCCAGCTCGCTGTCCTCTGTGTCCAGCCTCTCTCCTGCTATGAGAAACAAGCAGCAGGAGCTGGACACGCAGCCGGGGCAGGCACCGCGAGGTGAAGCGGTTGGTGCTGGAGGTCCAGCCCTTTTCGGAGCACACCGAGGTGCCCCCACACGTGTGCAAACCTGGGGCTCGGTGCCACCGGCTGGCAATGCCACGATTCTCATCTCCACCCTCACAAACAGCCCCCCACAACCAGCCTCTCCAGAGATGCTCCGAACCCAAGAAACCAAGCTCAAAAGCGAAGTGCGGAGGCACAGACATGAGGAGAAGATAAAGCCCCGATTGTGCATCGTCTCGCGGGGCGCAGCGGCGCTGGGTCGCCTGCGTCATCCCCCAGACAGCAGCACCCACAAGGCCGAGGTCTATTTTCTGTTTGTTTTCCCAATTTCTCAGCAGCAAACCAGGCCAGTTGGAAAGAAAGGGAGTAAAGAAAAAAAAAAAAAACCAC
>VZZY01024315.1:68628-102281 GCA_013400335.1 Eurystomus gularis
GGGGGTGGGGGGGAATTAACTCTTTGCAACCGAGTTGTTCATCTTCATGAGATCTCAATCCTGCCACAGCAAGGTCAAAGTTGAACTCTGGGGTAACGGGCTTTGTTTTGTCCTTGGCAATAGCGTGCAGCCTGCAGCAGATGAGAGCGGGACGGCAACCGTGGGCTGGAGGAGGGCAGGAGCGCAGCCCCCGCTCCCGGAGCACCGCTGCCACAGCACCAGCTGCTTGTAACTCGCTTTTCAAGCGGACATTTCCAACCACCTCACCCTTGGAACCTCTCGTCCCCCTTTTTTAAAAAAAAAAGTTTCTTTTGTAATGTTTCTGAAGTTTCTTTTTAACTTTCTCCTTCTAGCGAGACAGCAGCCAGGTCTTTAATAACTACTTCTGGGCCGGTGAAAGACGAACTCTTGCTAAATGAGGTGAATGCAGCGGTTTTTTTCTTTGACTCCCTGAAGACACCAAGCATCGGGAAGGCTGCTCCCACCCACCAACCGGACCAGAGGCTGCTCCAGGTACCGGCTCGGAGTTTTAGTTTCCAGCCGAGCATCCTTCCTCCCATCCCGCTTGGGTGCCAACATCTTGAGGCTTTAATTAAAATAAGCAAACCCTCTCCTAGGTGTTGTAACTCATCACTGGCACGCTATTCCCCCCGTGTTAGGAAGCGAAGCCTCTGCTGCTCTTCGCCAGGAGCACGGCCATGGGCAAGGACCGCTCCACACGTTTCCATGGCAACATCCCAGCCCCGCAGGGCAGGAAAGAACAGAACCAGCGGTCAAGAAAGCAGGGGCAGCGATGATGTCATCGGCGGGGCAGCCAATGAGCAGCAGAGGTGGTGATGTCATAGCCTCGCCCCCGGCCCCACGGAGAGCGCGGTGGGGACCGTGGGGTGACCCTGACATCCTCCACCCAGGGCACCCACCGCGGGGGTCCTCCCTGGGCAGGGGGAGTGTTAATGCCAAATTCTCATTTTTTCCTGTCAGATTTGACCCCAAACTGGAACGGAGGCTTCAGCCAGCCCCGGCCAGGCCTCCAGGCTGGACACCCGACATGAGGTGGTACCGCCAGCCCCTGCAGCAGGGCCACAAGCTGCGACTGCGTGAAAGCATCAAACAGGGCAAGTCCCAGTGACGTGATGGGAGCAGCACCGCGGAGCCCAGGCAGGGTCCACACCGAGGCTTTGGGGCTTGGCTTGATGGATTCTTGGAGTTGCTACTGAAAAAGTGGATCAAGGGGGAAAAGGAGGGGAGGGCAGTTTCCAGTCAGCATGGATGCCATCACTGGGAAGGAGATGAGCATGAGAGCAGTGTCAGGAGAACTGTGGACCAAGAAGCTTGGTCACATCTGAGCACAGGCAGTGGTCAGATCTCCAGACTCCCACAGTCATGTCTCAGCACCAGCAGTGTCCCCTCCCCAGACTCCACCAGTCACATCTGAGCACAGGCAGTGTCCCCTCTCCGGTTCCCCACCTGGCACGGGAACAACGTGACTCACCGTGACTCACCCACCTCAGCTGAAGCCACTGATGAAGCACTTCATTCAATCAGGATTTAGATTAACCCAAGCTCCTCAAAAGCCACACAACGAGATGCACCAGACCCTGCGCTGGGCTCAGGACCCCACCGCACCCCCCCAGCCCAGGAGCACCCTCCCCAGCCCCGGTGGCCCTGGCACGGTGCTGGCAGCAACTGGGCGCGTCTGAGTCACCACGGCCCCACGCCTGCTCAGGCTCACCTGCTCAAACACTCGGGCACGTCATTCCCCGAGATGCTGTTGCCAAAATTGTGGCTTGGCCGCTCCCAAGAGATGGGAGGAAAACCTGGCTGGGCGCATAGAGGGTGGTGCAGGGGGGCCAAGCTGGCCCTGCTCACACCCAGCCCCTTCACTCCCCTCCTCGCCCACCCTTGGGGACAGCAAGGTGGCACTTGGAGCCATCTCATGGCATCTTGATGGCAAATGAAGGTGGCCATGGCCAGGAAGTTGCTGAGGTGCTCAGAAGAGACATGCTGAGAGGAGGGAGAGACCCAGAGCCAAACCCAGCCTCATCTCACAAAAACCCGCACTAATCGGTGCGCTCGAGCGACACAGGAATTTTATCACCTTCAGACAACTCTGGGCAGGTTTCTCCTCGTTAGTCCCGCTGTTTATCAAACACCCGGGCAGGCCAGCAAAGCTTGGGCGAGTCCGCTCCCCTCCGGTTCACAGCAGGGTTTGGGTGATGGGTTTTTGTCCTCTCCAGCTGCACGATGCCAGCAGCACCCGGCCAAAACATGGCTGTCCCGCAGCTGAAGCTGCTCCCTCGGCCGCTTGTTCAAGGAGGGTGTTGCCACCTTTTCCCAAGCTCTACGATTTCCAGGCTAGTGGCTACCACAGATTGATAAACACCAGATGCCCAACGCTAAGAATCAGTCCCAAGTTGAGCGCTTATTGTTGGCAGCAACCAGAGAGGGGGAAAACCCCATTTGGGGCCAAGAATACAGTTTTAGGAGCCAGGCAGGCACCGCCCCAGGCTGTCCTCAGCATCTCCTGCCGCAGCAGCATGGGTCAGGTCACGTGCTGCCTGCAACACACCAGGCCCAGTTACTGCAACTTGGTGTATTTGGCACCATGGAGCCTTGAGAACCACCAGGAGGTCTCTGCAGGGACCATCTTGCTCTCCCTGTTGTAGCCCTGCTGCTTTATGTCCCAGGGTTGGTCACCCAAGGGCCAGCTCCAGCCCCAAGGATTGGAGCCTGGGAACTCAAAACACCTCTGCTCTCCAGTGCAGGACCTACAGGTCTTCTCCAGCATCTCCACACATGGGTTTGCCACAATTGCTAATTTAGCAAGAGGGAGGCTTGGGCTTGATTGCAAGTTGGATGACAGGGGATTAACGATGATAACACCTCTGATACCATGGCTGTTCAGCAGCCCAGCACCGTAAGGTCAGCCATAAAAAGCTGGAATATCACCACAGACTTCATGATAACCTGGTTCCCTGTCAAGAAGACACAGGAGCATCTCAACAGAAAAGACAGACAGGCCAGAGCACCTCCACAATCTTGTGGGCAGTTAAATAAGGTTTGCCAAGAGCGGCCTGTGGATGCACTGCGGGGAAGAGGAAGGTGCAAGCCCTGCACCTCTCCAAAGCATGGACAGAGCCAGCCTGGGTGCTCCTACACAATCCAGCCACACACCCAGGATTGCTGTCCACACAGCGGGCAGCCCTGAGCTCCAAGGAAGCTCCAGACACAGAACGGCACAGGAAGGAACCTTGAGATGCATCTAGCTACTCTCTCTGCTCCAAGGCTGGAGCCAGACCCTCCACTCCTGCTCCACCCCGCAGGCAGCAGCTTTCTCTGCCTGCACTCGAACAACAAGCAACGAAAATAACTGTCAAAAACCAGCTTGTTCCGAGAACCAAGTGTTCCTCAGAGCTAGCGAGCAAGGAGAGCCCCAGCACCAGGGCTCCCGCCACTCCGAGAGCCCAGTGCCCGCCAGCTCCCGGGTGCCAGCCACCAGCAGGTCCTCCCCTTGGCTCTCGCCCTCGCCTGCCATTCAGAAAAGCCTGGGGAGGAAGAGGATTTGTTAGCTCCAGTCGGGCGCGTTCCTGTCCAACAGGTTTGCTCTCCTGTCCCACACTGTTACTGTTCCCATGCAACCCCCGTAGGCATATTGGGGCACGTCCGGAAACGATTACCATCAGCTACAATAATGTTCGAGCAGCTCCAGAGCCTGGCCAAGGCAGAAAAACACCCTGTTCCTTCATTTTATGAATGAGTAAACCCTTATGCTTTCTATAAACGTCAGGATAAATTACCTGTGGGCATTCCCCTCTCAGCACAAACAACCGCTTTACTGCCGCAGCTTTTTAATGGAGACATCAACCCGAAATACTTTCTTTTCCTGCAGAGGTAGGAGGAAATCAAAGGAGGGGGCAACGAAGCCCAGGGCTTCAAAGGTTTAACCTTCCCCACCCCACCTGCAAGCCTCCCAAAGGCAAAATGCCTTTGTGGCCACAGAGCTGTGCCTGTGGAGTCAGAGCTGCCTTCTTGGAGGCACAGGCAGCAGCATCCAGGGTCTCTAGGTTCAGCAGCGCCCTTCGGGAGGAAGGAGGGCAGCCCAGAGAGCAGCAAAAAGCCAGGTCCTCCCAGGGGAGGACAACTGGTGGCTTCATCATTCCACATTTCTGCGCCAAGGTGGAGAACTTCTCTTTAGGTGGCTCCAGGAGGACAACCAAGGCACTGTGAGCATGGGCAAGGCTGCAAAAGGGGCTCAGCAGACCCTCCCCAGCCTCCAGCTTGCAGCAATGCAGAGAGGAGCCCAGACACAGAGCTACAACATCCAGGTGCCCTCTGAGTGTTCCACACCAGCCTCTCCAGAATCCACCATCGCACTGGCCACTGCTCTAGGACTGGGGAGGGGAACCACAGGTTTAAGTTTTGGGAAAACCCTTAGAGCTGTCCCCTTCTTTCCCACCACAGGAACCAGGCTGCTCAGTGCCCCATGAGAAGCCACCATGTCCCAGCAAAGAACCACCGACCCAAGGGGGACAGGCCGTCCTCCCCGCAGGCAGCCGGGGAGATGCCACATCCCCAAGACGGGTCATTCCTTCCCCTCCCCTGGAGCTCAGGTCTGTTTTCCCAAACACATTTGGAAGAGAAGCAGCTCCCTTTCCCAAACATGATTCACCCTCTTTCAGCATCGATAAGGCATGTCTAAAAATACACCGCGATAATGATCTCAGACACAGGTGTTGGCCCTTCTGGCACAGCAGAAGAACAACAGGGAAACAGCCAAAGGTGCTCAATAACCTGAACCCACGTTTTTGATTTAGGACCTGGGTATGGAAAGAAAGTCACCGACACACCAGTGCTCTCTGCACGGGCGCTGCTTGTAGCCCCTAGGACAGAACCGCGCTGGGCACGTGTCAGAAAGCCCTGAATCTTTGAGCTGGGGGTGAGGAAGAGCTAGGACATTTCTGTGAGGCCACCATGTCCCCAGAGAAATCCACTGGGTCTTGTGGTGCAAGTCCCCATTACACCAGTACAGAAGCATCTCTGGGTGCAGTGACACTGGGACAAAGACAGATGCCGCTTACTGCGCAGAGCCCTGACGGGAGGGCAGAGGGGCAAGGCTGAGCTTTGGAAGCCACCAGCCAGCCCAGCTTGGCCCCCAGGACCAAGCCAAAACTCAGAGTATACTGTTTCAACCAGGGTCCCCAGGGTTTGCAACCACAAGCTGCAGCCGCATCTCCAGCTGGATCCCTACGGACACAATCCCAGCTGGGGAAAAAAAAAAAAAAACAGCCAAACAAAAAACCAACAACCCAACAAACCCCTTCCAACTCCATGGGCTTCCTTCAGGCCCTGACTTGTCAGGCCGGCTTGCTTTGGTACTGCAGCTTATCCAAACATCTTCATCTCTTTCATAAATTCAATCCCTCCTTATCAGCCATCAGGAGGAAACGCAGGAGCTTTAGCGACTGAAGTGTGGGGAAGAGCCCAGCTTTGATTAACCCACTTACTCCCCAGAGGTCACCCACAGTTCAGTCGTTGTGGATTCACATGTTCTCAATCACGTACTTGGAAGCCAGGCTGGAGGTGAGAGTTTTCTTTGCATTAAGGCGAGAGCCAGGGTAGGGAGGGGAGGGTCTGCAAATACGAATTTCAGAACTGCCAGTTCCCATGACTAATAGAAGGGTGTCGAAAACAAGCAGCTCTCCTTAAAGCCTCAGCTCCTGGAGCCATGGGAATAAACAAGAACCTCAACTTTAGGACTTGGGTTTTGTTTTCTTTAAATATGGCATTTCTGTAGCAAAAGGGCTGCCAGGATGATTTTTTTTTTTTCCCCTGGGTGACTGGAACATGCCCCGAAGGGTTGACATTTGAAGGTAAATAAAAAATTCCAGAAGATCTCCTTTAGAAAGGAATTGCATCATTTTTGTATGCCCACCATGTATATATTAAAGCACATGGAGCTGGAGAACCTTGTGGGGAAGCCGCGTTTGCTCCTGCAGCCAAGCGAGCACAAGCAGCAGCAGCATTTGCAAAGGGCACTTTTTCAGTAGGAAGCTCTCAAGGTGTTGACTTCCTACCCCAGAGCCAACCTTCCCCCTCGGCGCGCAGAAAACCACCACGGGATTTGTGTCACTCACCAGGTGAGGTTTCCAAGCGCAAACCTCAGCGCGTAACCCAGGTAATGATTTGTGTTTTGGCACCTCTCAACATGGGCCAACCTGCAGACAGCCACTGAAGCGATGCAGGCGGGGAGAAAGGCTCTTCGGAAGGAGGAAAAATAAGTCTTAATTTTTGCTAAGTCCACCCAGCAGAGCCACCAGCCCCCTCCCACCGCTGCTCCCGGGACAGGGCACAGCAAATAGTCCCTATTTAACAAGGCATTAACAGGCGGTGGCATCGGCGTGTGGAGCATTGGGAGGCACATTTCCCACACCCAGACATCCTGGCAGGACCCAACTCCACATGCAGCCTTCCAGGATGCGGCCAGAGAGACAACACACCTTGCCCAAGGTCAGCCCGGAGCCTGGGGCAGTGGAGGTGGCGATGCTGGTGTTTATCACAGCGCTGAACCGCAGGAGCTCCCTCAGACAGCTCTGTCCTGAGCAGTAGCAGCTCCTGTTTGCACATCCCCAGCATTAGCTGCAGGTCTGGGGCTTTGTGGAGTGGTGGGACCTATCTCAGGCATGGTGGGCAATGGCTGCTTTGAGGATTTTCTCCTGCTGCTTCTCAGTCTTCAGATGCTCTACCAGAATGCTGCCAAGCCCAATGCCATGTTTTCTGCTCCAGAACCTCTGGACTGAAGTAGGCAACAGCCAACAGCCATAAAGCTAACGCAGGATGTCCCAAAACAATTTCAAACTGCCCAGCAGGAAGCAGAGGCATCCTGCAGCCCATCAGCATACACAGGAAGAGCTGCTTGGCCTGCCAGCAAATGCTCTCCCATTCAACCATGAACCTGCCAGTAGGAAGCTTCAGAAAAAGCAGCTGTGAAAGGAGCAGGAAGGACCCCACTTTCCGACTGCCCAAGGTCATCTTCCTTGGGCACATCAACTCAACAGCGAGGTCTAAGCAAGGAGGAGCTGAGCACCCTGCCAGGGCTGGCCAGGCAAAGCCAGTGCTGGGTGGAAACAGCTCCCAGGGGCACAGTGAAGCAGCAGACTGGAGATGAAACCTGCTCAATCCTACCAACAGCTCCCTAGTAGACCACAGGAAGATTTCCTTGGGGAACAGGGAGCAAACACATCACCTGAGGCACCTCAAACCGCACAGAAGGATACCTCAGAGAGCAGCAGAGATGAGCTGGATTAGATGGCCAGGTAGGTCTTTTCTCAGATTTAATCTTTGTAATTCATTGTCATTCCCACAATAATATCCTGTGTTTTTAATTAAGTAAACCACAATATCATTTCAAGGAGAGGCATGAACAAAGGGCTGGCTGGCTCTCAGCAGAGCTGACGTGTGTTTCCAGCTCCCAGCTGGATGGTGATACTGGAGACACAAACTGCTGAAAACCTGGCAAGGTAGCTTTCCAAGGCATCTGCAGGTCAAAGAGATGCTCCCTGGCCCACCAGCTTGGAAGCCACCAAGAGTATCAGCATCAACACAGCAATGAGGGAAACCAAGAAGTCCTCTGAGCTCCTCTGTCAACCAGGAGCAATGAGGGGACAGTGCACCCCAGCCCAGGGACTCAGCAGCACCTTCACTTTGTGCCCACACCACAGCGACACTCAGATGGACACCAAGAAGCTCCTGTCCCCCAGCCTGGCCACTCACACCCTGCTACAGCTTTCCCAAAAGCACCAGCCAACCTTCACGCTCCTCATCCCAAACCCCATCAAAGGGGCATCAAGTTTTCGAAATCCCTGTTTTTCTTTAAAAAGGGGGGGGGAAGAAGTCCAGAAACATTTCTTCATTCTTCAGGAATGATTAATTATCTGCCTTGGCAGAGTGTAAAATACCTCACTGGTGCTGTAGGCTGGGCTGAGTTATTGAGTGAGAGCCCTCTGAAAGCTCCCCCCGCCCCTGGGTTACACAGCGAAATTAAAGCGGGTGCTGCCCGGAGGTAAGAGGCACAACACCCCTTTTGTGGGGAAAAGGGTTTGGGGACTTGCATTGTAACAAGGGGCCAGGTTCTTAATATAAAAGCAGGTCTCAATAATCCACAATTACAGCACGTGGGGGCTGTGTCAGAAGAAACACCTTGCTTGACACTGCGTTAGGTCCTGTGGACATGGCCCCAGGCAGTTTTCCAGACCCAACCTGCACCCCAGGGATGCTCCAGCCCCAGCTACTGACCTGCCAAGAAGGAAGGATGTTTCCCACCCTCTGGCACTCTATGGGAGGGGTGGGATAAGGCTGCTACCCCTCAGGAGGACATCAAAATAAGCATTTTCAACGCAGAAACACAAAACCTCCATGGTCTGGGAAGTCAGGCTTGCATTTGGTCATGGCACTTGCTCCACAGCAGCACCTTCCAGACAAGACGTGGCTCAATTCAAGATGATGACGACAAAGCTGGTCTCTCTCTTTTCCTTCCCCAAAAATCACTGCCCGGGGTCCCGGTAGCGCTGCCCTCACCTCAGCATCACCCAAACTGCTGCTGCAGGACCCCCCAAAATAGGTGTCTATTCTACTCTATTTTACTTCTGCCTTCCACAGCCAGGCTCCCAGACCTCCCGGCTGCACAGAAAACAAAGCAGCTCCAATTTAAGCTTCAAACCCCAAAGTTAAACAAAAAGAACCTCAAAAGATATTACTGGGTTATTTGGGATTTGTCTTTCGAGGGCTGTGGTTTGGAGCGCCTGGGTCTGCGACTGGCACGTACCCGAGCCTGGCAGCTCTCCTCCGGCCGTGCCAGGATGGACCTCGCAAACACGTGGGGATGCGGCTCAAGGGCTGCCCAGAAAACTCTTCTCTATCACACAGGTGACTTCCAGCGCAGGAAGTCACAGCAGCACATGGAAAGCAGAGGCAAAACTTCAGAGAAAAGCCACACGCTGTCAGGGAACCAGGATGCAAGAGATGGACATTTCCCAAGAGAGGAGGAAAGAGGTTCCTCCATCAGCATCCAGAAGTTGTAGGAGAGGTGCTTCATGGGGGAACACCACAGCACAGAGTCAGGACAACTTCAGGGCAGGGAGAGCCACCAGCTCATGCAGACCATGCCCAGCCCTGCTCCATCCTGCACATCCAACCCTGGGCTTGTGTTCAACACAAATCCCTGCTGCTGGTCCAGGGCTGCAGCGCTTCCAGATGGTGTTTGCAATTTGCTGCGTCTCTTCCCAAGCACATCCTGGCCAGCAAAAACCCAGAGCAGCATCTCAGGCCCCTCTGGTAACTCCACATCCTCCAAGGACATTCCTGAAACGCTCAGCTCTTGGGAGTCAAGGCAGGAGGCCACCTTCAAGGAAATAAGCTTTTAAGGACCAAAGAGCCAGGCAAATTAGGTTAGAGGGATCCCCTTCATTCCCAGGACAGAACCTGCTCCATGCTGCACACCTGAGCTGCTCCAGGAAAGGAGTGTGACTGCAGAGAAGGGAAAAACGACCCTAAACTGAGTGATTTCAAGAAAAATGTGGATTGGGAGCAAACCACACCAGTTCCTGAGCAAACGGCAGCCAGTGAAGAATGCGCTGCCCCTGCCAGCACTGCATGGACCAAGCAGAGCCGGGGCTCCAGAGCTGTCGAGCCATCACCTCTCACCAGATCCTTCTGCAGGATTTACAGACCCCTCCCACATGCTCCTGCCCTTATCCAAAGTCTTCTTTGCCAGCCTTTGCAGGATCTGGCCTTGGCCTCTCCTCCACCCTCGGCTGGGTGTGTTCTCCCCCTTGCCAAAGCCTCAGACAGGGTGGGAGGTGACATTTCCACCTCGGGCTGCTCCCACCCTCCCTGCAGCCCCAGGAGCTGCAGAGCAGTAGGTTCCTGGAGGGGAGGAAGTGTGGGAATATTGGAAGAGGGCAGCATGGTGTATGGACCATTAATCCCTGATGTCCTGAAAGATACCACTGCCACCAAGAAGCACATCCTTGTGCACTGGCAGGAGGGGAAGTCCAGTTCAGGTAGATACAGGCAGGAATCCATCAGCTGGACAGCCAGCAGGACATACCAAGGCCCTGACAAGAAGGTTGCTATTAACTACTGCATCCTTGGGATCATCTACTCTTTCTGTTGGACCAGAACTTCACATGGAAAGCCAGCAGCCCACAACCCATACATTGCCATGGGTAGCCTGCAGACCATACCAGGTGAGCCTCTCTCTCTCTCTTGCCAGAGCTCCCACATGGGGGTAACCACTACTCTCCAAACCACCTACACCTTCAACTTCATTTAAAACCTGTACCCTTTTGCCACTGAAACACCTTTAACCACCCGAAGTCACATAGGAGAGGGAAAGGAGACCTGCAGCCAAGGTAGCTCTCCATACCACCACCCCAGCTGATGTGAACCGTCCTATGATGACAGGAGCATCTACAAGGTGCCGGGGACAGTTTCTTCCCTGAAGCAATGACCTTACTGAGAGGACACTTGTGAAGGAGGAAGCTGGGGGACAGTCACACTCAGTGCCCAAGGCAATCCATTAAGCTTCAGGACAAAGAATCCCAAAGGGCATGTTTGCAAAGAGCAGCTTTGCAACTGGAGATGCACCGGAGGACAGCGTGGGAGCCACCACAACAGGGAGCATTAGCACCCAGAGAGCTCCTTCCCTCCACAGACTGCACCAGCCATGACCCATTTATGCCTCAACTTTTTAGGACATCCGGCGGTCATTTCTTTTTTATTCCAGACTATTTGCTAGAAGTAGTTCTTTCATTTGGCCCTAGTCATGTTTAATCACCTCCACACTGTGCAGCCGCTTCTGACCAGCCCAGAGCTCTCTGTCCTCCTTGGAACACCAGATGAACCCCTTCCAACCAAGCCATCTCTTCACCTGGATCCCACCATCTCCAGAACAGCACCCAGCAGAGCACTCCCCAGCAGCTCCCTGCACCAAAAGGCTGAGGACCTCATGCCTCTCCCATCGCCAGGACCCACCAGCCTGGGTGGGCAACCCGGGTCCCCTCGTGCCGTTGCCGGCCACCGGGCCAGCCGGCGCCTGGCGCTGCCCTAAGCCCGTCATGTGCGGCAGCCGCTCATGCCCGCGGCAGCCGCCGCACCTCCTCCCCGCTCCAAATCAGCTTAAACCCACCGAGCCGCCGGGGCCATGCAGGTTGTGTCACTGTAATTAAATCAGATTTACTCCCCCCCTCGTCACCCTCTCCCCTTTCCCACAAGGAATTCTAACGAGTGCGCAAGGCTGGGCAGGGCTGCTCGCACCGCGCCGGCCTGCCGAAAGGAGAGAGATCAGGAAATGCAATGCTTAATTCTCCACTTTCATAATCCTCCACAGGAGCTAAAACACCCCGGCCGGGTCCGGGACTCGTGGCTCCACTCACCCACCAGCAGCTATTGCCAGGACGGGCTTTCACGCCAGGTTTGATGCCAGCAGAGCCCTGAGCAGCAGCAGGTCTCCTTTGGGATACGTGGGCTGCAAAGCAAAATGGGGAGGTGGTCCTGCAAAGCTGGGGCTGGTCCTGGTCCACACAGACCACCCACTCGCTCATACCCCCGACGGCAGCGCTCCCGGCCCCGCAGCTTTTCGAGCCTTCGTGGCCAGTTCACACCCAGCTCACATTGCTCAAGACCAAAGGCAATTACAGGCTTGGATTTGCTGTTTTCTGATGGCGGGTTAGATGGATCACGTTCCAGAAACCACCAGTGCTACTCTTCCAAAGCAAACGCTGGTACAGGGCAGGAGAGCTGGAACAGCAGATCCAGCTCATGAGGACACGTGCGCTCCTGGCAGAGGAGATCCCTCCCACCCAAAACACCCCCGTGCTCCTTTTGCAGGAACAGAGCCAGGCTTTCTGCTGGCATCACCAAAGGACCATAAAGACCGTGGGTTTCTTTTTCTTTCCTGGGGTGAGAAACACAAAGCCAGGAGTCCTCCAGGACCTCACAGAGCCAAGGTCCTGCTGCCTAATTTATCTCCAGCAGAGCTTTGGACTTGCTTTTAGTTCAACCACCTAGAGGTAGACAGAGCTAGGGCCAACAGCTACTGCAAGAGGGAGACCAGAGGCATAACCGCTGCAGGAGCAGTCCTGCTCCATCCCATAACATCACTGATGGGTCAGAAACACCCAGCCCTGCTGAGAAACAAGAGCCAAGTCTCCTCCTTCCCTCTGCTCCTCACCAACACAACTGTGCTGGCAAAGCCCAAGGGCTGGCCAGTCCCAGGGCCTCAAGGGTCACCTTGGTCCCACACCTCCAGCTCCTCTGGCACTGATGCAGTGGCATCGCTGCCCTCCTGGAGGCCATGGGCTTCTCCCAAGCCTGGGCCAGCTCAAACCCTTCCAGGTAGCCAGCAAAGCTCTTTTTGGAGACCGAGGGCAGTTAACTGGGCAAGGAGGAAGAACCGAGCATGTTCTGAATTGCCAGGTTTGCCTGGAGAGGTGGTGGTGGGAATTATACTAATTAACATTTAAATATCCATTTGGCTCTATTTTTAGCCTCCAACAAGGAGACACGTTTGGTTTTCTCATTGTTCTTCTAGCACGTGAACCCAAACCCACAACACAAAGCCATCATCAGCGCTCTAAGCACAGGAGCATCCTCCCGACACCACAGGGGCTCCACAGGGAAACATTCCTCTGCGCTTTTCCACACCAGCAGCACACACCCACATTCCCAGGAGTGGGAAGCCAGCCTTCAAATTACAGCAATTAACACCATGTCTATTAATAAGCGAGTCTGGTTTTCCTAACAGGATCGCCTGCAGGGGCTTGTTGGCAGAACCGGGAGACCCGAGCCCCTTCTGCAGCAGACAGGTGAACTGTTGGTGTTGCAGGATAAGACCATGGGAAGCTCTGGAGGTCCTGGAGCACATCCTGCCCTGGTGCAGGGAGAGGTGCAAGGAATCACCAGCGTCCTCCCATCCCAGAGCATCCAGGAAGCATCAGCTCCCACAAAGCCTTGGGCCCAGGGAGATGGAGCTTCATTTCCAGCACAGATATCTGCAGGACTTTGAAGCCCCCACGCTTGCCTCTCCCCTGTGCCCAGCACTCCTTGGCCAAACCACAGGCCACCCCAGTCCCCAGCCGTCCCACACGCTCCCTCCATCAGGAACCAAGCACCAGGAGAGTCAAGTCTGTAATCACTAAAGCACTAATCAGCAGTCCACAGACACCTCTCTCCCTCCTCCTGGGGCCAGGACCAGCTCCTCCTCATCCTGCTCCAGACTTTTCTTTCTCTCCAGTCTGGGAAGGTTCTACCTGTTTTTTTCAAGGCACAGGGTAGATGCAGGTATAAAACGGAGCCATTTACTCCAAGCCCTGCCCTTCCTCATCCCTTTCCAAACCCTTCACAGCCTGTTTTCCTTTTCCAATCAGGAAAGAAAACTTCTTCTGCGAGCAAGGCAAGACACAGGGAGAGGAAACAGCAGTTTACCTCACCATCCAAGGCAAATGATGCCACCGATTACGCAAACCACCCATCCCCACTGCTGGCTGCATGCAAACGATGGGGTAATTTCACCTTCCCTGGAGCACCACAGCTCCATGGGCAGCCTCTTCACCCGGCCCAGTGAACACCCCGCAAGTCTGCAAGCCAAGAGGAACCGGCGCAGGAGTTTAAGGGAACATCTGAAATCCTCCCCAGAGGAGCTTCCTTGCAGTCCGCAACTTGCCATCGCACCCACAGGCATCCCAGTTGGGATTCCCCATCTAATCCTTGGGACCTGCCACCGCCCGTGCTGGTCCCCTCCTCCCCAGCTGGGCTTCCAGCTCCGACTGCTCCCCAGAGCGCACACGATAATATCGCGTTTTATATGGAAAACACTAAAATGGGATCACACCTTTTAAAAAGATATTTCCACCTCGCTGCCTACAGCCAGGCTTTGCCTCTCTCTCCCCCTCCCCACCCGGCTTCCCTATCAGGCCTCTAAGCCCGGTTAATTGAAAAAATGTGATTTAGGCTAATTGACAGCAGATGAGTTACGCTGCTAAAGAGCAGGGGAACATTTGATCAACGTGATTTATGGCAGCAGAGAACCAACCATCCCAGATCTTTGTGTCCCACTTGCAGCCCCGCTGCCAAAACAGTTCAGCTGGTGAAAAAAAGAGTAATTAGTGTTTAATTTCTTAACAATTTTTTTTTTACCTTCCTTTTAATTGCGCTACATAAAACTGTCCTAGAATTTTACAGCCTCCAAAGCTATGTCCTGGCCCAGTCCTCTTAGCTGGTTTTAATTAGGGTGAGACACAGCTGGCACGTTAAAGAGGAGGGGGAGAACATCAGACCATGCTCTGGGAAGGTTTTGCCATTACAAGCACCCAGCTCACGTCACCGGGCACCATGTGAAGCGCGGGGAGCAGAGTCGGCCCCCCCCAGAGCACAGCAACAAAGTGCTGTAGCTGGGGCTAATGCATCCTGCTCACAACGGGAAGATCTGACTCCTGTGCACCAGAAAACTTGTTGTTAGAAGGGAACCGAGATCTCTCCAGCAGGAGAACTCCCTCTCCTTGAGGGCAACTAAAACATAAAGGCTTAGAGGGGAAAACTAGCTTAGCTTTGAGAGTTTGCTACCAAGCAGCTTTGGGGCTCATCGGCATTCCTGTGGGATTGGGTCCGGAGGGACCCCAGTGCTGCTGTGCCTCCCATGGAAGGGGGTCATCAAGATGCTCAGCACCACGCACCATCCTGGTGGGAACTGTGCAAAACACGGTCCCAAAACACACCCACGCAAAGCGGAGAGCTCGTGGTGACAAACCAAGCTGCATCCTCAGCCGTGGTGGGCACCAGAGGAGGAACGAGAGGGGAGGGCTGGGCTGCAGCCCACCCTGTCCCACAGCATCCCAGAGGAGCGGGGACATGGAGGGGATTGCAGCCAACTGCGGAGCTACCAGCTCTGTGGGAGCAGGACACAAGGCACCGCTCAGAAAGGGGTAGAGGCCACCAGCAGCCACCTTCCCACTGCTCTCCATCCATTTAAGAGCTGAGCAACATGCTGCTCCACTCCACGTCAAATCTCCTGTTGGAGCAACATTTCCTATTGACTAGCAAAGGAAAGCCAAGTAACGCACCACAGGGGACAATCCACCCCGTATTCCCACTCCATTCACACGCTGCCCCCATATTTAACCCGGGCATCCCAGCAGAGCCATGGACCAGGCAGGGACACACCAGCCGTGGTGGCCCAGGGGATGGAGCAGGGCCAGCTCTGCACCATACACATGGTCCTTAGGGCTTTAAAACACAGCACTTATTCCAACTGAAAACATGACCGAGGAGCACCTCTCCAGGAAGGCACAACAGGATTCAATTTTCAGAAGTAACGGGGCAGAGCACGTTGCAAGTGCCACCAAATTGCATCCAGAGGTGGGTGAATGGACCACCCTTCAGGGAAGCTTTGGTTGGGTCAGCTGCAACCATGGCAGGGAGCTTTTCCCAGCCCAGTATCTCCTCCTGACCTGACAGAGATATTATTACGGGTTTCAAGAAAGTCTACAGCAAGGTAGAGGTGAGAGGTCTGCCCGAGGGGCAACTGAAACATCAGCTCATCCCTTGTAGGACACCAGACCTCCCCAGAGGGATTTCTGTGGAAAGAGGAGGGAAGCACACGTGGCCAAGCAAGAGGGGGAAATAACTGCAGGAACAGCTGAGAAATACCTGAGGTACTGGGCAAAGGGTGTATTTCCCTCCTTTTTCTAAGCTTGGCCCTACTTAGAAAATCTTGGGATTCCTGGAAAGGATTTTTCCTGGGGAAAACAAAGGATTAGCCCCTTAATGAACAGACAGCAGGCTTGCATTTGCTCAGCTGTGTGGTCTGACGAACGAAAAACAAGAATCAGCCATTTCACTCCCGGCTTCAGCCCTCTTCGCACACCAAGTCCCTTGGCAACATCCCACCGATGCGACAGCCGAGGCACGTAACCCCGAACCCCCAAACCGGTACAAGGTGCAAAACCCAGGGGAAGAAGTCCAACCTCACCCACCTCCTCCAGCACTGAGGCTCCTCACATCAAGCTGCTGCTTCTCCTGCAGAGCCCCATCCCATCAACAGGGCTCAGCCTCTGCAGGGAGCTTGTGATACCAGCTTGAGGGCCACCTGGATGGGCTGGAGAGCTGCTAAGGAAGCTGGGAAATTGTTGGGGGTCAAGAATGACCCCCAGGTGCTCAGCCCTGCTCCAAGGGGTGGTTTGGTGCAAGCAAGACCAAAGTGAGCGAGCAAAGCTGCGTGCAATGCAAAGGAGCCTCTGGCAGGGCACGAAGCTGCTGCTCCATAGAAAACCCTTGCAACTAGTTGCTTCCAACTCACCTGGCAATCATAAATATTCTTATTAATCACTATAATTTGCATAGCAGGGCTGCAGGGAGCTCTGCAGGTACATAATACATGTGGTACTAAACAAGCAGGGGCTGCGTGGAGCCTCCAGCCTTTTGTACCCACCAGCTAAAAAATACAAACAAACCAAAAAACCACAGAAACCCAAACAAACAAACCAAAAAAAAACTCCAACCAAACAAAAAAAAATATACACACACACACACAAAAACCCCACCAACCAAAACAAACACAACAAAACCCACAAGCACAAAGCAAGAGCCTTTTTCCACCCCTCTCATGGCCCATCAAAAGCACCAGGCACCTCCATGTGCTCACCCCCTCCCCCCACCTCCCAACTTTTTTTACTTTAAATAAAGACACTTCTGAATATAAGCTTAAAAAAAACAATTTTTTGAGCCTTTACACACCAGCCCCCAGCTCAGCCTGGCCTGAGCTTTTCCTCCAAGGAGCTAAGAGAAGCCCAGCATGGAGAGACCAGCTCTGGGGGGGCTTCAGACCAAGGCAACCCCAGCAAGGAGACAAAGCCAGACCCCTTCCCCTGCTGCATGCAGCTAAACTAATGGTGAAATTCGGCATTTTAGAGAAAATAAATAGAGATAGCAGGTTAAAGCAACTCACCAGCAGCAGACCCCCAGCAGACAGCCCCCACAGACCTCCTGGCTCCTCCCGCCCCATTTAAAGGACAACACCCCCCGCCTGGCCCAGCCCCTGCAAAGGTCCCCCCGGGCAGGGCAGGGGCTGCAGGGAAAGGGGGTCCAAGGAAAAAAAGGTGTCTCGGGTCCTTCCCGAGCAGTGCCAGGGTCTGCGAGCCCGCTGCCAGAGAGGGATGGTGTCTGCAGGAGGGCAGACATGGGGAGGAGAACATGGGAGGAACAAGAAGAGAATCATAGAATCTTTCTGGTTGGAAGCGGTCGTCAAGATCATCAAGTGCAACCGTTCACCCACCAGAAGTTCTGGCCTGGCCCTGAATGGGTTGATGAAGAGGTTCCCCTTCACTTTAGTAGGATCTGGCCTTTAAATCCTAATTTTCTGATAGGGAGGTAACATCCGTGCCCTCTTTAACAAATAAATTTAAAAATAGCTTTATAGATGGTGAATGATGGGAAACATCATCTCCCTCAAAGAGCGCTGGAGACTTTGGCTGAAGGCACAACCTTCAGGAGTCTCTTGGGGACAGAGATGGGACAATTACAGTGGGACTGGGGTGAACACTCTTGGTCTCTTCTATTCCTATTTTTCATTGGAAAACCAAGCAAACAAACCAAACCCAAGCATTAACAGGATTGTTAGAGCTGCAGAAACCACCTGCAAGTGGATGTGGTGAAAAACTTCCATGGAGCAACAACCTGGCCCCGCCTGAGCAGCAGCCCGGGGGGATGGTGGGTCCAGCTGACACCCCAGTCCTGCCCAAAAGCAGCATTCAAATGGCTCTGCACAGCTCAACATCACCATGGCTATAGCTGTGACTAAGAGGAGCAGAGGCAGCCTTGGGTTCATCCAGCTCTGACCAGAACCATCATGGTCCTAGCTGAACAGCCAAGAGGTTTAAATGCTTTGATTTCCCCCAGGGAGTAGTGCTGGAGGTTCTCCTGGGTGGTGCATGGTCATGGAGGTCACTAGAAGAGCCCAGGGTCACCTCTCTGCAGCGCTTGGGGCCAGCATCTCAAGGCTGAAAGCTGGAGGATGCCCAAGGGCTGTGTCCTCAGCTCCCCGCTTGCAGAGAAGCCTTGAGCTCCCCAGGTGAGCTGCTCAAACGAAGGGTCCGTGTCTGACACACACAAGCACACTTGGAGAATCACGTAGGAAATGAGAACTGTCATTTCCAGCCACTCTTGTGCAGGTTTCTGATGTTTTGTGTTTCGTTATTTCAGGGGAAGGCGAGCAAGAAAACCTGAAAAAAATGAGAAATGGGAAAAAGTGCGTTTTCAGAAAAGCCCAACCTCCCACAGCCCAGCCATGATGGTCTTGGCCAGAAGCCTCCGAGCACTGGGCTCGGAGCGACGTGGGGTCCCTGTCCCCGTGTCCCTGCAGCATCCCAGGCGGGTCGCATCCTGCACACACCTGCAGCCACAGCCCGACACGCTAAGCTGTCAAAACAAACACGGGAACACAGCACACGCAGCCTCCAAATCCACACGCCACCAGCTCTGGGACCTGAGCAGGGACTGGAAATTCCCCCCCAGGCTGGCCGGCTGCTCCGGCAGATGGGTTTTATGAGCCCTGGAGGAAAAATAACATCTAGAGGAGCATCTCTAACTGCCTGTAAATACACACTAGATGATGCAGGGACAGCTGAAATGGGGCGGAGTTAGGGATGGGAATGGAAAACCGCAGCTGGGGGGATGGCTGGGGATGGCTTGTGCTCCCTCCCCAGCTGCTCACCTGGCTTCCTCCTCCTCCTCCTCCTCTCTGCAATGGCTCCTGGCTTCTACCTTTGCATTTATTCAATGTGAAGCAAAGAAAATTAACCACCCACTGTCCTTGAGCCTTCCCCATCCCAGCTGCACTCTGCTCCCCCTTTTTCCCAGGCAGTAGGATGAAAGCAAGCAAGGGGCCTTCCTCCCACTGAGCATTCTCCGGAATAGGATCCCCCTGTTAGCAACCCAAGGAAAACCAAATCCAAGTTCCCCAGCCCATCCCTCATGTCCATTTATCCCCAGCGGTGCTGCTGCCAGCCCGAGCCCTGGGGCACATCCCTGCTCCTTACACCATCTGCACCTCGGTCCACGCCTGGCGTGGTTGTGGATGGTCTTCTCTGGAGGTGGAGCTGGCTCGGGCTCAGGGCTTGTGACCCTGGGGACAGTTACTGAGCTGTGTTGGGGTTTCCTGGTGAAGGAGCTGGCAGCGGGTCCCCCTCTGCCGCACCCGGGGGGAGGCAGCTGTAGATGTGCGCTGAGCGATGCTCAGGGTGAGCGAAAGTGAAGCAGGCGCTAGAAAGGGGACGGGTGGGGAGGGGAAAGAAGCAGTAATTTGGCACTGGGGTAGCAAAAAAGGGGCTCTTGAAAGCTGGACTTGTGTGGCTGCAGGCACAAGCCAAGCTGGATCAGAAGCTCTGCTTGCTGCTCTCAGCGCCGGGGTGGAAAGGGCCATCAGTAAGGCGGGATCATGTGTTACCCTATACAGTGAAAATAAGCACAGGGAGCTTCTGCCTGGCCCTGCAAATCCAAACCTTGGTTGAAACCTCTCCCAGGGCATGTGTCGGGTTAGGACACACTGGCCAGGAGCTCACCCTGCACAGGGAGATGCTGCAGGTCAGGGCTGGGGAGGCTGGAGCACGACAAAGCCAGCCAGCGCTATGCCCCACATCCCTGCCAGGTGCTCAGCCCCTCGCAGGATCAGGCCCGAGCAAAAGGGAGACAGAGGCAGTTCAAAAGAAACTCCTTGAGCATAACTGGCCGAGCACGGAGCGCTCCCTTATCAGCGCCCGTAGGCGCCAGCCGCTGCCGAGCACACAAAAGGCAGCTCCTGGGCCGAGCCAACTGGTCTTAATATTTGCATTAGGTAAAGCAAACTAATAAATCCCCCTGCGTTTATCCATGCTTCCAGTTTGTATTTATTAGGCAGAATGACAGGCAGGTTTTCCTCCTGGTTACACAGGTAAATAGCAATACAGGTCCCACGCCCTTCCCCTCTTTAACGGCCCAGCTTTGTTTGCTCACCGGCTCTAAACAAGCCAGGACTATACAACTGACCCACACGAAAGGCAACCGGCCTTTGAAGTAAATATCAGTTAGGAATTCCAAAAGGTCCGCGTCCCAGTGCTGAGCTTCCCCCGTCCATCCCCGGAGCAGGGTCTGCAGCCACGGGGCTGGAGGACGTGCAACACCAGCACCCATCGGCAGGTCCACCCAGGCTGGGATCGGTGGAGGAGCAGCTCCCAGGCAGGCAACCGCTTCCAAAAAAGGATATTGTGGTGTGAGCATTGGCCATGGCATCACTGGTGTGCACCGAGGGTGATGGATCTGAGTGACCCAAAGCCTCTGCCTTCCCTGTGGGGATTCAGCCTCCTCACACCTCAGCTCTCCTGGACGGACATCGCGGAGATTCACTCGTAGCTGAAAGCAGAGCTTGGCCCACGGCGAGGCCAGATGCCGAGGGTAGCGCACGTGGCAGCACCACGTCAACCTACATCGCTTCTTACACGCTCCTAGAGGGGGTAACCACGAGCCCACCCCTGAGGTGACTCCCCGTCACCACAGCGTCTGTTTCCAGCAGGAGAGGTACACTGCGGCTCCCAGCAAGCTCAGGCAATGGGTCCCACAGCTAGCCCCAAAACCCACGTTTGACTCAGGGGCAGGAGCCCTGTAATTGGCCCGAGGACTGGTCCTACGCCCTGCTGCTGCCTGGGGCATGGCCATGGCTTCACCGCAGCTCTCAGACCTGGGCGGAGAAACTACCAGGCAGAGAGAGTCCAGGAGAGCTGGTAACACCAGTAACACCAGCCCTAGTCCCGTGCTGGTTTCCTTGCTAAGAGTCCGCTGTGCATGGAGGAGCAAAGGCCCCACGTATGGCACAGCAACCTCATCGAATCTCCTCCCACACCAGCAAAGTCCACTTCCCACCCAGAGAAAAAGAAGAGCAGAGTCACCCGCAGCTTTGGACCTACCTTGAAAGGAGCAGCGGTGCAGGGCAGAGCATCACCTCCATCCCACCACGCTCCAAGGTGTCCATGGGCATCACCAGGACTGCACTGGCACACAGGAACCAGCCTTGGCTGCCGGCTGCTCACCTGCACCACTGGGGCCATTTAATTGCTGTAAATGAACTTGACATTGGCTTTTGTTAGGGTCTCTCAAACCCCATCATTACCAAACCAAGAATCAAGTGAAGTTTCATGCATTTCTGGGCTTTGCTGTTCTCTCACAGTTTTGCCCAAAGGCCTAACTTGGTTCTTAAACTCTCTGAGGTGCTTCTGAGCTGAGTAAAATGGCTTTCAAAGGAAAAGACTCAAAATTCTATGTTTCTGACCAAATTTCTGCAAGTTTGTCCCAGGGGGGGACTCACTGTGCAGAGAAGCAAAGCCAGGGCTGTGCAGAGATCCCACCAGTCCCACCAGGGAGTGACGTCGACTCACCAAACACAGTTGCATTGAATCCGTGCTCATGAGGCTACGGTGCTTTTTTAGCTGAAAGGACACCTTTTCCTTTAATAACGGTCTAAATATTTTTTTAAAAATAATAATAAAATGATATTTCCATTACATAAATATCCCTTTTATGTTGCCCCTTTCTGGTGCTTTGTGTCAAGTCGGTGGGGTGGGAGGGAACACAGAGTCCAGGGACCTGAGACATGGTTTAAGGGGAACTGATTTGCATTTCAGTGGCTGTTGGAGCTGGAGGCTGGAGGGGGTGATGGTCAAGGACTACAGCAAGGGAAGGGGGAAAGGGCAGGGGGAGAATTTTTCCGCAAAGTAAAGGCATTAAGCGCTTAGCCTGGCTTCGTTAAGGCAGAGAACTTTGCCAAAGCGCCGGTTTCCTGTAGGATCAAACGCATCCCCCCGGCAGCCCCGCGATAGGGCCATGATGTAAGTGTGGCTGAGCCAAGGCAAACGGAAAAGAACACCGAGCACTCACAGAGGCAGCGGGTTTTATTAAGGAGTTTAATTGTTTCAGGGGGTGACATTTTCCCCGTCGTGACGTTCCCCTCGCTGCAGTTTGGCATCCCCGGCTCCTGCGCCTGCTCCCCAGCCCCACCTGAGCTGGGTTCCATGGGGGATGTGCTGGGGATGAGGATGCTCAGCTGCTTGCGGCAGAAGGACCCACCCCCAAAGCCACCCAACACCCCTGGCACAAGAGGAGACACTGCCACACAGTTTTAAACCCCAGTGCACTGCGATCGCCAGCTCAGCTTCCACCTCATGGTTCCTCCAAAGGCTTTTGCCCCTCCAGCTTCCCCCGCAGGCATCGGCGCTTTGTGAACGTGCTTCAGGCTGGGTCCGGCCGTCCTCACAAAAAGCCTGAGACCTCAAAAGACATCCAAAAGAAGAGCCTGAGACCTCAAAAGACATCATAAAAAAGAAAAAAAAAATCCACAGCTTGTTCCTTGGAACTGGGCAAGCATTTGGTCCTTCACAGGGAAAAGTATCGAGCTACTGTTTGACCCAAGAGCATTTCGCCATCCATCACCAGCACTTCCTGGCCAAGAGGATCATTTCCAAAGCCCAGCGGAGAGCAGCTCATTAAGTCCTTTCGGCTCCGCGTGGGAGTTGGGAGCAAGGTCAGCGCCGGGTGGAAATCCCCCTCACCGGGCTGGGGATGTGGAGCCCAGCAAGCGTATGTGGGGAAGCTGGTTTCGGTGGTGGGCGGTGGGTGGAGGAGCTCACCACAGCCCCTGATGCTCCATCGCTCCCTGGCAAGCTCAGGGTGAGCTGCTGGTCCCTGCTCTCCCTCTCTCTGTGCTCGCAGCTGAAGGGAGGGTGCTCCTGGGTGGCTTGGCCACGATTGGTACTGCAGCACCTTGGCTGTCTCCTCTCAGGTCCCCGCACCCCGAGCCTTCACCACAGACCCTGCAATGGAAAAACAAGGAGTTCAAGGAAAGTCCAGGCTGGTAGGCAGCTGGTTGCGAAGAAGGAAATCATGATTCCTCTTTGCCACCAAATGAAATGTTTGGAGCAATGTGTAAAAGACGAGATGCACCAGCAGCCCCAGCATCTCCCCTGAAAGCAGCTTTGGCACCAGCACCTTCGGCACCGGCACCTTCGAGCTTGCTCTATGCTCAGCAGCACTGAGAGCCCCGTGCTTTGGAGGCTGGAGCCCTTCCCAAGGCCAGGGGTTGGTAGGAACCCACTATGGCCAAACAGTCCATGTCTAAGAAGGCTGGGAGGAGCCCTCCACCCACAGAAACTCTCAGTGACAGCTGAGTCGCCGGCACTCGGAACAGTGAGAGCAGAGGATGTGCGGACAGCATCCATGGGAAAAGCAGCATTGCTCAGCCACATCGCTCCGGAGAGCCCCAAAGCAGCATCAGCCTCAAGGCTGAGCTCCCATGGGACCAGGAGACATCGGATCGGGGTGCAGGACAGCGCAAGAGTGGACAAGAGGCATAGCGGGGGGCTGACAGAAGAAAATCAAATGGCCATTTCCATGCAGCAGACAGAACAACGGCATCTGGGAAGGCTGAGGAAGGGAAAGCAGCTCATCTCGCTCGTGCAGACATGGGCACCCTGGGCAGCCCTTGAGGAGCCAGCAGAAAGGGGCTCCTTTTCCCAAGCTGCCACAAATGTTGGGAAGGGGGTGGGGTGAGGAAAACACAGAGAGCAGTGTCACCAGAGTGGAGGTGGCTCTCATTTATCCCACTCTGTCTGTGGCCTTGTGGCCTACAAGCTCTTGAACGAGCTGTAACGTACTGCAGGATCCCAACTCCACCGTTGGGACAACCAGCTCCCATTTGGCTCAGACAAGCTCTCAGCCCATTTGAAGAGATTAATCATTGACTCTCCTTTTTGAGTGAACACCCTGTTCACTCCATAAGATCACTAAACAGCTTTTCCCCCGAGCAAACCCTGCCCGAGATCCCGTCCTGCTCCAGCATTAACTAGGGGCACGCAGAAAGAAGGGTAGAGGTTTATACTCATTTGTCGTGCAACACATATCATCTGTTTGCTTTGGACTTTGCAAGGAATACGCAGACAAGATGAGCACCTCCTGGCCAAAACATCGCACCCTCAGCACTACGGGGGGGACCTAGAAACCAGCCCCGTGCCCCCTCCCCGGGGGAAAGGCTGACAATCAGATCTGGGCTTTTGGGGAAAGAAAGAGCGCGGCGTCTCCATTTGCAAAACGCTGTGCGCAAGTGTCCCTGGCTCTTGTAAATGTGTTAAAAAATAAAACCCTTTAAGAGCTTCCAGATGTTCTGTTGATGTTGTGGTGTTACCCAGCTCCATCCTCCCGAGGCCAATACGCTGCCTCAATGAAATCGCAGCAGCCAAGGGGGACGGCAGGGGGGAGCGGGGGAGGTCCGAACCCTTTTCCTCCTCTTTCCCCCAACTTCTCCTGTTAACTCCCACGCTGCTGGCGAAGGCGCTGAGAGCAGCTGGAAATCCTCCCTCCAGCTCCGAGCATCTCCCTGCCCCACCAGCATCACTGGCTAACCCCAAATGCCCAGGCTGTGGGGATCACCACACAGCGGGGCTGGGACAGGGCAGGGAGCTAACGCATCGGTGGTGGCTCCCCAGAGCCACCCAGTCCCCACCAAGTAGGTCCAGAGGGTCCAATCCCACTGCATCCAACCTCACGTCCACCTGAGCAGGCCCCAAAGGTCTACCAAAAACTACCTTCTGCTGGCATAATGATGTGACGGAGCAAAAGCCCTTGTCAACGAGCCCTGGGCGTAGCCGCCCCTGTACGTGTGTGTGCAGAGAGCCTGGCTGGGGACTCTTTGCACAGGGCGTTGCAGGTCCAGCGCGCTGCTTTTGAAGTTCCCTGGAGCGAGCTGCGTGGCTGGTCGCAATCCAAGCTCCATAAAGGCGCGATATCGCGGCCATGCGCGCAGGCTCTGATGTGTTATCTCCGGCGGGGAGGAGGGCAGGCGTTGCTGCGGCTCATTTGAAAACGTGTTAGCGCCCAGAGATCAAAGGCGCTTCCTGATGCGCTCCACCCCGGCGAAGCCTTTGGGCCAACGCGGTCCCTCCTCGGGCCAGGACGTTGCTGCAGCCACGAGGATGGGAGCGCCGGGAGCCGGGGCCATGCGTCCAGCCCAGGTGGCCGCTGCAGGATGTCTTCCTGCCCATGTTGGAGACGTTAGAACTTCCTTATCGTGTGGCCTGGGGATGTTGTTCATGGGAAATGGAGGAGCCCAGGAGGGTTCAATGCCATGTGGATGCCCCAGTTTAACCACAGGTTACCAACAGAGCACTTCATTTTGTCCTAGAGACACCCCCAATGAAGTACTGTCCTCTGGGGACTCTAATGACCCAACAAACCCCACGGAGGACAAACCTCCCTCCTTCCCCACCATCTGCACATCCCCCAGATGTGCAGATTCCCCAGGTCCCCCCTAAATCTACATACGGAGTAATATCCGACATGCAATTTATTTTTTCCCCAGGCCGGTCACCTCCCACAAACCCCACGTTCCCCAGCAAGGCATCATCTGCTTCCCCGCGCCCTGGCCCGCTCCAGCCCCGCGAGGACGAGCAGCAGCAGCAGCAGCTCATCCAGGCCACACACCACGAGCCTCGAGGCCACCGGTGCCTCCTGGACACCAGCCCCCACGCTGCTGTTGTTCTCCTCAACACGAGCCCACCACAAAATCCCAGGAGAGCAAGAGGGATACGTCAGGCGCTGGAAGGAGGGGACAAGCTGCCTCCAGGCTCAGCAGCAGCCTGGGGAGCAGAGCACATCCATCCAGAGCAAACAGAGGAGAAGGCGCTGAGTCTGCAGCAGGACCGGTGATGGTCTGTGCATTTGGAGATGGGATCTGCCTCCTGCCCCGTCCCCCCCAACACGTGCTTGCAACGAGCAAAGCGCAGGAATAGAAACGGGACTTTTGGCGACGGCGGATGGGAGCATCGTGTCCTGAGCACAAACTGTGTGGGCAGCAAAGCCCAACAGGAAAGGAAACCAACAGGCAGGGAAACGGTTCTGGCAGCGCTGGCGTTATGGCTCGCTCAGCACTCATCCCTCCCTGCTGTTCCCTCTCCCGGGTGTCCCTCCCTCGGACCCCTCGCCCTGCTCAGACATGCCCCAATTCCACTGTGACTGCCGGAACGCTTCCCATCCGAAGGGCTGGATTGAGAAAAATGCAGCTGAAGAGCTGGAGCCTGTTTGCCAGAACCGGTCCCGGCAGAGCCGCGTTAGCACCTTGGTCCCACACGCACCCGGGCAGGGCTCAGCCTGGCCCTAAGCCCCTGCACAGGGGCAGGGAAGCCCTGACGTGGCCAGGTTGGGTGAGGGAATGGGGACATGGACACGTCAAAGGGTCTGCAAAGGGGTGGGGCTTCAGACCCACACACCTTGGTCGGCCTCACCCCTCCTAAACCCCCAAAATGTGGAGGTGGGGGGCGGCGGGAGGGACGCGAGCTCATGCTGTGCCCTTCGCATCCCAGGCGGTGATTTGATACCGGCTTTAAAGCGATTTACAGTTTAGAGATGCAGGTTTATTCACATGCCCCAACGTGCCTGATGACCAAAGTGCTCTTCAGTGAACCCAGCAATGGATTGTAAAATAAAGTCAATGAGGCGAGTGGATTAAAGAAAAAAAAAAAATAGCAAAAGATCTGAGATGAAATGGACCCGTTGAGTCACAGCTCGTGTCTGCCAACAAGCAGTGTCCTCCCGAGCCTGGCAGGGACAGCTAGACCTCCTGCAGAGGGACCCCTGCCACCACCACCCCATCCACGCAGGCAGCCCCCAGGTAGGTCGGAGCAGGATGTGACCAAGGGGACCCATCCATCGCTCTCAGCTTCTCTGCACATGTCCCATCTCACATGGGGCTCCTCACAGCTCGTTTCTCCTCTCCTCCTACGTGCTGGCCCTGCTGAGCCAGCCCTGCTCAGCAGCAGGCAGAACCCCACGCGATGGGCCATCCCACGTCCACAGGCCAACAGTTATTGTCGGCAAAAGACCAAGCTTGAGAGCGCTGTGAACTGACAGGCAGGATGTGACCTTCCCCGTGCAGCTGCTGCCTGGGGGTGGTGGCTCAGCACCGCTGCAGGACAACTCCCAGCATTATGCCATGGTCACACTCTCCATCAGCGTCCCTCCAGCTCCACCACCATGGCACAGCAGATGTGACAACCCTGAAGGTGACCAGGAGGAAAAACACTTGCCCTGCTGCCCGATCCATCACCAGCACTGTGAGATGTGCTGCATCCTGGTGTGGCACATGGTGAGATGTCCAGAACACCCTGTCTGAAACTGCTGCCGCTAGCTATCTGCTCCTGCACAGTGGCAGGGTGGCTGCTGGGGCTCCAGGCGGGGCTCAGGCTGGCCCTGGGGACCCCTCAGCCCCCAACAACATCTCACAGCTCCATCTGGTGGAAGTGGACCACCAGGCACCCCTGGCATGGGATGGGTGAAGCCCACCCCAGTGCGGGTGGGTGGGCAGGCATGGCAATAACCCACCAGCACCATCCCACGAGGCCTTTTCCACCAGTGAGTAGCCAAGTTGGCCACATCTCAGTGCAGGCACCAAACCCCAGCCCAAGGTCCTGAGGAGACCCTCAGGCGATGGAGGAAAGGAGCCCAGCAGTGACCAGCCTGTGAGACCCATGCTCCCCACCAACGGCTTCTCCCCACATCCCCATCCTGCTCAAACATGTCTTTGGACTGGTGTCATCACTCAATGGGGCTTTAAACTGGCCCAAAGGAGCCCCCAGGCTCGATGCAACCCTCCGACACCGCTGCAACGCACATGAGCCTCCTCCTCCATCCACCAGACTCTGTTGCAAGAGCCAACCTAATTCCCGGAGTTTCAGTCCAAAGAGATTATCTTCGTTTACTAACCTAAGCATGCGATACAAAAAGCCTTGCCAAAACCTCAGACAGCCTCAGAAGAGATGTCATTAAAACTCCTTCAGCCAGAGGAAGCAAAGCAAGTGTTTCGTTCCCATGCCGCCCTTTCTGGTAACGTGTTAATAACTAACCGTGGCCCAGACAGGTGCTGTCAGCTCCACGACGGAGCTGCCGTTGAGTCACCGACCCGCCATGGTGCAACCCGTGAGTCACGGAGACACGGTCCCTTTCACCCAGCGCACGTCCACCCACTCGCCATGCCCCACAGCGTGGGTGGGGATGCTCGGTGCTGGACCAGAGGGGTCAGGGTGTATGAGACCTCCTCCCTCCTCAGTCCTGGCTCTTTGACCCAAAACAGCAAAGGGTGTTTGCCAAGAGCTCGCTCTACAATGTGGCACCCCGGGAAAAACTCGCCAGGTTGAGATGCAGCAGGTGGAATTTGCAGAGAGGGCCCCGTGTGCGCTCCCAGCATCGCAGCAGCCTCCTGCTCTCCCATCAGGGAGAGGAAAGGGATGGCCAACGCACCCCGGCTGCATCCCAGAGGATGAGGGTCCAGGAGAGATGCTGCTCTTCATCAGCTGGGGCTGGAGATGCCCCGCGGCGAGCTCTGGCTCAGCCCCAGTGGGATGTGCTCGGAGCACAGCATCTACTGCAGCCCAGACCATCGCTCCCAGCACCAGGGGCAGGTTTCCTCCTCAAATACCAGCCCTGATCAACCCACTGAGACCTAACCACAGGAGCGCACCCTAGAAGAAGGGAGACTAAAAATAGAACTCTCAACCCTCCCAACAGAAACACCTCTGGCGACTTTCTCCTCGCTCACACACTCCAACCTGTTCTGCGTGTGGGACGAGGCTCCCTCCTCCGCTGGCTCTTTCTAGCAATTTTCCCCCCTCCTTCCCCTCAAGAAAAGGCTGCTCTTTAAAGCCATGTGTCACTTTGAGACTGACAGGCGGGTGAAAGAATGAAGAAAGTCCCATTCTCCTTCATTTTTGCAACAAGGAGATAAGCACCGGGCGGTGTCAGGGCTTGGACAACACGGGCTCCCAGGAGGGGCTGCAGGTTTCGGGCAGGCTCTGGCACCCGATGACAGTTCTGGCTCCGTTATTAAAAGCATCCCCAAGGTGATAACCCTCTGACAGCTTGATCGACGGGCTTGAGCAGCATTTTTGCTTCTCCTCATGGAAGTCCAGCAGTCTCCCACTGCAGGCAGACAGGAGCTGAGCACCTACCCTTGGTTTCTGCCATCAGCAGAGTCCCCTATTGATCCTTCTGATCCCTGGGCTCTTCCAAAGCAGCTGGAGAGCTTTTCCCCCTCCTCTTCTCACTGACAGCGAGAGTAAACCCTGGAGGCCCTGGGGAAAGGGGATGTTCCAACCACAAAGACCATGTCCTGAGTGACCATGGGGTGATCTTCCATCACCCAGGCTTGACCTTCCCATCTCCTGGGCTGTCACACCGAAAGAGCCACGGATGCTGGCACAACATCACACAAAGGCATAAAGCAGCCTTTGCTCTCCACCAGCACAGTATCACCCCATATTTTGGGGTGTCTAATCCCAGAGAAGGAGAACAGGACATGCTCAGACCCTGCATGTGGGCTCCTCTTGAGCACCCTAGGGTCTCCTCAGAGCAAGGCCTCCACCAGCTGCCTGCTCCAGCAGAAGTGGAGGAGGGCGGAGATGCTCCTGGACCTGCTGATGGCACAGGACAGCACTGCAAAACCAGCCTACGTGCATTAATCCCAGGATCAGACCCCCTATTTCTGAGGCAGCCTGTGGCTGCTGAGCCACCCTTCATGCCCTTCCCAAGGCCTTCCTGGGGCTCCACATCTTGCGTTTGTGCAAGACAGGCCTGAACTCCAACAGCTCTTGAGGTAGAGGCTGCACAAACTGCCCATCCGCCCCACGGCACTGCCAGCATCCCTCCGGGCTGCTCCACAGCATCTCCTGCATCCAAGCAGAGGCAAGCAGGGATGGATCCTCAGTATAAAAGGGATTCCAGGGGGTTCCATGCTCATTGCCACACACCTCTGTCCGTTCCCATCCTGGTGCAGCAATGCGCTGGCTCACAGTATGGGAAAGAGCTGCAAAACCTCCTCGTTTGGCTCCAGGGAGGTGATGGGTTCAGCCACACAACCCTCAGGGTCCCATCCTGAGGATGAGCTCTGCTCCCTGTTGCCTGGGGATGTTCAAAGTCCTCACATCTGGGTCAAGGTGTTTTCTGGAAAGCTTTGAATCAGGGAGTGAACCCAGGCAAGGCTGCCAAAGCCCCCACCCTGGAGTCCTGCCCTGGCTGGAGGCAGGATCCCTGCAGCCACCCCCTGCCCTCCGAGACCAGCCTCACCGGGCAGGGGAGGGAGGGAGGAAAAAATCATCCGGCTGCACATTTATTTTGCAGCTTTGAGCTGATTTCTATCCCTGGGGATTACCAATTTAAGCAGTGTTTTTTCCTGTTCTGACCCTAAGCTGATTAATTCTCTTGTGCCTCCCTTCTCCCCCCATTCCTCACCTTCCTTTTGCATGAAAAAATGAGGATCTGAATTGCCGGCACAGCGTGCCAAGGCAGAGGCAGGCAGGGAGAGCAGGACCACAGCCGCCCAGTACGACCGAGCAAAGGGAGGATGCTCCCCCAGGATCCTGCCTCCTCTGCAGAGCCATTGCGGTCAGGTTCCAACCACAGCTTTATGATCTTTATCTTCTTAATGCAAAGGAACCGATATCCCCGAGGGTGGGGAGAAACCTCCCCTTCCGCTGATCCCAGCCGGTCAGGGTGAGGCCCATGGGCACCAGCATCGCTCTCCCAGTGCAATGGGAACAACTGGCTTGTACCAGAGGCGCTGGTGGGGACTCATCCAAGAGCTGCGAAACTTGCCCTGGCATGATCCAGCCGCTGCTTGCCGGGCACAGGAGCCTCCTCTTCCAAGCACCGTGGCTCGCAGCGACACGTAGCCCAGCAAGCCGGCGAGCTCCACAACACGCTGTGTTTGCTGCTTTTAAAGAGAGGAGCTGGGGAGGCTCAGGGGTGGGGGGATGCAAAAGCTGCAACTCTCAGAGAGCCTCCAGGAAGGTGGCTTCAGGGCACATCTTTGCTGAGGTGCTACAGGAGCCTGGGGACAGGCTCCAATGGGACAAGCTGCATCCCATTGCCCACCGGCATCACTGGGGACTAGGGGCTTCTCACCCATTTGGCGCCAGCAGCCATGGAAAAGCAGTTTTGTTTGCAGGGTCTCTCTGTGTGAGAGCCTGGTCCCTCATGGGAGACAGCTCCGGTCATCCCTCTCACCACAATCCTGGGCTAAGTCCAGCTTTCCCTCCCAGAGCTGATCCATCACACCCAGCTCACCCAGCCAGATTAACCCTTGGCCACCTTAGGGCAGCTCCGCAGCCGCAGACACGCTTCCGTACCCCTCAAATCCCATGGGAGCCACCCAACATTGACCCGTCCACCGCTCCTCTTCCCACGGTCCCACATCCACAGCATCCCTGGCTCCATCGAGCCCTGGCACCCCTGCGCTAGGGATGGAGATCTGTAACAGAATATAATCCCCCGTTAATTGCCTAAGATCACAGAGCAGAAGGCAGGGATGGCAGAACATCTCTCACGGGCACAACCGGCTCTGCCGCTGCAGGGAAGCCCGGGACACACCCATCCCTATAAAAAGATAATTATACAATCCGCAGCGGTCAATTAGCACAGCAAAACACCGTTTAATTCTCACAATGGACCTCGACACCGGATCAAGAGGGAAAATTACCTCTCACCTGCAGTGAGATGGGCCCCCGGGGTCAGGATTAGGGTTTACTGCTGAGGAGGGTGAGAAGTTTCAGCGACTGTCCTCACCCAAAATTTGGCCTTTGGAGAGGAGTAAGTTGGGCTGTTTGTCCCCTCTGGATGCTGGAAGCTGGGGAGCAACCACAAAAATCCTCTCTGGGCATAAGTCAAGGCAGAAATCTGAGCCATGGAGTCCCTGGTCTTTTGATTTCAAATGGGGAGGCATAAAAACTGGGGACTTTTTTTTTTTTTAATTACAACACTTAAATGACTTCCCTTTAAGCAGAACAAAAAAGATGCATGAAACAACCAAGTCTCTCCCTGCCACCGCCCCGGGTCCTGCCCTGGGCTCTCATCAGAGGATCTCCAAATACGGCTGATGCAAACAGAGATAAGGAACTGAATCTCCCACCTCCTGCCCTGTGGGGCTTGAAGGGAAAAAGCGTAAGAAAAAAGTCTTTGTTTTAATTCAAATTGGTTGCAAGTGGGGAACGCTCCGGGGGAAAGCAAGTTTTTAAAAAATAATGATAATGGATTAAAAAGTATAGCTTATCATGCTTTTCTTACACCCCTACTAACACAGATTTATTGTTGAACCTTCTGCAAGTGGAACTGAACCTCACATGGCCACATTTGGGACCAGCTGGGCTTGGCATGGCCCAGGGACACCACGTCGTGTTCCTCATGGGTAGTCCCAAGTGGTGGCATCCATCTGCTGGCCCTTGGCAGAGAGACAAGGTGGGAGTCCTGCACTGCCGAGCCGGGCAGGAGGGCTCCAAAATACAGCCCCGGGATGGAGAAGATTCAAGGTGAGGGTTTTGTGACCCCTGAAAGTCCTTCAGGACTGTTCCCAACAGGATGGGAAGCAAGCAGGACCTGCCAGCCGGGCCAGCCATACGGTGACCTCGGCAGAGGGCACGCAGAAATGTACTTTGAGCTGAGCGTTTCCTAGAATTAGTCAGGAATTTTTTGAAGCTGTTACTGGCAGAGAAATGCCAATCGGCTGAAACTTCAACTTGATGCAGGGATATAGAAATGTAGGTCAGGAAAAAAAGCGTCCAAGTGAAAAGCTCCTTGTTCCTCGGCGCGACGCCTCGTCCGACCAGCCCTGCGGGGCCGTCCCCGGGACGAAAGGCTTATACAATTTCTCCGTCTTTCCCAGTTATTCCAGGCACTCCGTTATTTCCCAGATACTCCATTTAAAGCACAGACTGCAGCAGAGCCATAAACGCCTGCTCCCATCACCAGGACAAAACCAGCCTGGGGTTTTCAGCGTGCCCTGGGGCAAAGCAGGGAGGGGAACGCCAAAAGGCAGTGATTTCCCAACACAATATTAAATATTAAATGCAGCCGGGGCAGTGCTACCACCCCTCGAAGAGCATGCTGATGTTTGATCCCAAAAATCTGCTAGCTGGGGGATAAAGGGAGCGAGTTTCCTGCACCCCATTAAAGAGTCTGAAAGCAGCACAGAGCCAAGCAGCGTTTCATAGAATCATAGAATCATTAAGGTAGGAAAAGACCTCTGAGATCAGCAAGTCCAACAGCCAACCCAGCACTACCATGCCCACTAGACCATGTCCTGAAGCGCCAAGTCTACACGTTTTTTGAACACTTCCAGGGATGGGGACTCCACCACTGCCCTGGGCAGCCTGTTCCCTATTTGTTAGGACAAGGACACATCAGAGTATTTGTCACCCAAACCTTGGCAGCAAACGGCAGCGATGCTGTGCTGACCTCGGGGATAGACCCCTCCGGCTCGGCCCACCCAGCCTCACAAGCATCATCTTCCCCTCCTTGATGCCCAACGTATGATGCGCGTAGAGACAAAATTCCTGAGAGACTCCACCCACCAGAAAAAAAAACATGATTGCCCCAGAAACCATGGGGCATCCCGCAGCCCTCTCCCCTCAGCCGGGGAACAGCTGATCCCTTTTCAACACTTCCATGTGCCATAGCTGTAATTTACAGCCGTAATTTCAGCACGCGGGGCCGTGCCGGCGCCCAGCGCCCGCGCCAGCCGCGGAGCTCAGCCCTCCGCACACGCC
>VZZY01024315.1:102517-134111 GCA_013400335.1 Eurystomus gularis
AGCTGGGGAAGGGTCTAGAGCAGGAGTGTGGTGAGGAGCAGCTGAGGGACCTGGGGGTGTTGAGCCTGGAGAAAAGGAGGCTCAGGAGAGACCTTCTGGCTCTGCACAACTCCCTGACAGGAGGTTGGAGCCAGGTGGGGTTGGGCTCTTCTCCCAAGGAACAAGTGACAGGACAAGGGGAAACAGCCTCACATTGCACCAGGGGAGGCTGAGGTTGGACAATAGGAGAAATTTCTTCCCCACAAGGGCTGTGAAGGGCTGTGCCAGGCTGGGCAGGGCAGTGGTGGAGTCCCCATCCCTGGAGGGGTTTCCAAGCCGTGGAGATGTGGTGCTGAGGGCCAGGGGTTAGTGGTGCCCTGGCAGTGCTGGGGGAACGGTTGGACTCAATTATCTTAAAGTTCTCTTCCAACCAAAATGATTCATTATTCTATGATTTGAGGAGGAAAAAGCTGGGTGCAGCTGCATCCCCTCTGGACACCACTGCAGCCTCCATCCCAAGCAGGTCATGGTCCAGCCCTGCTCATCCCCAGAGGCAGGTCTCCCACCTTGCAGGCACCTTTCACATCTCTGCTCCCAGTTCCCAGCACTCAGCCCACAAAAGCAAGTCTACAGCAAAGAAAGCTTCCAAGAAAGATATTTTCATGTGATAACAAAAGGATCACAGGCCCAAAATACGATTTTTTCAAAGCTACACCCACTTCTGTTTTTTTTAAAAGCCCTTCTCTTTCCTCAGAAACAAAATATTGCCCATGCTCCAAGACACCAAATCCCTCATCCTGCAGCAAATGAGTGATCCTCATCCCAGGCTCACAAGCACCATGACGACAAACCCCACAGCTTCACGCATCAGGGCGAGGAGACCTGAACACCTGGGAGAGATGAGTAAAGCTGAGGCACCTGGAAAGCTTGTAAGAGATGCTTTGAATTTATGTATGGAATATGCTTTTCTGCGCATAACACAGAAAATCAAAGGGGTTAAGCTTTCAGAGGTGGCTCTCTCTCCAGCCCAGAACCACACTCTTTTAAACAGCAGAAAACCAGAGCAGCACTAAACCACACCAGCACAGAGCGCATGTTCCTGTCCTAGGCACAGCCCAAAGGACCATTCTCCCAGTGGTCCCAGCACCAGCAAGCCTCTCCCCGACAGCCCGGTGCAGGATGAGGGTGACCCTCTCCCACCGTGGGGTCACCCCCTTCCTCCTGGGTGCAGTTTCATGGTTGAAGCCCCCAAGCCAGGGTTTGGGAGGGGAACCCAAGGGCAGAACAGCTTCATCGTAGCCCCATCCTTAGAGCAGGTGAGGAGAGAAACCTGGGGAGTGCTGGGGGAAGGTGAGAGGAGCCTGGCACTGCCCAGCCTTCCTCCCACCACCCTCCTCCTCCTCCAGCTCCCACTGTTGCCTTGGGCGTGATCCAGGGCACGGTGCCCACAAGGCGAATTCCCAGCGGATGAGATCTACATCTCATTTAATTAAATTTTTCCTTTTAGATCAAGTAAGAGGACCTTGCCCAGCCAAGGGCTGGAGGAGTGGAGCCGGCCAGCCGCCAAGCCCCGAACGTGCTGGGTTTTCCCTCCCAGGTTGGATGCAGAAGCTGGAGGAGAGGTTGACCCAGCATCCAAGAGGGAACTCACAGGAGCTGGAGACCTTTGGATATGCAGCCAGGGAGAATGGGCGAAAAAGCATCCTGTACTGATGGCAATCCTCATGCAACCCAGCTAACCCATCCCATGAGTTGGGTTGCTGATGGCAGGGAAGAACTCAATGGAAGGAGATTTGTAGGGGACAGTCCCTGGGGTTTTCCAGCTTTTCCCCAGCTTTGTGGTCTCTGCAGGTGGCCCCCGGTTCCAGACCTGGACCAAGCAGTCACAGATGCCTCCCCCATTAAGAGAAGCTAGAAACCACACTGCAACCTGTGGGACCTCAAGAAACAAGAGGAAGGAGGAAAACTGGAAATCTACCCCTACCTGTGCCTCTTCACCGGCCCCTGTGCCGAGAGGGGACCCACCAGCCCCAGCCTCCAGCCATTCAAGGCTCCTCAAAGCATCCCACTGGTGGCGATGCTAAACCTGCTCCTGCACCCTGCAGAGGAGCGGGCCCACCCCCAGCTCTCGCCTGCCCGCTGGCACAGCCCCACCAGTTCAGACTGGGTAAAACTGCTCAAAGCCACGTTTTTCATCGGCGCAGCGAGCAGGCTTGGCCTCTCGGCAGCCAGGGCTTTTAAAAATAATATATATATATCAGCGTAGCTACGCTGCTGGCTGAGCCCCAGCTGAGTGCAGCGGGGGCCGAGCCCCAGGATAAACACAACCTACCTGCGCTCACAAGTGCCAGAGGCATGTAGGCACCATGCACGATCGCTTATATAAACAGCTCTGCAAAACCAGCCCTGAGCACTGTAGGAACACTTGTAGTACGCCCCGTACACGAGATGAAGTGTTTGGGAACATCGGTGCCACGGATCCCGGCGGGGGGAAGATGCTTTCCCTCCCTCCTGCCTGCCCCACGCATCAGCCTTAAAGGCGACCCTGAGCATGGTGCAGAATTCCCCCGAGGCTTGGTTGGAGGAAGAGGATGATGTCCTGCAGCCCGAGATGCTCTCACCCACCCGAGGGGCCAGGAGAAGTCTCCAGGCCACCTAGGTCTGCAGAGACAGGGGTGAATGGTGGAAGCGGTGCTGGGCAGGCAGCACAGCAAGGGGCTGGGATGTGGCGGAAGAGGCAGGGAAGGACCCAACCCTCTGATAGGCACAAAAAGAGCTGCAGAAAAAGCCAGAAGATGCCCAAGAGCTCCATGAGGCCCAGGACCGAGGTCTCACGCACACTGGCCATGCACGAGGGGCAGTTGCTCTGGGTGAACACTCCTGGCTTCAACACCACTGACCGGTCCCTGCAGTAACGCTTCGTCTTGCAGAAAGAGCAAGGAGAGATTCCTGCCCACAAAAACTTCACAAGCAGGTGCAACAATTCGAGCTGTGCCAATCTTTTCCGAGCTATTCCAAAACCCTGTGCTCGCCCCTCTAACCCTTCATTTTCCAGCCAGCCGGCAGCTTTTGGAGGGTTAATAAGGTGTGTGCACCCGCAGGGCTGGGCTCCCCTCCCTCCTCACCCCTCTCTTCCCGGCATGGACTTGGAGACCGGAGGCTCTCCAGATTTAATCTCCAAGACAAACACGCTGGAGCTGGAGCCTTGCTCCATTTGCACTTAGCCCACAGATATGACCCAGCAGCTGCCAGGCTCCCAGCTCTGCCCACCTCACCCCGCAGCAGCGGTGCAGCCTCCCCCGCCTCATTTCTTCCACGCACACAGTGTCGGTGGATTGTCATCAGCTTCCCCATGAAGCTGTGAGGGATGGGTTGTAGCTGCAGGTGAAGAAATCCCCACCACGAGAGCCACTAAGTCTCTGGGGTGGGTCTTTATGGAAGGTGAGCAGCTGGTGCTTGCACAGGGTCCCCTCTGCCTGGCTCGAGCCACTGGCAGAGCTGGATGGCTGCAGGAAGGGGTGGAACATTGAAACATCAAATTTCAGCACTGAAACATCAAATACGACCACTGGTGTGCCTCAAGGTGCTGACTCAGCAAGGGCCACGCTTCTGCATTTTGCAGAGTCAAGGCTCTGACAAGCTGGTTCATCTCAGAGAAGCCACCTCTTCTCCTGAGATCCTGGTGCAATACCCAGAAGCATGAGCTCCCCCCAGCAAACATCAGGAGGAGGAGCTATGGAAGCTGCTGGAAGACACCTGATGCAAGCCAGCGGTTTGTACGTTGTTCTAAGTCGTTATTATTGTGATGAGGGTGAAAACCTCACGTCAGACCAGAACGTGCTACGTACCGCGTCTTGCAGAGGTGCTGTTAGCACCTGGACGGTCTTGTTCAGAGGAGACAGGAAAGGGTCTCCAGGCTGTTTGGCAACGGGTGCCTTCCAGTAAACACTTATCTCACCTCTGACGGTTCAGTCGGAAGTGGAGGGATTTGGTTCGTTTTCCCCAGGGAATGGCGAGTCTGCCAGCAGAGAGGGGAGCTGCCGGGCTCAGCCCCGGAGCTGTGTGAAGGAAAGGGCCACGCCAGGTCCTACCAAAAGTCACCTGCTGTCCCTAAAACCTACAGGCGTGTGCAAAGTCAGTCCAGCTCACTCCATCCACCAGCTTGCAGGACAGTTAACTTATTTCACCCCTGGGAAATATATTTTCAGGGGACACTGTGGGACTTCCAGGAGAGAATAACTCACCCAGCCAAGCTTAGAGCCTCCACCGCAGGCTGGAAAACAGGAGCTGGAATTAGCTCTGAATGGGGTGAAAAGCTCAAGATCAGCCCGGAGCTGGCACAGGAGAGCGCAGAGAAGGGCCCAACAGTAGTCGGGATCCCCAGCACTGTGTGCCACTGCCCTAAACCCGGCCGTAAAATTGCTTTCTGAAGATGATGCATGGATTAAATACACACACACACACGCAGGGGTGTTTTCATGAAAAAGCCTATTATACAAAAATTGTGGGAGCAATAAAAATATAAATAGTCCTCAAGGCACCACAAAATGGTGCCATTTTAAGTGCATTTATTTTTTCCTTGAAATCTGTGGGGTGGTATTTAAAGATGAAGGGAGGAGAAGGAATACGTGCTGCTCTGTCCAAACACCCCACAGAGCTCTGGTGGTCTCCCCAAGCCAGCCAGGAGCTCCAGATCCCCATTTAGTGGCCTCTGCACACCTTTTATGTGCCATCCCACCGGAATACATCAAGCGATTCTCTTTGGCTGCTCCCGGCACCTGAGAAACGCCCAGCCCGGCTCCCCCCACCCAAAAGGGTTGCTCAATATTTGCTTTTGCGATATCAAAAGGTGGCCACGGCCCGGCTCCTGAGGTGCTTGGCAGCTCGCTGGTGGTCCCTAAATAAGCAGCCAGATGATCTCACACCAAACATCCTCAGGTCCTTGTGGGCAGCCTTCATGCAGACCACAGAAACCTTCAAACAAGCCCTGGGAACAGGGGAGGCACAGTTCTCCTCCTGCCACCATCCTTCTCCAGCCGGGTCCACCCAGAGGGGACATTTCTCAAAGTAAACTCAGTGTTCTTGGGGTTTACCCAAAATACGAGCCAGGCAGGACAGACAGACGCTGGAAAGGCAAGGAGAGGGAAAGAAGGAAAAACCACAAGCCCTGTTGCTCCATCCAAGTCACGAGTCCAGTGAGTTCCCTGCGGTTCGGTCAAGGGGAAGAGGATTTTTCCTGGATGGTACAATTCCCTGCTCACATCTCTGCTTGAGCCCAAGGAGGCAGACAAAGACAACAGTGTCCCTTCACTCCCACCTCTCCAGGAAAGGAGGGACAGACCAAATGCTTCTGACACCCCACAGCCAGGTGCCCTGGGGACACGGGGGTCCCCCAGTTCAGGGAGCTGTGGCTTCACAGACCAAGAAGCTCCTGTGTGTTTTCTCACCCTCTTTGGGACTGAGCTACCCACGTCCACAGGCTCCTGGAGGGATGGACTTGGCGAACTGAAAGAAATCGTGTCTCCTGCAGCCACAGTGCTAATAAGCAACCGCCGCCGATGTGCTGAGATGTCCTTGCAGCAGGGTGGCGAGGAGGGTACCACCAGGCAGGATGAGGGAGAGAGTGTGGAAACTGCTGTACAGCCCAGAAATGGCAAAAGCTCTCAGGCTTTTACGATGCCCCAGCTCATTACTGCTGGAAAAGCCATCAGCGGACCCTGCAAGTCATTGGCCTGTGTTTATCCTGGCACACGGGTCACCCTGGGCTGCAGCAGCCGGGGCCACCGCACGGTACAGCAGCCTCCGCTGACACGAGCAGCATGAGGAGCACAGAACCCCTGCAGCAACGTCCATCTCCAGGTCGAGGAGAGCACAGCAAAGAGTCTGCTCTTGTCCCAGTGCCACGAGTGGAGAACATGTCTCAGGATGGAGTTTCACCCTCCACACCTTTGGCTTGGGACAGGACGCAGGCGAGAGCGGGCTGAGGCTCCCTGAGCCGTCACTTGGTGGTGGTCTTTCAGAAATAGCTGAATACCAGCCCAGCAGCTGTCGTGCTTTAAGAGGTGGGATGACAAAAATCCTTCTCTCTCACCCACAGGTTTGTTTCCTTCCAAAACATTCAATCCAGCTTTTTTTTTCCCCTCTTCCTTTGCACCTTCCTCCACTGTCACCAACTTCCCAAGGTTTTCACTTGGGCAAGGGATAAATCTCCAGCTCCTCTCACTGCTTGATGAAGCAGCAGCATCACTGCCTGTGTCACACAAATGGGGAAACTGAGGCATGGGGTGGTGGTTGACTCCAGAGCATCTGCCCTAGGCCCGGGACGGCTGCTGGGGCTGCAGGACCATCAGCTCACCCCTCCACAGCTCACCGCCACGCTCACCACGGGAGAAGCTGCCAGCCTGATGGGCTTGTTTCCCCCTAACTCCTAAGGGCAGGTCAGGAGAGCTCTCCAAAAGCAAACAGCTTCACCTCATCCCGTGCAGGACAGCAATAATAATATTAAGCTATTAATTAGACGCTGCAGCTCTTCCCCGCTACTTCATTAGAGCTCGCCCAAGAGCGGCCCCGGCTCCGCGCACACCCCGGGTGCCCCCTGCGCTCCCCTTCTGCCGCTGCGCTTTCTGTCCAACCGGTTCTGCTCTTTATTTTTGTTTCAGGGAGGATTATTATCGCCCAGGCGATCTCCAGCTGACGGCGGCAGAAAACCCACCTGCCACCCAGCACAAGCGCGTGGCCGGGAGCGGGGACAGGGCGGTTGTCCCGGGTTCCACCAGCTGAGGAACAAAGTCGCCTCTTGCCAACAGAGAACATTTACCAGCTGCGCTCGAGCTGGAGGCTTGTTAAAGGCCAAGACAACAACAGACCAAGCTGCTTTTTGCATCTGAAGTCGCAGGAACAATGATCTGGGAAGGAAGAGTTTCTGCGCTGGACAGGGGGGACAGCTCTGAGGTCTTTAAACATCTGCTTTGCAACCCCCAGGAGCCCGTTTTGGCCGACAGCCTCATGGTTGGAGCTCAGGAGGTCTTAAAGGCAGTGCAGCTGCTGGAGCTCCTGGCACCCCGTGCCACCCCGGGGGTCCCCAGCCAACGTGTGTGGTAAATCTGCACAGGGAGCCCAAGATGCCATCACAATTAGCCCCCGCCCCTGGTTACCTGGCCTGAGAGCCAGGCTAGCTTTTCTTGCGCCCGTTTACATGCAGAAGAGTGATGGCTGGTAGCAAAGTTCTCCCCCTCAGAACCTGGTCCTCCCCACCCGCAGCAGCCCTGGGCTCGGGCTGGGAGCCTGCAGTGAGCTACCATGAATCAGCTGATGCTACCAGACCTGTTAACACGTCCAGGTTGTCTCACCAAGTCAAAGCCTTCTCTCTGTCACTGCCTCCCCATACCCTGAGCTGGGGATGATCTGCACAATTTGCCGGTACTGGGATACACTGACACCACTTGAAATTGAGAATAAACTCCAGCCCACAAGGCAGGAGGACACCCAAAAAGCCAAATCACCCTAGGACTTTGCTCTGTCCCACATCCCTCAGGTTTAGGACTCTCAGTCTTGCTCCATCCTGGCCTGGGGACAGAGCGGAGATGGATCTGCAGATCCAGGCATTTTCCTTCCTCACCTCAGGGAACACGCATGAATTTTAAGATTTCCTGCCAAGTATCAATTGTGCAGATGTTGAATTCTTGGCAGGGACCTCGACCATGCTCCCTGAGGTACTAAGGAAAACTCTCCCAAGCGCAGGCTTTGACCAAAGGCGGTTCTGAAGCCCTGTGCCCACACACGGGGCTTGCACAATGGTCCATGCGAGTGACACCATCCATAGGAGCAAGACCCTGGTGGGAAGCAGAGCAAATTCTTGCCATCTATGGGATTTCCATCTTGCTGCACTTTGCTTTCCAAAGGTCTATGCCTGCTCATGAATTTCATCCTGAAAATGGAGCAAGGATGATGCAGAGCCAGAGCATCACCTCCGGGGAACCAGCTGAAATCCATCACACACCTCAACAGCACAGACAACCTGAGGAGAAGCCATCAGGAACACGCACAGGCAGGCATGCAGGTCCACGCACACGCCTTCTCCACTGAGGGTTGATCCCAGCTCACAATGCTCCTCATCAGTATTTAGGAACCGTAGGAAAGATAAGAGCAGAGGGGCTCTGCAGTAAGACAACCTACTTGGCAGGTTGACTTGGTTTGCACGAGCGCAGCTTATTTTCCTGAAAAATCAGTGCGAAAACCAAAAGGAAAAGTTGCCTACAAATAAGAGTTTGGAGAGGTGGAGACATGGTTGGGCAGGGGAGGGGAACCAGCCTGGCCTGATGCCCATGAGCAGTGCTGGGTGCCCTGAGCAGGGGCTGAGCTGCAGGATGCTCGGGGCACATCCTGCACCTCGCGGCGGTGCCCACGATGTTCTCCCAGACCCAGCGCACACCAAGGGCTCCAGAGCATGCCGCAAGGCATCGGAAGGGCAGAAAACGATCCTCTCGTTATGTCAAGCTCCTGGCAAGCTCCCCATCCCCGACGCATCCTGTTCGCCGCTTCGTATCCGGCTTGGGAATTCCAGGAACATCTGCACGCCTCCCTCGCCTAACCGCACATCTGCGTGTCGGGACCTGCGGCGTGGGCCACGCTCCCATCCCGCCGGCGTGGTGCCCACCTGTGCCCGCGGCAGGCACCCCCTGTGCCAGCCCTTCCGGCTTCAAGCTTCCGAGCATCACTCTGGCTCCCTCAGGAGCCAAAATGATTTGTCCCCAGCCAGCCCCCTCGGGTAAATAAATGAATTGGCTACGCGGAAACCATCGCTCCTCGTAAAATGCGGTGCAACAGCTGCAGAGGAGCCTCTGCACGCTTGGGATCGCTCGCAGCACGCACGGCCATCCACGTAGGGTCTTCCCATCACCTAAGTGGATCCTGTCCTCTCCAGGAGAGCAGCTAGCAAAAATGTGAGCATCACCCCCCCATTGTTAGCAAGGAAGGGGCAGGGATGATGCAGCTGGGGATGCAGCGCACCCTGAGCCACGCTGCCGGGGTGTGCAGGATGCTCGCAGAGCTCGCTCAGATTGATCAGCAGCTTTGAAAGGGAGGTGGGAAAAAGCTCCCAGTGGTGGCATTGATGGAAAATGGGCCTGGCTGGGGTGGAGGAGAAGGAACAGCTCTCCCCCCGAGCCCACCACTCACCCTCCCCTCACCCGGAGCAGATGGACCTGGCAGGGCTGTGTTTTCCTAGCGCCTGCCCGAGTTTTATGGAGGAGCGGAGCTCACCTGGCATCTGCAGGCTGAATAATAAACCCTTTTAGCAGTGGGCTGGGTGTGTGGGATGGTGGGGGAGGCAGATCCCAAACCCCCATGCCTGAGGGATTTACACACAGCCCAGCAGCGTCGCGGCCGCCGCGCTGCAGACACCACCAGGACCGCAGGGCAGGGGTTCATCATCCCACCCCTGTCCTGTTCAAACCTCAGGACTGGACTCTCCCAGTCTTCCCACTGATCCATCCCAGTTAGACCCACATAGCTCCTCCATCCAGTGCCCAGCTGGGAGGACAGGAAGGTTTGACCCCACAGTCGTAAGCCCTGCTCCTTCATTTTCTTGATGGGCATCCCAACAACCTTATAGAATCATGGAATGCACTGGGTTGGAAGAGACCTTCCAAGCTCATCTAGTCCAACCCCCCTGCAGTCAGCAGGGATGTCTCTTACTAGATCAGGTTGCTCGGAGCCCCATCAAGCCTGGCCTTGAACGTCTTCAGGGATGGGGCCTCCACCACCTCTCTGGGCAACCTGTGCCAGTGTTCCACCACCCTCATAGTAAAGAACTTCTTCCACAGAGTTTCTCCATCCTTCACATACTTAGGGAAAACTTTATCCCAAACACCCCACCAGCTTGCCATCCTCCCTTCCTGGTGTCCTGGCCCATGCACAGCACGAAACCTCTCCAACCTTTCTCCTTCCTTGGTTTATGCATCATCCCCCCCACACACACACATTGCTCTCTCTGCTTTCAGCAGGAACAGCCCAAATTGCAGCGGCTCCCCTAGTTCATACTCCAACACCACATCCACTCTGTTGACACTGAACAGTACATCCCTCCATCCTTCCCTAGAACGAGGGCAATGAGAAGCTCAGAGAGGGAATCTAGAGTCCCCTTGGGGGCACATATAGGAAGAAAAATGTCCGTTTGAGATGTTGCAGACTGCGAGAGTAGCCCCTTCTCTTCCAAAAGCCAAAACACAAATATATTGTCTCCGTTAGACCTGCCCCGTCCCCACAGCTCACGGCCACCGGCACCGCGCTGGGGCTGGCAGCAGCTCACCGCAGCCCCGGCAAGCGAAGGGTGCACTTTGGCACCGAGACCCACGACCTGCAGCTGGCCAGAATGGGGCTAAAAACTGCTGGTGTGAAAATAAATATATTAAAAAAAAAAAGTAACTACCCAAATTCTGTAAAAAAAGAAGCTGTGAGCCAGGACAGCGGCGATGAGGCAGGAGCAGCTGCCTGCAAAGCAAACGCCCACAGGGACGGACGGACGGACTCGCCACCCCTGTGCCTGGACAGATGCCCCTCTGCAGACACGTTTTTCATACCTTTAAGGCACATGTCTGCCTGAAAACTGTGACGCCGCCTTTGCCATTCTCTTTCTGCGGCAGCTGAGCGCAGTTTCATGCAAGCAGCAGGTCCCCCGGGTTTATTTTAGCGCTGTTGCAAAGTTTGGTTTTAAAAGGAAGGACTGTTTTTGGTGGCTCCAATTTGAAATTTTAACAGACACGAAGGTGAGGGGCGGGAAATGAGGCAAGAAGGGGAAGAAAAAGGTTTGGGTGAAATTTAAGAAGTCCTGTAAACTTTTCTGAGTCCTGTAGAACGTCCCCTGCATCCCCACGTTCCCTCCAGGGCTGCCAAGGGAGTGAACAGACCCTGCTGTCGTTATGATGCATGGCCAGACCCTGCAAACTCCCCTGCTCACAAGCTCTCCTCCCATTTGCAAGGGTTGGAGAAGTCATGTCCTTGCTGCTCAATGCACAGACAGACACAAGTGCTCTGAGCCGATGGGTTCATGAGCATCAAATAAGCAAAAAGCTGCTACAAAGAGCAGCAAAACGACCTCGCCAGGGCAGAACGTGGCCCCACCAGCCGGAGCTGCAGCAGCGATGGGACACATGCCTGGAACCTGCTTGGAGAAGCTGGATGTGTCACCAACGCTGGCACCAGTAGGATGACGGGACCAGGGCATGGCGCACATGAAACACAACCACGCTCCTTCCCAACCCAGCTTTTACAGGTTCACACTTCTTTGCTTCCAGCACCCACGAGCAGGGCTGAACCACGCTGGGCAGAGGAGCAGCGGGGCTGCCGCAGGCTCTCCATCCACGTTCCCCCAACACGGGCCAGCACCAGCAGCGGGCACGGAACACGAGGTTTGCTTCCTGAGCAGGAGAGGAGGGTTCGGCACATGGCATGCCTGCTGCGAGGAACGAGGCTTCTCGTTCCAGAGCTCATTTGGCTGCTGCAGGTAAATGAAGGGGAACGGCGAGATAAGAGGGTGGCGAAGGGACGCGCGGTCCTGCTCCACCCCGGCCACCGCCGCAGCTCAGGAACGAGGTGGAGAGAGAAAAACAAAAGGGACGCTTTGTGAGGGGCCGAATTAATTCAGTTACATGCAAAAGGAAATTTGTTCCCTCTGCCAGAAAGAAAACAAAATGGAGCAAGCGGCTCAGCACGGCACGGCTGCCCGCAGCACCCCGACGGCACATCGACGCTTCCAGCTGACGTGGCCGGTGCTGACCCTGGACCCCCCCGGCCCGTGGAGCAGCGGGGCAGGGTGCAGAGCCTCCAATTAGGATGCCAGGGGACAGGGAATGAAAGGCAAGAGAAACTCTGCTTAATTGAGAAACGGCGGCCAGGCCATGCTTGCCGAAGATTATACAGAGGAATGCAAGTCTCCTTTACAGCGGGTTCATTCGCTTGAAACAAAAATGAATAGAGCGGACTCCAGGCGGGAGTGGAAAAGGAAAATAAAGATTCATATGACCTGGATTTAGGGTAGGGATGAGATCTGGTGACTGCCCGAGGACCGCAGAGCGGTTGCACGCTCCTGCCCCGTTGCAGCCCCATTTGGTGTCGTCCTCCAAAAGCCTCGACCCTGGCCACAAAACCTGCTTGGTCAGGAGCACCGAGCTCCTCCAGCCCCCCAGGGAACATCATTAAGGCCAACCTGCAGGGACCCCCCAGCCACCCAGAAGAAAACCATTTTGTTTTGTATCAGCAGGTCTGCAAATCTTCCCCTTCCCATGAACCTCCTCAGCACCAGCAGGCTCCAGCGCCCAGGACACCATCCATTATTCCACACAACCCTTCTGCCCGTCCTCAGATTTCAAATACAACAGATTTTATTTTCCTTCAGAAAAAAAGCACCAATCTTCAGAGAGAGCAGCGCATGAGAGAGCGCAAAGAAACAGCGGCACTAAAACCTTGCAAAGCTGCATTTCAGAGAAACGTACGTATGGGGAGAAAGCTCGTTGGGTGCGGGTTTGGAAACGCAGCGCACAACAACCCTGCACGACGAGAAAGCTCACGAGCATTTGGCATTTGTGGAGACTGGCTGCCCTGCACTGAAAATAGACTTTTTCTTCTTTTTTTTCGTTAAGTCTTGTCCTTGGAGGAAGAAGAAAGCGCACGTCACAACATCCCATCCCCACCAGTACCACGTACATGGGCGTCACTGCTCAGAACGTAGCTGGTCTCAGCCTCTCATAGAGATCTTCAGGGATGCTCGCAGTGAACGGGAGCAAGAGCAATTTTCCACATGGCTTCAAACTCCCACTAACGATGCAGCAGGATTCAGGGCTCTCTCTGGAGAATACTGAGCTTGTTTGACACTTGTAGAGCTAACGGCAACATATTGCAAGAGCAACAACAACTTTTGCAACGAGAAGTGATCCCTCCCATCTCCTCTCCTTAGGTCCAGAAAAAAAAAAAAAAGTAGAATCATCCTTCAAAATCACCATTGCCTGGGGGCATCTCAGGGCATCGTGTGGCTACAGCGGAGGGAAGCAGGTCCCCGTGAGCAGCCTTGGCCTGCCCTTGGCCGTGCCCCACTGCAGCACATCCCACCTGAACGCCACCTGCGCCAGGATAAAGGCGCTTTGTGCGGCACCCATCTCTCAACACATTCCCATATGGAATTTGATCAAATTGGACTTATCTCAGAAGAGTTTTGGCATCCCCCCCCTGCTCCTCTGCTGCTGACACGGCCGCAGATGCCGGCTGTGGCGTTAAAGGGAGGCTGGCACACTGGCAGCCCTGGCCACAGAAGGCAAGCGATGCTCCTACATGAAAGATTAAGGCCAGCTTAAGCTCTTGGTTAAGCCCTGCTTGCTCTCAGGGACTGGCAAAAGGACCTGCCTCACAGGGACCTCGAGGTATGCACAATAAAAGCGGTGGCTTAAAGATTCACCCGGATCCAGCTTAAAGAAATAGAAGGTTAAACAAGCAAAGAGAAAGCATCTGCGAGCCTATCCAAGAGCAACAGCAGTTGGCAACTTTGTTTGGAAAAATTAATAATTCTGCAGAATTTCAAGAGAAGGGAAGTGGATGGAGAGAGGGAGAGAAAAGGCAGCCTGGAAATCCAGAACTCCCATCAACTTGCTGTCCACAATCAAAAGCAAGGCTGGGAAATAAAGAGAAACACAACATGTTGTTGATGACTTTTCCATTAAACACGCACATTTAAACCCCCTCTTTGTATTCCAGCCTTTGCTTGCAGCCTCAGCAGGCCCCGCTTNNNNCCCCTCCTTTTTAATAATAATAAAAAAAGTTATATGACTTTAATTAAATGCACTTATTAAAAGGGTGAAATATTTGGAGAGGCTGTTTTTACGCTGGAGGCACATTTTCCAGCATGCTGCAGAGTGTCTGCATCCGCCCGCCCCAGGCCATTTTTAATGCACAAATAAATCCCCACCTGAAGTGCTGACAGGTTATTATGCAGTGTGGCAGCCAACTAAAGTAAACACAGGGGCAAAGTTTTAACCTCTTGCAGTCGCAGAGCCTCTCCCCCGCCGAGGCAGGCCCAGGTGTAAATGACCAGCAGCAAAAGCATCTTCCTCCGGGTGCTCCCCGCGGGCCCTTAGCGGGGCTGTGAGCATCATCCCCAGCTGAGGAAGCCTCTTCAAGCACCCCCAGCTGATGCACCATCCCATAGTAATGGGGAAATAATGGTAAATACATATAGTAAATTAATATAGCTAAAGCAAAAGGAAAGGGCTGCCTGTCCCAGCCGGCGCGCAACGCTGGAGAGGTGGCGAGCGATGGAAAACATGGGGATGAGCAGCGGAGATGAACGATTCCCACAGTGGTGTTCCAGTGCCAGCGTCCAGAATGGAGAAGCTTAGCGTATCGGCTCTCCCAGAATAGAGAAAATATAAAATAAACGCGTGGCCAGGGCAGAGCTGACTCCCGGTGGTGCTGGGCGAGCTGCAGGGGTTTGGGGACAGCAAAGGAAACTCCCGCTGAACTGTTTTCTTCCTGCTCTGCCTGGATCAGCCGTGCCTGGCTGTGCCCCGGAGGAGAAGACGGGCAGTTCCCGTGGATGTCTCCCACCCCTAGCCCAGGGCTCCAGCAGCTGGGATGTCAGGCTGGACTTGACCTCCTGCTCGGTGGGGACAACATCTTCAAGGTTTCCGTGTCCGATTTGCATCTGTGTTTCAAAAGCCAAGCCCAGGGTTTGCACACGCCTTTATCAGCGATGAAGTGAAGATGGAGCAGATAATTGACAAACTACAAACAAATACAAGGAGGGAAGGAACCAAACCTACGACAAATTGCTGCTTTCTTTTGAGAAGACCTGGGGGGCACATGGCAGCTCCCCCATTCCTGGGCTGGAAAGCATCCCTGCCACCCCGAGAAATACGGGAATTTCCCCAGGGCTCCCAGAGCTGGCAACAGCAGCTTTTCATTCCACGCATCCACGTCCAGGTATCAAACGTGCTCAACTCCCAAACCTCCTACCGCAATTAACAGCGACTAATAACCCCGTGCGCTCAAGCCCTGCGGAAGCCAAACCGTACGAGCGTCTTCGCAGCTCAGCTGCCAAAACCAGCAACTCCCAAAGCCAGTGGCCACCTCGCCCAGGCTGCAGCTCCTGGGGCTGGAGAGATGCTGCAGCAGCTTCTCTTTTCAAGGCAATGCAAGACCCTGGTACAAAGAGCAGCATCCCCATCTCTTGTCGTATGAGGAATTCCCTGCCAACATAAGTGATTTACACGGACAAGCAGGAGCTGGAGGAGGAGGCAGGTCAGCACACAGCCCACGAGCAACAACTTGTCCTCCTGGGATGCAGTGAGGGACCTCGGACACATCCAGCCCGCGGGTCGCTTGGCCAGCACACGGCCAAGACAGGCTCCAACAGCAACATCTCTCTTGTCTTAAAAAATTAAGGCCTCCACTTTGCTTCCACATCTGACAAGACGCCGCATGCTTTGCTAATCCTTGGAGGAGATTAACTTTTTATTTAGAATTCCTTCCTCTAAATGTGGCAATTATGAAGGGTGGTTTTTTTTTTTTTTCTTCTTTAAGGTCTTGGCAAGGAGAACACTTTCTCCAAGGCGGCTGAAAAGGTTAGTTAAAAGTGGATCTCAAGTCCTATTTTCCCCTCTGTGGTGAAACTCATGGGATTCCCTTGCACAGGGGGATGCCCCTTGTCTCACAACCCCAGCTTGTCATCGTGAAAATCCAAACCTACAGTCCATTTTTATAAGGGGAAAGGAAAAGCTGTCCCAATCCTGGGAGAAAATGCGGTACGCAAATCTAACACTGCAGAACGGATGTGCTGCCAGCAGATCCTCATCAAAGGGGCTTTAATTGCTCCTCCTCTGCTGGGCTCAGGAAGCAGCAAAGTCCTGTGTTTCACCCCAAAATGGCTGCAGCTGCTTGGTGGGAGCAAGGAGCATCCATAGGGAGATGAAAAGCATCATCTGCTCCAAGGAATCCCAAAAATCTGAGGCATTGGCTTCGCTCTGCCAACATCAGAAGGGACTGGCACTGCCAAGCTGGTCCCTGAGGACAGCCCTGCCTTCTCCTACCTCCACCCATGGGCTCAGATGCCAGATGGTTGCTGTCAACTGATGCTAATTCCTGCCCCTGAGCTTGACCATCTTGGGAGCTGCTGCTGGAGCGTGTGACCATGAGCTTCACCTTGGAAGGAAGAAGTGACCTCCTCACCACTGGGGATGCAGGACGAGCTGGGAAATGTGCCTTTTATGACCTATATGGACATATAAGTCATAGGACCCTTGACAGGAAAAGGGACAATAGTTATAAACTAGAGAAGGGTAGATTTAGATTAGACATTAGAAAGAAGTTCTTTACTATCAGAGTGGTGGAACACTGGAACAGGTTGCCCAGAGAGGTGGTGGAGGCCCCATCCCTGGAGATGTTAAAGACCAGGCTTGGTGGGGCTCTGAGCAACCTAATCTAGTAAGAGACATCCCTGCTGACTGCAGGGGGGTTGGACTAGATGAGCTTGGAAGGTCCCTTCTAACTCAATGCGTTCTATGATTCTGTTCTATGATTCTATACATAACTAATCTCACTTGTCATGGGTGGTTTTCAGGGCTGACATCCCAGCTGCAGGGCTGCCAGTGCTGAATTAGAAGCCTCAATGTAACACCACTAGGACAGACCCACACGGTCATTACACAACCCAAGCCATGGGCAACCAGCACCTTGCCTGGACGACAAGCCTGACACCAAGGAGACCTCCAGCTGCAGGAACAGCTTGGACCCATCTCGCTGCTCCACGCTCGGCCAGCACATCATTTTCACAAAAGAAAATATTAATCCCAAACCTAGACATGGATATATACTCTTATAAACCTGGAAACGTGACGACATGGTATTTCGCATGCAAGAACCAAGCCCAGACCCCGCGCCCCAAGCCACACTCCTGGGGCAGATGTTTCCACTCAATGAACAAAGTGATGCCAGCAGCCGGAGCAGCTTGTATGAAACTCGAGGAAGGATGCCCCGAACAGAGCAAAAGCAACCCTGACTGTATACCAAGGAAAAAAGAAAAAAACCCCGACATTTAAAAATAAAAAAAAAATAATGTATCAAGTGCCCGTAGCTGTCAGAACGCATTTCTGCAGCTTTGGCGAGGCAGACACAACTAATTTAGCGCAGCCTCGCTGAGGTATATTAAGCTGTCAGTCTGGATGATACGAATTTAATCACTCGGAGCAGATCAAAGCTCGGCAGCAGTAGTGGCGGTGGGCTGGACACACGGGGATAAAGCAGACGATGGATGTGCAGAGTGTGAGGGGCAGGAAAAGCCCGTACGGTGCGTAACGGCCCTGCTGCGCTCCCGGGATGTCACCTGCCCACGGGGATCGTCTCTCCATGGGATGCTGGCTCTCTACTGTGCAATGAGCCAAGGGGAGCTGGAGCTGAGCAGTCCCTGCCTGCGACCTGGAGTCATCAGCTGGGCTTGGGGATGGCCCCAAGGAACGAAATGCCAGCAGAGAGGGAGGATGAGCCTCCCCTGCTCCCAGCGGTGATGGCTCATGGCTGTGGAGACCTCCTCTGCACCCCAGCTCAGGCCACACCAGCCTGACTGACCCAGCCCTGCAAGGAGGTCCTGGTTCGGACCATCCCCTGCTTCCTAAGCCACCAGCAATGCTCTGCGCTGCAGGAGAGGTTCATGCCGCTGACCTGGCCCTGCTCCCACCTACGACTCATCCATGCCCTTAAGAGGCACATCAGCCACTGCTTCTGCTCCTGCTCAAGCCCATTTGTCTCCTCTGAGGTACACCTGTGGAGAGGGTGGTCGGATTCTGCCATGATTGAACCCACCTCCCAGATGAGCTTCACCTCTGCCAGGGAGCTTGGAAAGCCCAGGCTGCAGGAGCTGCAAACACAGAACCCTCAACCCTGCATCCACCAAGAGGGGAGATGTTTTCCTGGAGGGCTGTTGTACCATTCCCACCAGACCTATTTCTCAACGTAGGCTCCAACTTAAATCCCTGAGGGTCCCACCAAGGCCCCCCCTCCCCAATCCCAGGGCTCATAGGATGCTGGGGGGGGGGACATCGCGGCTGCCAAGGGGGTTGTGCTGCAGCTCTGCCATGCACTGAGCCTTGCAGCCCCCCACCCGCTGCACCGCACTGCCGCAGGCTGGGCACGCAGGACACGTCCCGCTGTGTCCCACCTCCACTTCCCCATTACGTTTAGCAAAAAATGCCACTTGCACAAAGTTTTTTCTCCTCCCTGGGGCCCCAGAAATGTGCCCCGGTGAGCAACCCCCAACCAGAGCCAACTGCGATCTCCATCCCACCTATCTGCAGGTGGCAGCTCAGCAGCCTACTACAGATCCCACCAAGCTGTCGCAGGGCCAGCTCCTTTCCCCCGTCACCACGATGCCACCGATGTCCCTTTGTGCCACCCTCCCTGACCACTGCCAGCAGAGGAGGGGAAATGTCAGCCGGGGAGGCAAAGGGAACATTCACAATCACAGCTGGAAGGAAAATCTCCCGTTGCTGCAGGGATTTAATCCACCTTTCCCTGGGATGGCTTAGCCTTTGTCTACTCCAATAATTTTTACTGAGGTTCGCTGGGCAATTTTCAGTGGGGTTTGCTCGGCAGGAGGGAGGGGGCTGGCTGGGCCATCCAGATGCTGCACGCTGCCCACCCAGCCGGGAAATCCTCACAGTGCCAAGAGAGCCGGGGAAGCAAAGCATCTCCCACAGGAATCTGCCCACAGCTGGGGCCCTGGCAGAGCCCAGACCTCGCTCTTGGGGAGTCTGCCATAAGAGGGGTCCCTTAGTGCACTATGCCATGATGCCACGTCATGGCCACTTCAATCGACCCCACAAAAAAGTGGGACAACAGCAGGACAACCACCTCCGGACACTGCCTCACCTCCCAGGTGCGCAGACACCTATTCCTGCGAGCCGGGCAGAGGTTGCTCAGCATCACTGAGGGACAGCACAGCTGGGGAGCAGCACCAGGTTCTGCTTTGCCAAGGTCCCAAGGAAAAGACCTTGGTGATCCAAGACAAGAAGTCAGAGGCGTCTCCAGCCTCAGCCATAAGCAAAGAACAAGGGTAGTCGGGCTGCACAGCACACACTTCTCAGTACTGCTGGAAGCAATGCTTTGCAATGTCTTTTTTTTTAATTTGCAGAAGTTCAGCCCTGATTTCAGCAGCTCCAGTGCCACCAGGGACCCCGGCATGCTTCCCAATTAACCAGCGCAGCCGCCCCAGCTCTCCCCCCGTGCCCCTCGCTGATTACGGAACGCCGTGCGAGCCTGTTACATAAACCTAATTAGCAGGGCTCCACTTTCAGCATGGCAAATGGCTACGCTAATCCAGGATTTGTTCTCCTAGAAACTAATTTAATCATCCAGTGCCAGCCAGGCTGCTCACGTGGCTGGGGGCGAGAGCAAACCCAAAATCTCTCTGCCCCCAGTAACGAGGCATTAGAGGCAAGCCAGCCTCCCACGCCGCCGTCCCGCACCGCGGCAACACGCACCTGGGGACCTTAATCCTCTAAAACAGCCCCAGACAGAATCTACTACTTAAAAAAATACATTAAATAAAATCTTTGAGATTTTGGGAGGAAAGCCAGGTCGTGATTAGCCCAGAGCGACCCTGCAGCCTGACTCGACGCTGCCTACGCTCCAACAGCTCTTGCTTGGGATGGCAGGGACGTGACAGTCACCGCTGATGGCGGGTCACCACTTCTGATGGGACATGTCACCTCATCCCAAGACAGGCAGCACCTCTGCTCTTTGCTTGGGTTTTGCCTCTTTGGCATGATGACATCGCTCAGCCACGGAAACATCCTTCAAAAGTCCTTCCAAGCAACTGTGAATCTTGTGGTATATGAAAGGGAAGTTGATGCGCTGCCAGCTTCAGTAGAAGCAGCTCTTAAACTAATCGTAATTATCTCCAGGATAACCCCACATCAATAGCAGGCTTCCCCGGGCACTAGAGGGTATCACCAGCACCTGCCTATTGCCATTGTACCGCTCCCCGAAGCTCAGCGCTCTCTGAAAACCATAAGATAGATATAGAAAAGAATTCTGAGATTTGAACATACAGAAAAATTTGTTTACATTCCTTTCTAGTTTCTGTCCTTTGAAACTTCAGGGTTTTGTTTCCAACCTCGACTTTACAAAGAGCTATAAAGTTACTTAATAAAGAAGAAAAGTGAGATTATGGTGCACTTAGCCAACACTAAGATCTCAAATTTTAAGGCAGAAAACCAAAACCGGTATTTCGAAACCTTTAATAAGCACAAAGTTCTGGAAATTGCCATCGCTGCAGCGCTCGCTGCTCTGCTTGGAGAGGTGCAGGGCACACGGACCGTACAGTGACATCGCTCAGCAGCATCCCCTAACTCGCCTGTGTCCCCAGAGTCTCTGTGAAAGCCAGAAAAAGAGGAAGATGCAACACACAAAGCCAACACTGAACTACTTCTAGTATGAAGCCTCACGAGCCCCAGAGGATGCGGTACCTACGATAGTGGGTCTGTGGCCCCGAGATGTGCCGGCACTGAGACCTCATCCTACATGAAAGAGGAGTTAACATCTATGTTTTCTGAGATACATCCACGTCCTGCCCAAAGTACTTCAGCCACGACAGCTTGGACCATGTTGGCATCATCTCCAAGCGTTGGGGAGCGATGCCTCCGTCCCCCCCAAGCAGTGATGATGGTCAGGACGTGGCTGCACCTCACACACCATCAGGGAAGACTCTTGCTGTCTCTTGGGGGTTAAACAAAAGCCCTTCACTCCCTGTTCTCTCTCCTTCCTACCCACGCCGAGGGACTTCTGAGCAACCGAGCAGAGCCCGGGGTCTTTGGCAGCCCGGTCACGGAGCAGCTTCCAGGGTGCTGGCCCAACACCCACCGTGTTTCATTTCCTCCTCTCTTTTCTCTGTCGTGTCTATTGAGCCTCCCTGAAGGAGAGCCTTTGAGCCAGCTCAAGAGGTAACACAAGCTTCAGGAAGGAAAGACAAGAGGGTGCCCATACAGTCAGCAACGTCAAGTGCAGGGGCAGAGGGAGCTGGGGGGGCTGCCGGAGCCCTTTGCAGGTACAAACTTTGCAGGCACAACCTTTGCAGGCTGGGGAAAACAGAAGGAGTGTTGGTGGAGCTCCTGTCCACAGGAGTGGGATGCTGGGCAGCTGCTGGCCCTTTCCCAGGCGGCTCCTGGATGTCCTGAGCTGGGCTTTCGTCCCCCAGCACCCACGGAGCTGTCGCTCCCGCTTACTCAGGGCATTAATCTTGCCAGGAGCAGAGCTGTGAGAGCAAAGCCCCGCTACCGGGGCTCCAAAACACAACACACGTCATTATGGGCTTAGCATCTTATGGGAGGAGGAGGAGGGCTGGTTAACCACTGAATTCCTTGTGGCTGCAGAAGGGCTAAGGGAGGACGGGGTCCCTGCTTCACACAATCTTTTGCGTGGCTCCTTTCGAAACCTGCGTCAGAGGCATCAAGGAAAGCCCTACAGACACGGCTTTGGCACCACAGGACAGATCTTGGTAACGTGGCCGAGAAATAGGCTTTAACTGAAAAAAAAAATTAAGAGCTGGGGAGAGATGGGTGGTCTTGCTAACAGCCGAGGAGAATGGAGGCCATCCAGCGCTGCCTTCGCTTTGCTCTCCAGCCTGCAGCATCCAGCGCTGAGCAGCAGCCAAGCACGGGCAGCTCCAGCCTGGGGCAAACCCCTCCACAGCAGATCCAGCATCACCGTGTCTCAGGATCCATCCCAAGTGCTGGGGCCAGGTCAGGAACCAGCCAAGAGCCAGGTCTGCCCTGGAAGAAAGTCCCCGCACAGACAGAGCTCAGGGGCCAGCCCAGCTCCGTGCACCAAGCCCGGCCCGAGCGAGTGGAGCAGGGCCAGGCTGGGGGGCCCGGCTACGTGATGGGTTTCACAGGGCACCCGCTCAGTCTTTTACTGCTGACGCTCTTTTCTCTAGCCAAGTGTAAACGGTTTTTTCCCTGGGCTGTGGAAAGGTGAAGCAAGGACATCTGCAGCCAAGCGTCATCCAGACTTGGAGAGCTCTGGCATCAGCGTTCGGTTCTGCAGGAGTTTTAATTTGTAACCGCTCTCCCGGTAACCTTGGAGAAATGGAGAAATTGGAGTCCTAATCCCTGAAATTAAAGAGTATCCAGAAATCACAGTTTGGGAGTTTTCTTCCTTCAGAGCTTTCCACGAGAGGACTTTGTTTCTGGCTTAAGAAAGTTGGCTTTCGCCGACAGCCTTAAGTATTAAATCCAACATTTGACATATGGCTCATCATCCCAGAGGATCCCAAAGCCCTCTGCAAGGGAAACTCCACCTCCTGGGCAGACCATGTGGACTGAGCTCAGAGCTCCTGGGATTTAAAATCTGACTTGCCCGTTCGCTTCTAAGTAGTAGCGGGTCTAGGAACCTTTTCATGCTGTCCAAGCAGGAAGCTCTCCAGCACCAAGGTGTTTAGAAGAGAGCCACGGGCACCTGGACCAGCACCGCAAAGCAGCCACCACTGGGCAGGGACAATGCATGGGCAAAGCGGCCATGCCACCAGGAGAGTCTTGTCACCCCATGACACAGCAAACAAGCAATAAACCAGAGCTGGTGAGTTGTGCATCTGGTAGCTGGCAGCTGTGGTCCACCACCGTTGGTCTCCTTGGGTGTGCTCCAGATGGAACAGCTCGCTTTCATCCCCAGGCACCGTGCTTAGCTTAAACCCTGCTCAAGACTTGAGCTTGACAGTGGAAAAAAAAAAAATCAGGGCAGGCTTTTAAGTTGATGGGGTCCTTTGGAATTTTTTTCCTCCCCAGCGTCCATCCATTGGGCAAACTGGGCTCTTCTGGCAAACATGCCACGTCCCCTGCCCCATCCCAAGGGATTAAGGATGGCTCTGGTGAGGGCATGCTGGGCTGCAAGAGCCTCATCATCATTTCACAAAGGAAGGACCTGGCCCATGTCTCCAGCACATGGTCCCTGGGCAGGCAGGAGAGGGAGAGCCCAACTCATGCACTGCCTGCAGGACTGTTCCACATGGGTGGTGAAACCACCGACCTTCACCACAGAGCAGAGATCCAGCTGGGAGGGACCAGCCTCTGCAATGGAGTGACCTTCACCAGACATAGCAGCTTCCAGCTCTTCTGCTCCAACCCCAGCTCACAGCTACAGGACACGCGGCAGAACCCAGGAACCCTCCAACCTTGCCCGTGATGAACATTGGGTCTCTGCTTCCTCCATCGAGCACCAACTGCTGTCTCTACTCCCAGCCCACTGTGGGCAGGGGGAGAGTGAGGACACCAGCGCTTGGCCAGCTCTCCTGTCCTAGACTTGGGTGAGCATCTACCAACAGCCTCAAGCTTCAGAAAAAATAAAATAAAAACTACAAACAGTAGCCTAGAATAAAATGAAAAATATAAAAAGTGGGAAATAAAAGAATCTGAAAAAGTGGAACCGCCTTTCATGGCTAGAGCTTTCCTCTGACCAAAGCTTGTGAGGACACAGCAACATTGGTCTTTAACTAATCAAGCCACAGTAGAAGCACATCCGAAGGGCAGAGGTTGCTCCAGACACGTCCCTTGCAAGCAGCGGCCGCAGGGACTGGCTGTGCCCCGTGGGAAGGGCTCTGCCACCGCAGCCACATGTCACATGCAAGCGTCACCCCATGGCCTGGTGACTTGCCCTGTCTGGGCACGATTTGCCCATGTCCTTGGTCTGCAGCGAGCAAACAGGCCGTTATCTCCCCTTGGCAAACAACCGGGCCATTAAGTGACGGGACTCAGACAATATTTAATTACCCTGATCGTGGGAAGGGGGCAGCAAGGGGGAGGCAGAAACTGCAGGGGAAATTCCACAACCGGAGATTAAACGGAGCTGCAGAACAGCGCTGACAGGTTAACAGACAGGTAATATCCCAGCAGTGTTTGCTTAACCAGGCGAGATCCCCAGCAGCCAGGACGAAGGCTGCACGCCATATTCCAAACACCAGGAGAAAGCACCAAAACCGGCACAGGAGAGCTGGACATTTCTCCTCTGCTGGGCAGGGGCCAGGACTCATCTCCTGGGATGTAGGATGATCCATCAACTTGGATCAAGAAACCTTCAGTGCTGGATCCCCACTTCGGTGGGGCCAGCCCAGAAGACCTTCCTTGGACCCACCCTTTGAGGTGTTTGTTGACACTCTAAAGCCTCACCCAGCAACTCCTCCATCCCCAGAAGAAGAGCAGAGCATGGGGAGGGCACAGCGCTGAGCACAAGGGCTGCAGAACCTCCCTGCTCTTCATGTGCCTCATCAGGCCCTCGGCCAGCCCTCACTGGGTCCCCCAAGGAGCTGGGAAACCCTGGCACAACAGGTGAGGTCCACAGGCTGCTGAGCACCATCCAAGCCGCACTCAACAGCGGGAGCTAACGAGTGATTAATAGAGGTTACAAGGCTGCATCAGACAGACAGGAATGCGTTATGAAGGGCAACCAGCACATCAGTGAAAGGTGTTAAAGAGCCCGACAGGTTGTTTATAACCCTCCATGAACAACTGATTAACCATTAATCCTCTGCTAGCGCTGCTCTTTATGAGTGAGGACTCCCCATAGCCGGAGAACCTGCCAGGTCTGCAGAGAAGCAGAAGCACTTGGGCAAGAAACCCTGAAGCACACACAAACCCACCGGCCTCGTTGGGGCTGCCCTGTCCCACTGCCCAGTGGGGCTCAACAACCATGTGCTGCTTTGAGGTCAGATGAGGGAAAGCGGAGAAAAAGCCAACCAAACCAAAAACCAAGCAACCTCAGTGGTCAGATGTTTGTCATGTAGCTCCCACCTGGGGCTGGAGATGGACCATGTCCAGGGGAGGAACTGACAGCAGGATCCTACTCGAAGGGGATTTCCTGGTAAAGTCCCTTTTCAGATGCCCATGCTCCTGACCTTGAGTTTCCCAGCGTCACTGCTCCATGAACAGCACATTTGAGGTCACCCAGCTCCCTCCCAGCAGCTGGTCCCAGTGTGGAGACCTACACAGCCTCTCTCCACCAGCTTCCTAATAAAGATGCTCTCAGCAGGCCTCAAAATACATTTCAAGAAGAATAAGGAGTCGCTTGTTAGATGCATTCCCAAAACAGCTCCCTCTGCCCTCATCCTGGGCTCCAGGGAAGCAGGCACCTGAGCTCCCTTCTGCAAACAGGGATGAGCAACCTGCTAGCCACAACTGCAGCCCAGGACTGGAGGGTTGAAGTCACCCTCCAGGTACCACCCTCCAAACGCTGTTCCCCGTTGTCTTGCAAATGCTCATGCCTCCCAAAACCAGCCAAAGCCTCTTGGAAGAAGTTTTCAGGATCTGGAGGAAGCAGGTTTTATGAGCATCCAGCTAAGTCCTGGCCAAGAAGGGGAGGTCATCATGGAGCTCACGCTACCTGTACTGACATCATAACATCCTTCTTCCAAGTGCTGGAAGTGATGCCAAAAAACTTCAAAACAAAACCCATCTCTTATGCAGACAATATTATCCAAGCATTGGACCAGGAGATACCTCGGGAGGACCATGGATTGCGGCTGCTCAGCGTTGGCAGCACCCATCTCTTGCCCTCCTGTCTGCAGGCTCCTCTGCCCCTGCCCCTTGGGGGTCTTAACTGGAGAACTCGGAGTTATTTGCCAGAAATCCAGCTTCACTGCTGCCGGCAACAGCTGGGTCCTCTCACCCAGTCCCAGCAAGAGACTACAACAGCAAAGGCCAAAGCCTCCCACCTCAGAAATGACAAGTTGGCCCATTCCCACCCGCGATGCCCCCAGGACAAAGTGCTTCCCAGGACCGAAGGGCAGCTCCCCCCACACAGCGCTGCCCGTGCCGAGGGTGCCTGGCTCCGTGGCCACCTATTCCCATACCCCAGCTGGAAAAACCGCCCATGCTAAAAACCCGATTTCAGGTTTACTTTGTGCTAAAGTTGCGCACGCAGCTCTGATGCCTTGATTCAACAGGGCAGTCCGAACACAAACCAGCTGTGAAAAAAGGGGCACACAACAGTCCCAAAAGTAAAAAGATGCATTTTCGCAGGGGGATAGAGAAATAGCACCTACAAGAAGCTGTCCTTCCATGAGAGGAGTTGAGCAGGAGCGGAACAGCTACAACACAGCCAGAAACCGCCCTGTGCAGGCAAGGGAAGGTGCAACTCATAGCTCCAAACAAGCAAAGGGCATCAGAGCTGCTCCCTTTGCCGTCACACACTGCGCAGGTTGCTCCGGGATGAGCTGGATCACCAGCGAGGGGACCCTGCTTCCCGCTTGGTCACGTATTTGCCTGAACTTTGTTTTCAAAGATTTGCTTATCAGCCCCATCCCGCAGCACCTCCTGCCCCTCCTGCCAAGCCTCTCCCACCCCATCCCAGCTCAGTCATGGGGAAAATATCAGGAAGAAAATAAAAAAAAATAAAAAAAAAAGATGGAAACCTTGTCAGGTGAAAGTCAAGGAGGAAGGAGTTGTGCTCTGGAAGGGTCTTAATGGATTTGCAATCACTGTGGTGCCGCAGTGCTTCTGCTGCTGAAGAGCCTGGATGTACTGAACCATCATAGACCTGCGTTGATTATTGTGCCTCAGCCAGAAATTTTACACACAAGCTCTGGAGTAACTTATGTGACTTGCAAGTCCCGGCCTTCTTAACCAGGAGGCTTTAGAAAATCCCAGCCCTAATCCTCGTGCACTGTGTTAGCCGCCCTTCCCTTCTGTAAAAAGGGGATAATGTCTCCGTGCCCCAGAGGAACATCGCTAACTCTGATTCCAACTCTCCAGCTGCTCGGACGCTGCAGCGATAGGAGGTTTGTAGCAGGCTGAGCACAGAGCTCGGTGAGGAACTGCTCCCCAGGCACAGCTTCAGCAGCGCCCTTCCTTTGGAAAGGGGACCCCTCTGCCCCGGCGTTCATGGCAAGAGGAAAACTGCACCCAGAGATACCTGCATGTCTTGTTCAAGACCAGGAGCTCAGCTCCTCTGTCCCAAGGGCCGCACAGGACAGGCTACAAGGAGCAAAGCCATCAGCTCAGCCACACCGAGACCAAAGGTGCAGCCCCCGTGGGGCTCTGTGCTTCGCCACCATCTCCCTACGTGATGTTGGGTGAATTACTTCATCCCTCAGAGCCTCATTTTCCCCTCTTGAAAGAGGCAATGGAAGCAAAACGCTGCTACACCTGCCTGCCCAGAGGGTTCCACCAGCCAGAGCCCGCCAGTGATTTACAAAACGCCTGGAAACCACGGCAGGGAAAGCGTGAGAAAAGCCCAACACACGACGGTTGTTTTTACGATTAAGAAACTCGGGCTGAGTCACAGAGCCGAAGCTGTGCGTTCCCAGCGGCAGCGAGCGCGCACCAGACACTCAACAAACTGGTTTCCAAAGAGGGGATTTCTGTGCTTGTCCCAGAGGGGTCTGGACAACATCACCCGGCTAACGGGGACCCTGCACCGCGGGGTTCCCACCGGCACAGCTCCGGGAGAGCCCGAGGGAGGTGTTGGGCCATCGCTTGCAGTGGGATGCTCAGGGGATGCTCACCACATCCCTGCACCTCACAGCCGAGCATTTCCAACCTCATCCTCCCAGTGAGGTGTTCTATCACACAGGCACGTCCTGCAAAAAAAAAAGGAGCTAAAAGCTTTGGCTCGTCCCTGCAAAAAGAGCATTGCCCATGGGGAACACAGTTTTCCTTGCCCTTTAAATCACTCTTCTCCCTCCTGCCCACACCCACTCATTCAGCGATATTTATTATCGCTACCGATTTCCTAATCTCCAGCACATGATGCAAGAACAGGGCTCAGAACAACGTTACACATTAAAGCCCAGCCACGAAGCAGAGATGTGGGAAAGCTCCTCTCTGCACAATAAAGTAACTGGGAAAAGCGGGATGAGGGCAGCGACTCGTCTCCCCGGGCAGCAGCGCTGGCAGCAGGCACAGCCCCAGGCTGGCTGCCTGGGGAAGGATGCCAGAGGTAAAAAACCCAAGCTGCTTTTCTGTGCTTCCCCCCAGGACCGTCTCAAATGAGTCACCGTCCCATGACAGGGGACAGAGCGAGCGGCCACGCAGGACTCCCCACTGGGGACCTCTGAGGCCAGCTGGAGGTTTCCATCCTTTCACAGAAAGGATCTTTACTGGTGACAGAGTTAAGAGGATGCTGGGGCAGACAGAGGAGATCTCACTGCGTGCAGGGGGGAGCAGCTCTGCAGCAAACTCCATCTCAGACACCAGCCCTGCACTGGGGGACACTGAGGCAGTTGCACCTTCTATTCTTTCATAGCATTTGCCAAGTTCAGTCCAAACGCCAACATGCTCTTTCCTCCAGGGAGAGGTGATTTCCCCCGCAGCTGGTTCTGCCAAAGCCCCTTCCCCAAGAGCAGAGAAAAGCCTGAAAGCAAAGAAAAGGCACTGCAGAAGAGTGGGTCAATAAAAGCCTTTAAAGTCTTCATGTAGCTCCTGCAACTGCATCAAAGCTCCAAAAGGAAAAGGCCACCAGGGTTTGGTGGCCAAAAGACAGGACCAGAAGCCCTGGAAGAAGCCAAGTACGGCAGAAGGATAGGGAGGGAGGGAGGGAGAGGGCGAGTGGGACAGACAAGGAGGGCAAGGGATGGAAAAAGTGGTAGGATCTACTGGAAGCAAGATCTACAGCCTGTTCCTGAAGCTTCCCGCTTGTGTGCCAGGCACTCCCGAATACTAATCAGAACTGAAAAAATATCAAACAATTAGGAAGGAAAGTCTCTTGGCAGGGTTTCTCCTGGAGACGCCGAGCTGGTTTTGTTTATGAGTTAGAGGAAGTGGTAACCGCTCCTGTTTGTTCTTCTGAAGAAAAGAGAAAGCTCCAGTGTTTTAATTTCTCTGCTGAAAACCCTGGAGATTTTGCTTTAAACAGACCAGAATGGCTGATCTAGATTCACCCTCAGCCTTTTGTTGCAAGAAAATATTTTAGTCATTTTCTCCCTCCCCTTCTGCGTGGGGAAAGAAAGGGGCAGTGGATACAAAGCAGGCATTTTTGTTCTCAGAAAATATCAATGAAAAGAGCATTCCAGAGGACAAGGGCGCAGCGCAGCTCCCGGGGCACAGGAGATGTCCTTGCAGAGCAGCTGGGCAGAGGCAGCCCCGAGGAAGGGCAAATATAGAAACTCTGAACTGCCTTTGCGTTAGAAAAGCATGCGAGGGAAGGCACGAGAAGCCTAGATAAAAGTTTCTAATCGTGGGGTTTTTTGCCTCACAGCCGATACACGCAAGGCTGGGAGTCAGGACTGGTGCAGCTCGACGCTTGGGCAGAGCAGTGGGGTGGGCTGGGTGGGCACCCACACTCGTGTATTTACTTGAGGGTACAACAGTTTTGGTCGCTGCTATACAAAAAAAGATGCAGACAGCCCGGAAAGGGTCCAGAGAAGGGCCACAGGATGATCAGAGGACTGGAAGACCTGCTACATGAAGGAAAGGCTGAGAAATCCGGGTTTGTTCGGCCTTGAGAAGGCTTAGGGGAGACCTCATAACCATGTACCGGTACATAAAGGGTGGCTCCCAAGAAGACGGAGACTCCCTTCTCACAAGGAGTCCCATGTGAAAAAACAAGGGGTAGTGGGTACAAGTTACTCCTGGGGACATTCCGATTGGACTCCCAAAGAAAACTCTTCACCATGAGAACAATTAGACATTGGAAGAGTCTCCCAAGGGAAGTGGTGGATTCCCCTACACCAGACAGTTTTAAGATTCAGCTTGACAGTGTGCTGGCCCATCTTATTTAAACTATATTTTTACCTTGAAAGGTTGGACTAGATGATCCTTGAGGTCCCTCCCAACCTGGTGTTCTATGATTCTAGGAACTCGCAGCTCATTCAACGCAAAGTCCCTCTATAAACAGTTCATCGGGTTTTTGCGCAGGTCGTGTCAGGAGGGCTTGCACTAGCACCCTGGCAAATTAAACCAGGTTTATCGCGGTTTATGACAGCAAGTGGGAGGCACAAGGCAGGCGTGGAAGGAGCATGGCCCAGCAGACGTGCTGTGGCAGGGACAGGTCCCGGCGTGAGAAAAAACAGGTCCCAGGACAGAGCCATACCTCAGCCTCCCGCAGCACCCCAGAGGCAAGAGGGGTGTGTTGGAGGCCACAGCAGCGTGAGAACAAAGCTCGCCAGCCTGTCCCCAAGGCATTGGCTGTCAAAGGCCTTGAAAGCATCTCTGCTGGGCAGGCAGCCCTCCCCAAAAAGGGAGCAGCCAGACAGGACAAGCCTGCGGACCTCCTCCAGCAGAGCAGGACAGAGTGACAGGCAAACTGTCACACTCAAGGCAAAAGTTTCCCAAAAGCTCCGGGCTTTTCGGTGCAGAACCAAAAAACACGTTCACCATGGAAACCCAGCTCTGGGGCTGGTAGCGCTGGTGGAATTTGCACTTTGCCGCAGCCATCGCGGAGGCAGCCTGGACAGTGAAACCTTTCAGCGTGAACGGTGCCGAGCAAGCAGTCTGTAACTGCTCTGGAAGTGCTTCTCAAGGCAGCCAAACACGCCGGTTTATCCAGCAATAATTCACCCGCTTCCAGACGGAGCGGTGTGGAAGCAGAGCCAGGCAACGCTCCCAACCCCTCTTTTCCTGGGGGAGTCGGAGAAAGGAGGGGAAGGATGAGGAGAAAGGGCGAGGCAGAGCAGGAGGCTTCCAATGTGGTTTTCTTGGGGGGGAAGGCAGCCTGCGGACCCCTCCCTGTGTCAGCCGTGCAGCTCCAGGAATGCTGTGTAGGTGGCCTGCTCAGAGCGTGCTGGAGACAGGCAGGGACAGCAGATGCCTCTGCATCACAGCCCTGGAGCAAAGATCACCCAGACATCAGCTTCCTGCTCTCCCAGCGGCCTCCTGCCCCTGCGCACACCAGCCCCGATTCCCAAGGTGATCACAGAATCATTTCGGTTGGAAGAGACCTTTAAGATCATCAAGTCCAAGCATTAACCCAGCACTGCCAAGTCAGATGTCCCCAGTATGGCCCAGAGCTACCATGAGAGGTGTCTTCAGGCACCCACTTTTCCAGGTCACGCTCGTAAATTAGCAGCTTTTTCCATACAGCTGAACAGTTTTCTCGAGTGTCAAATGCTTTTGGCTAAAACCAGACGCGTGTTTACAGCCCCAGCCCTGCTCCTTCCCCAGCCTCAGCCCTTTCTGCCTTGACACCCCGGTCTCAGTTGCACTTGCTTGTGGGTTGGTACCTCCACGAGCATCCCAGGAGCTTAGGAACTGCTGGTAGCCCCAAAAGCTGGAGAGACGGGGCACAGAGACACAGCCCTGAGTGGCCTCTTTAGGTGCCTGCCGTCACGGAGGATGCCCACACGGGCATGAATTCAGCTCTCAAAGCACCAGCGAGTGCTCCCAGGAGCAGGTCAGCCGCTTCGCAAGGACACCCTAAGAGCTCCCTGCTGCATCCTCCACTCCAGCCAGCATGGGGCATGTCCCTAACCCAAAATTCCCATCTCCTGCCCCTCAAAAAGCCACTCTCCATCTCCGCAGCCACATCCAAAGGGAAACCAGACCTTAACCAGCTGCACCCCAGCCTTGGCACCGCAAGTGCCCGACCACGCTCAGCCCGGGCAGCATTCTGGGGAGCTGGGGGGGGTGATGGAACGAGGCCATCTCCCCACCAGCTT
>VZZY01024315.1:146076-257869 GCA_013400335.1 Eurystomus gularis
GAGGGGAGGGCGCAGGCGGTGGGGGAGGTCCCGGGAGAGGCGGTGGGGTCGGGGTCGGGTTTGCACCTCGGCGGGATCTCGCTGCTCTCCCGGAGGAGCCGGTGGTTTGGGCAGGAAGAGCCCCGCGATTTCCCGGGGCTCCGGGAGTCGCATCCTGCCAAACCGGCCGGGTGCAGGATCCGTCCCGTCAACTGCTGGGTAAATGAGTAACCCCACCAAAGCCTGAGCACGAAGCCCGATTGCTTCAATTGTCCCCTGTATTGGTTATTGTTTCGTTTAATTATTGTCCCAATTATTAATTTAACTTAATTATTAACCCATCTGGGGAATGAATGAGCAATTAACCGTGCTGTTGACTTTGCGGTTAATTTAAGGCCCATTCCTGCAAGCACGCTGGGTCCTGGCAAAGTCACCCGTACGTCCTGGCAGATCGGAACCTCATCACCCACGTTTCCCTGCTGCTCCGTGGACCTCGTGTGCTTTTGACTCCGAGCATGATGCAGGGAAATGCCCCGAAGGGACCCCAGGCACAAGGCAGGTGCCAACGGAGCCCCCTCCAGCCCCTCTGCCAGGCTGGATTTTGGGCAGGGAAGATGGTGCAGAAGGTGCTGGCCGGGTGGGATGATCCTGCACACCCCTGGTCCGGATGACCACCAGGCTCAGCTCTGGGTGGGCAATATCCAGAGCAGGGACAGGGACCCACATCCAGCCTCTTCCCACCTGCACCAGGTTGGGATTTCTCCTCGCACGCCCAGGAGAGCTGCCAAAGTGAAACCGCAGGAGTTTTCTAGGACCAGTTAGCAAGGGGGCTGGGGGAGAAAGAGAGAAAGCAAAGGAGGAGGGAGAAAAAACCTTCCTGGCAGGTTTTCAGGGCCCAAAGCCGGAGTGGAAATGCTTCCCTTCCCTTAATTGCTTCGGGACCAGATGAATTTCTTGAAGAAACCGCAGCTGAAATGCTGCACGAATCACATTGTTGTGCTTGTGTTGGCTGCCTCCTTAAGGAGGTAAAAGGTCATCGTTTATGGTATATTAAAAAGAAAAAAAAATACTATTTTAGCGCTGTGGAGGAGGGGGTTGTGCTGCTCTTTCATACACTCACATTCTGGAAATTAAAACCTGTTTGGCAAGCGCCAGAATGCAACTCGCAGCGAGGAGCAGAGCTGGGAACATGTATAGATGGGGGGGGGGCTCTGCCCAGGTCCCGTCCCCATGCCGGGGCCCGCGGGGCGATGCCGTGCAGAGGAGCAGGGCTCCGGGAGCTGCTCCCGTGGGGTTCTCCTGTGCCAGCCTGGTGCTGAGCTTCTGCAAGTCTCTGCAGCTTCAGGGCCCGAGAGGGTGCAGCGCTGTCTGTCTGGCGATCCCTCGCTGTTGGGAAGTGGCAGGACAGTCCTGATCCCAGCCTCCGAGAGCTCCACTGGTTTTCCTCAAGCAGAGAAATTTGGCTGCTCCCTTTTCTTGCTGGTCAGTAAAATGATGGAGCTCAGTCCAGCTCTGAGTCACGGGCAGGGAAGAGCTGCCTGCTCCTCCCCCATCTCCTCCGGATCTCTACTTGGCTCCAGCTTCCCTTTGCTTTTAGGAATTCTTCACCCATAAGAGGCTGCACCTTCCCAAACGTGGCAGGATTTGACCCAGCAAATGAGAAACAGGCGGGAGCGTGGAAAATCAGAGCATCGGCGCCCAAAACGGCAGGTCTAGGTTGGTTTTCATAGCAGGGATGGAGCTGCTGGCGGTGCTGAGGGCCAATGTGCTGTCCCTCACCTATCTCAACCAGGAAAGCAGCTCAGACCATAAACCCAGGACTGGGTTGCAGATGGACAGACAGACAGACACGAGGATAAAAGAACCAGCCCAGCCGCTCTGCCGCAAAAACCCATCACGCTGGCTGGGATGGGACCACTTGGCCTTGTGATGCTCATGGGCTGGATGAGACCCAAAGCTCGCTGGAATCTATGGAAAGGCTCTTGCTGACCCAACAAGACCCAGGCTGGGTCTCCAAAGGGCTCCTGTCGGAGCGCTTGGAAGCACAGACCTGTGTGCTTGGATGGCCTGGGATTTCAGAAGGCAAATCACTGTTTTTGTAACTTAATTAGGAAGATTTTCTCCCTTTTTAGCAGCATTTCCTTCAGAGCTACGTGCCCACAGGACCTGCTTCTGTTAGACAGCATCACCCAATGCGACTCGCAGCCGCTGCCGTGGCTCCACAGGCAACATCTGACCAGTATAAAGGACCTGGGTGCTGGTGAGGTACCTCTGCTCTGCAGAGACCACCGGCCAGCCTCCGAGACCAGCCTGAGGAAGGAACCAAAGTGGAAAGGTGAGCTACTCATTCACAGAGCAGCTTGGCGTTGATTTAGAGGAAGCTCCCAGCCCTGGTTTTGCAAGACCATGACGTGACAGGAAAAGGTTTGGGAAGATGCTGAACTCTGCCGTGTGGGTGCCAGGTGAGGCAGCGGGCGAGCACACCGGGCATGGCCTTGCGTGACTACAGCTGCCAGGAACACAAAGACATTGTTTTTAAGTGATAGCCAACCCCCCCTTCCCCGGCTCCTTGGGAGAGGACAGCATTCCTGTCTCGCATTCCTCAGCCACTGCTGAGATGGGGAGGGGAGACCTGAGCCCGAGGAAGAAAGCACCAAGTTTTAATTAGGCAAGTGGCCCTGTGGGATGGCGGTGGGTGGGTGGTGTGGGCAAGGAGAGCCCATAGAGCAAGGTAACGCGCACGCAGATCAGGTAATAAGGATAATTACACAAGAGCCTGTGGATGTAAGAATGTCAACCAGATGTTTCCAAGTTGTGGAAAATCAGTGGTTTTCCAACAGATCTGCTTAGAGTGGCTGAAAGCATCCTTCATCCCAGCGGACAGGGACTTGGGGCTCTCCATGGCAGGGACGACGGGGTGGTTTTGTCCAAGGGCAAAACTGCCCCTGAGTTGTTTTGTGGAAGTTTTTAAGCAGAGGAAATAGTAGAATGGGTTGGAAGGGACCTCAAAGATCTTCTAGTTCCAACTCCCCTGCCATGACAGGGACACCTCCCACTAGACCAGGTTGCTCAAGGCCCCGTCCAACCTGGCCTTGAACACCTCCAGTGTTGGGGCATCCACAACCCCCCTGGGCAACCTGTGCCAGGGTCTCACCATCCTCAGAGTGAAGAATTTCTCCCTAATTTCTAATCTAAATCTCCCCTCTTCCAGTTTGAACCCATCACCCCTCAGCACAATGGCAAATGGAAAGGGAAGAGGGTTTTGTTGGAGAGGCAAGTTCTGGTCCTTGCTCCAGGGCTGGCTTTGGGGTCTCTGTGTCACAGCCACGCTGCCGAACGGGGCTGAAACATCACCGGGAGGGTGGACGGGCATTGAATCTTCTCCAACTGCAAATATCCTCAGGATGCTGAATTGCTGATGGTCAAGGAGAAAGAACTGGGCTGGTGGCTCCTCCAGACAAGTGGGGACGGTATCAGGAGGCGATGGGAGCCCATCTGTCCTAACCTGCAGCTGCACCAGCCCCTAACGGGAGGGTGGAGCCCGAAAAACTGCTTATTCTTGTAAAAGTTCTGTTAGTACAAACACCTTCTCAGTAGCACGGTTGGGTTCACAGCCCGAGGTCATGTTACTTTTACCACACTGGGTTGTGAGGGGCATGTCTATAAAATTCACCGTGGACTTTGCTGTTGGTTTTTGCAAAAAAGAAAAAAAATAAACCCAACATTTAGTGATGGGCACTAGCGCTGGCAAAATAAAAGTAAGTCAAGAAGGGTGAGCTGGGAATGAGTTCCCACAGGATGGCTGTTCCCAGGGCCGGCCAGCACTGTAACCTCTGGAAGTCCTCTGACCTTCAAATACCCTCCCCAAACCAGTTAAATATATATAAATATATTGAAATATGGAAACAAAAAGCTTTTTATTTCATGCTCTGAGAGTGCCAAGTGTCTGCGGGAGCCAATAAAGAACTGTTGCTCCAGGGAACGGGGAGCTGCGTTTCAGGTAAAACACAAACAACCTGAATCTTTACCCAAAACTTGAACCCATCCCAAGGTTTTTTTTTTACAAAAAATATATATCCAACCCTGAGGTTTTGTAAAAGAGGAGGAAAAGTGTGGTTACATGTTTTCAGGTTTCTCTCTTGTGCTGGATCGCAGCCTCGACCACAAGCATGCTGGCGGGTCCCTGGGAAGGACCATCGAGTGGTGGGAAACCTCCTCGGGGGGAGCTGGAGCAGAGCTGGCCCTGAAAGCAGCTGAGAAGCTGCAGGAAGCAGCAAGGACAGGATGGCTACACCTCAGAAATTCTCCTTCCCCCTCCATACAGCCGCTGATGGTGCTTGGGCTGGGGTCTGCGAGGTGTGAACCACGCTGAGCGATGCGGGGCTGAGGGACATGGGGGGGTTGCCCCAGGCAAGTGTAGAGCAGGAACATGCAAAGGATCTCGCTGCCATCACTGGTCCTGATATATGAGAAGTGCTGCAGATGGCTGGGTGATGGGCACTTGGAGCGCTGGCACCGTGTGATGAGAATCATGGAATCATAGAAACATTTTGGATGGAAGAGACCTTTGAGATCATGGAGTCCAACTGTTCCCCCAGCACTGCCAGGGCACCACTAACCCCTGGCCCTCAGCACCACATCTCCACGGCTTGGAAACCCCTCCAGGGATGGGGACTCCACCACTGCCCTGCCCAGCCTGGCACAGCCCTTCACAGCCCTTCCCTCCAAGAAATTGTTCCTCATGGCCAACCTCAACCTCCCCTGGTGCAACTTGAGGCCGTTTCCTCGTTCCGTCGCTTGTTCCTTGGGAGAAGAGCCCGACCCCACCTGGCTCGAACCTCCTGTCAGGGAGTTGTGCAGAGCCAGAAGGTCTCCCCTGAGCCTCCTTTTCTCCAGACTCAACAGCCCCAGGTCCCTCAGCTGCTCCTCACCACACTCCTGCTCTAGACCCTTCCCCAGCTTTGTTGCCCTTCTCTGGACACGCTCCAGCCCCTCACTGTCCTTCTCCTGCTTTCAATCAGCGTGAGATGCAAGGTGCAAAGCTGGCTACAAGAAGCTTGAAGGTTGACACAAACCAAAGAATTCCGGAATCACAAAGAGAGGGACATTTCAAGACACCCAGGAGCAGTCTGGTACCCTGCTCCCGCGGCTTTCTGCCTGCTCACAACATCCCACCCACCCTCCATGAGCTTCCAGGCATGCTAGGAAGGAAAAAGCCGCTGCAAGCATGAGCAAAGGCGGGTCCATCACCTGTTTGCATAGCAACAAAAGCGAAGCAGGGACGAGAGGTGAAAATGGCATTGCCAAGGTCACACAGGAGACCTGGGGCACAGGACCCGCTCTGCTCCACAGCACCGGGGCCTCCTCCTCCTGCCTGCCCCATCAGCCAGGCATCGAGGGAAGACAAAACAGCCTCAAACCCTGATGGCAAAGATCTGATAAACCCCCCGAAACGTCTGCGTGTGACAAAAGCAAAGGGACCAGGTAAAGTTCTGAACCGTAAGAGCAAAATGTGCTCGAGGCTGGGACGGGGACAAAGAAAATCCGCACTCATGTGACGCTCAGCCCCTGCCAGTGTATATATAAGGCTGTGTGTGTTATACTTAAGTTACTTAAAAAGAACTTTACAGTCGAAACGCTGTTAAAAAGTACATTGTGTGCTCCGCCGTGGAGATAAATTCATTATTTAAACTTGAAAAGGTGACTCATCTAACATCTATTATAAAAAGGCATAAAAACACACACACACGCAGCGAGATTTTTCAAGGAGTCCGGTGATTTAGTGTCTCTTTCTTTCTCTCCCCACACTTCTTGCCTCCTGCACAAGGATCTATTGAGAAGCTGCAGAACAAACGTTCCCTTATGCAGCTCCAAAAAAGTCTCCGTCAGTTTGTCTGAGACAGCTGCCTCCAAGCACGCTATGGTTACTCATTAACCGGGTCTCCCAGGGCAGGGGAAGAAGGAGTAAACTTAATAGACCCTAAACCAGAGGCAAAAAAAAAATAAAAATAATAAAAATTAAAAAAAAAAAAAAAATAGAAGAAAAGAAATACATCAGGTGTCCTGGAAAATAAAGTGGGAAAAACCAGGTGGTGCCAGGAGCACCTCCAAGGCAGAAGGTCCGGCCGCGATGGGCAGCCAGCGACCGCAGCAGAAGGGGACAATGACACAGAGGGTAAACGTATGGGGACAAAAGAGTACGATTATTAAAGGGGAAGAGAAGAAAGAGACGGGACAGAGAGGCACTTGTGCTCCACGGTGCTTTATATGCTCAGGGTGCCGGGGGAGGATTACTTCATTGCGGCGAAGTTGCCCGGCTCTGCTCCCCAGTGCAGGGATTCATTCCCTCCCCCCTTGCACGTTTTGCATGAGAATGAGGGGCTGCTGGGGCTGGGGAGCACTTGCCAGTGGGTCAGGCCACTGCCGAGGCCTCTCAGCTGCCAGGAGAGCCGGTCGCCCGCTCCGCTGCCCATGGTGAAGCGTCCCTTCGGGCAGGGGAGAAGGATGGGCAGCTCTCCTCCTGCCTCCCCAGCACGTGCCTGCGCTTGGGTTAGAATCAGAGAATCATGGAATTGTTTTGGTTGGAAGAGACCTTCAAGATCATGGAGTCCAACCATTCCCCCAGCACTGCCAGGGCACCACTAAACCATGTCCCTCAGCACCACATCTCCACGGCTTGGAAACCCCTCCAGGGATGGGGACTCCACCACTGCCCTGCCCAGCCTGGCACAGCCCTTCCCAGCAAGAAATTGTTCCTCATGGCCAACCTCATCCTCCCCTGGGGCAGCTTGAGGCCGTTTCCTCTTGTCATGTTGCTTGTTCCTTGGGAGAAGAGCCAGATCCCACCTGACTCCAACCTCCTTTCAGAGAGCTGTTGAGAGAAGTGGAGGGTTCCCACCCCCACCAATGCAGAGAGATTGTTCCTTCTTTTGCTGGATCTTATAGATGAGATGCCTCATCCACCCAAAGGGTGGGTTGGATTCTGCCCTGTCTGCATGAGACCCAGTGCTCCCCTGACCATCACCACCTCCTTCACCTGCTCCCTCCACCATAACCCTTCACAGAAAATATTTACCTGGGGCACTGGGGACCCGCAGCCTGGGGCTGGCTGCACCTTGCACCTTCAGGGCAGTGGTGGAGTCCCCATCCCTGGAGGGGTTTCCAAGCCGTGGAGATGTGGTGCTGAGGGCCAGGGGTTAGTGGTGCCCTGGCAGTGCTGGGGGAACGGTTGGACTCAATGACCTCTGGTGTCTTCCAACCAGAACAATTCAATGATTCGTTTTCCCCAGCCCCTGGTTTTGGGGAGGAAGGCATCCCAGAAACATGCTCTCAATCCACATGGCATCTCCATGGCAAGGCAGGGGGTCCCCCAGTGCCTGGGGACACTGGGCAGCTTCTCCTGCCCTCCTCTGCCAAGGTGAGACACGCCAGGGGCAGCTCTGCCTGCCCAGCCCTCAGCCCATGGCAGCAGGGAACGGCTGTTGCCAGCCTGACATCTCTGTGAGATCCTGACGGAGAACAATAAATATAATTGCAATAAAACGCTGAATATAGCTGCGAACAAGGGCAGTAAATCAGCCCCGCCTGCCATCCCCAGCCTGGGCCACGGCGCCTTGGCCAGCGCCGGAATTAATTCTCTATTTGCCCAACACGCTCTCCCAGGAGATAAGGGGGGGCAAGGGACTGTAATTATCTCCCTGCCTTTTGTCATGTGCTTTTTTGAAACAATTAAGGGATTGCAGTCAAAGGAATGGGGTGGGGATGGAGCAGAGCCAGGCGACCGCTCTCTCGCAGGACCGCAGGACGTTGCAGGGTCCATCCCGAGCCAACAGCAGGGACCTGGGGCCACCTTCTCCTGGAGCAGCCGGACACTGGGGCTGTGCCAGTGCCCATGGGGACAACCCAGACCTGCAGATCACTGTCCCCAGGGCCAACAAAACCCCCGGTACAACCCCTTCCAGCTCTCCTCCCAGGACCTCCCTGCAGCACAGGCTGCTCTTGCCGAGGCAGCATCTCCCATCCTGGAGATGTCCGTTTCCCACGATCAGGGACCACAGGTAGGAAGCAGATATTCCTCCATGTGGCCCTACCTCTGGGCACCTTCCAGCAGAGCTGTTGGAGGCTGATCTGCTGCAGAGAGCCCCTGCAAAAGGGATGAGCAAAAAGGGACCAGCCCCTGCAGCTGCTCCTGCCAAGGTCATCTCCAGCAAAGTCACGCTGGCCCAGCTCCACGGCCTCTGCACCCCAAACAAGGGCAGCACCAACCGTGACTCCAACTGACCTCCGATGCAGCAGAGCTCAAGGGTTGGATTTGCCAGCAGCTGCCTGGGAAGGGGAAGGAGAAGGCTGGAAGGCAGCTCTGTCCCCATCCAGGTCAGCTGGTGCTCCAGTGAAACAGGTACCTTATGATCAGGAGGGGTTTTTGAGAAATGTTAAACATCTGGAGCTCGGTGGGACAAGGCAGCCTTTGTGCAGCTGCTAAATTATCTGCAATAAAACAGCACTTGTTTCAGAGAGCTTCAAGGGGGGGGAGGAAGGAAAAAAAAAAAGAGGAGAGAGAAGCCACCCTCGCTGGAGGAGGAACCTCAGACCTCTTCTTGGGGCTCACCAGCATTTCCCCCACCGGCTCACTGCGTTCGCAGCAGCCCAAGACCCTCCAGAGACCCCTCTGTGTTGACCTTCACAAAAGGGGTCTCTGAGCCATGCCTGAGCCCAGGCACATGGGGCAGAGCAGCCCCACGGAGCTGGTCCTGGCTGTAGTAAATAATTGTGATTAAATGCCCAGTGCTGGGACATCGTCCCCTCCCGGCTCAAAGCTTTGCAGCACAAGGTGGCATTTCCCGATGGCATTTTCAGATTTAGAATGGTTTGGGTTGGAAGGGACCTCAGAGATCATCTAGTTCCAACCCCCAACCCCAAGGGTTTCTTGCTTTGGGAAGCTCTGAGCAAATAATAATTAAAAGGGACCTGAAAGGTGTCCTTAAGAAATGAATGTCCAGCCAGTGCTGAGCACACAGGGCTTGGGGAAGCTGGAGCTGGGGGTCCCCAGGCCTGGCAGACTGTCCTGCTCCTTCCCGCAGCCCCCTCCAGCAGCACCCTGCTCCCACTCACCAAGGGAGATGGCCACGCTCCACCTCATCAGCTTCATCTTCGCTGAGCACGGTGTGTGGCCAAGCAGGGAAACGAGGCAGCTGAGAGCAGGATTTTTGCATCTTGCCTTGGCTGAAGGGAAAGGCAAAGCAACACCTCCACTAGATCCTTCTGGAGCTCCATGAGGTCCAAATATACCACGCTGGTGGCTTGGCGTGGAGGTGGACTCTGCTCACCTTTGCACAAAGCAGATGGGAAGAAGATTTGCACAAGGGAAAAAAGAAAAATCCCTTTTTGCTCACAAGCTGCTTCTGAGCCTGGGAAAGCGGCAAGAGCAAGAACCAGGCTCAGAGGTGGTGAAACACCTCAAGGGATTTGGAGCTGAGGTCCATTTAAGGAATGAAGCATGCTTAGGGAGGTTGGGAGGTCTCCCCCCCTGCCCCATCCCTCATCCCAGGGACAGGACAGCACCTTGCTGGGCCACAGCATCACATCAGGTGTGTGGTCCCAGCACCACCATGGCCAAGTCCCCAAGAGCCCCGTGAAGCCGAACAAGGCTGGAGCTGCTGCTGGCTGCACCAAGACAACCAGGCAGGAGGAAAATCCCCCCAGATCTCTTTGTCTCCTTTCCTCCCACCAGTGCTGCCTTTACACAGCAATTACGAGGCCTCGGGGGCTTTCACACCCAGTCACCTGGGCCTCCTTGTTCTAAACAACTTAATTTGTTTAATGACTTGGGAGGCCCCGGGGCCTCCTTGTTGTCTGGATTTGCTTCCCTGGTCTCTGGAAGGTTTTTCTCCTGGTGTTGGCAGCCACCACCCAGAGCTGCAGGGCTTGCGTGAAACCTGCCCCAAGACAAGTTTTAAGACATCTCCCCCAAATTCCTGGGGCCTCTGACCTCCAGGGACACACTAGTGATGCCAAATTCAGGATAAAGGACCTGCAAACTCCCCCAGAAGGTTTGTCCATCGCCAGCAGAGCCGAGCTGGTCAGTAGAGATGGAGGCAGAGCAGCTCTGGGACAAATTATGGCCTGGAAAGGAAGAGGGAGAACAAACCACACAGTGAGATGCTGCTTCGCGCTCCAAGTCCAACCTCATGCCAGCCCGGATTGAAACACCAGGCTGGGAGAAATTGGGATGCTCCAACCCTCGCTGGCTGGGGGAGCGGTGCTGGGGCTCAGGGCAGAGGTGGGGGTCTTGGCAGAGGTGGGGGCACCAGCAGAGATGGGGGTCCCTGAGGGGATCCCATGGTGGTGGAGAGTCCCGCACCCCGGCCGTTACCAGCACCTCCCTCCATTGTTTCCCAACCAGCATTTTTCCCTATGACCTAATCTTCCCTTGGCTCTCGCTGGTAATTTTATGGCAGGGAAATTATTTTGCAGTAAAAGGCAAGCAGATCCAGGCCATTCTCTTCCCTCCTCTTTCCATATGGGTTTTGGAGCGGCGGTTTCGTTTTCCGCTTCAGGCACAGGAGAAGGGTTGTAGGAGATGAGATGGGGAGCGAGTGTGTGTCGGGTCTGAAACGCTTTTGTTGTTCCCGTAAGAACATGAAAAGGCAACAGCAAGAGAGATTTAAACAATGCCCCACACAAACCAGCTCTGGACACAAAAGCTTTTTAGTTATCATCAGCGTTTTGTAGGATTATATTAAAATAAACCTTCAGGCTCAGTTTCCTGCTCTTGAGAACCCACTCATAGGATTGTAAGGCACAGAAACATATCCCAGAAATCCCAACCAAGGACAGACTGAGAATGTTTTCTCCCTGTTCTTGCACAAACGACAGCCCTCCGCACTGTAAAAGCCTCAAACGAAGAAAAGAGGTGCTCAGATGGGAGCCATGCAGTATGCAGATCCCACAGTCTGTAATTTCCCCTCTTTTCCCATTAGGAACAACCCTCTGGATCAAAGAATTTGCAGCAGAGCCATTCCTGGACCGATGGCATTTCACCCTTGTGTTGACCTTTCTTGGCTCACACAACACTTAAAAGGCCGCGTGGAGAAGATCCCTCAGAGAGGAACCTTCCTGCAGTCACCACCCTTTCCTCTTTCAGCTGAAATGAAGCTTTTTTGATGGAAAGCAACCAGGAGAAAGGCAACCAGGAGATCATCCACGGGCTACAGTCCCAACAACCCAGCACGGACACGAGCACGTAGATTTTGAGGGCTGGTTGACCATGCAAGACTAAATACACCTACTGAGAGAGAACCAATATATACCAAAAAAAGAGACTGGCATTAAACCTCCTCCAGAAACTCAACGACCCTGTAATATCTGCTCCAGGAAAAGGGGCACCCTGAGCTGAAATTTCTCTTCTTCCCTCCAGTCCCACAGCACCAGGCTTGCTCCCGAGGTTGGGAGGTCCACGCTGGGCATGAAGCGTGTCCCTGTGGCACGGGCAAGGCCGAGGCAATGGGCTCGGGGCACCCCAGCAAGCTCGGCGCGGGAAGAGGAGCCGTACGTGTGCTCCCGAGCCCGGAGCCTGCGTGTGTGCGCACGAGAGCGAGCGTCTCAATTTTAATTGCAGCCTCGTTGCCAAGTACAACAAAGTCCGCGCACAAAGAATAGAAGTCATTTTGTCTGAAGGCTTGAATTGTTTCTTTCCCGAGGGGAGGGGAGGGAGGTGAAATCCATCCCTTTATAAGCAATGACTCAGGTGCTACGATCCTACCCTGGGCGCGCATCTTGCAAGCCCAGGTACTGCTTCGTGCCGTGTTTTGTTTGACGGCGTGGGCCCTAATAATGGGATTATTGTTCGGTTGCGTGCAAAGCCCTCGCTTGGGGTGGTTTTTTTTTTCTGTCCCCGCCCAGCCCTGCAAACCGCAGCCGCCTTCGCCTTGCCCAGCAGCCCGGCGAGCGCCCGGCACCGTGCAGGGTCCGCCCGCCCGTTCCTGCTCCCTGACTCACGGCACCATGCGTGGGGCAACGTGAGCCGGGCCACGCCAGTGTGCTTCCCCTGCCACGCTGGCACAACCCTCACCACGGCCCTTCACCATGGCTGGACCGAGCCGAACCGGGCAGGGAGAAAGAGCTGCCGGGGAGGGAAGAGTGGAGGTTGAGCGGGTGTCGTGCCACAGTGCCAACCTCCGTGCCCACCACGTGCCACCCTGGCACTGAGCGGGAGCTGCCTGGTGTTGCATGGACCTGGGGGTGTTGAGCCTGGAGAAAAGGAGGCTCAGGAGAGACCTTCTGGCTCTGCACAACTCCCTGAAAGGAGGTTGGAGCCAGGTGGAGGGGTGAGGTTTCTTGTCCCAAGTGACAGGACGAGGAAAGGGCCTCAAGTTGCACCAGGGGAGGTTGAGGTTGGCCATGAGGAACAATTTCTTGCTGGGAAGGGCTGTGCCAGGCTGGGCAGGGCAGTGGTGGAGTCCCCATCCCTGGAGGGGTTTCCAAGCTGTGGAGATGTGGTGCTGAGGGCCAGGGGTTAGTGGTGCCCTGGCAGTGCTGGGGGAACGGTTGAACTTGATGATCTCAAAGGTCTCTTCCACCCAAAATGATTCCATGATCTATGATTCTCCTTGTACCTCAGCTCCGGGCAGGATGGATCAGCCACATCCCCAAAGCGAGAAGCCCAACGCTTTGCCTTACGCACTCATAGCCCCAGATAATCCCTCCTCCAAAGCCCTAATCCTCTGGCAAACACATGTACAGTGCCACACACCCGAGCTATCAGCAGCCTCTCCATCCACCACTTAGTCATAAGCACAGCCTGACGCTTGTCCCAGGCAGCTCTCCCACCTGCAGAGGAGGAGTTTCCTCGTGGACTCCTCCACCATCTTCTCACCAGCCATGAACTGCCCCATTGGGTACCATGGGCCATCAGGCAGGAAAGCACAGGGGTGGCTCAACCTCTGAAAGAGAAAAAAGCACAAGAGAAGCAGCAAAACACGCCTGGCGCTGCATTGCTGGGGTTTTTCTCTGCAGCTTTGCTCGCGCTGCTCTCCAAGCCCCAGCTCGGCACCAGGGCATGTGTTGGCACACACGGCTCCAAACCGCTGCCGAGCTTCACCTGCAGCCAAATGCAGCCACCTCCGGGGGTCTGAAGAATTGGGGGATTTTTCAGATCTCAGCTAAACACTCGGGTCACCCTCTGTCATTCTCAGGGCTCGCAAAACCCCGAAACATCCACAACAGCCTGAGGAAGCAGGAAACAAACTTAAACCAGGGTTTGGGGTTAGTTTCAAAGCCCGCCGCAAAAGCGCATCCACGCTCTGTTTAGAAAACGCCGTTTCATTTTATCTGCCGGGGTTTAAGGGGTTTGGAGGGAGGGGAGTCACAGTTTAAGTTTCTCTCCAGCCACTGCAAAAAGTTATTACCGCTTCAAGATAAAACCCAAGGATCTGGGTTTTGACCGGATCCAAGGCTTTAACCAGATCCCAACTTTAATCCAAGTTTTCTATGCAAAAAATTAGTAGAACAGGGAGAAGTCATCCACATTGATGCCCCAAGTGAATACCCCACTGCCAAGGGGCTCAAAGGACATTTCGAACCATTCCAGGCACCACTGTGCCCCTCTAAGGGCTGCCTGCCACCCAGCAGAAGGATGGAGAGGAGGAAAAGAACCCCTCCCTCCGTGCCCATCACGGGCACACATCTCTGCGGGCTGCGGGCCAGGGGTTCCTCCCCATTTCACAGAGGCAGAGACACAGGATGGCTTCACCGAGGGGGCTCAGCCCACGATGGGAAGGGACCATACTGGTGCCGGAGCCCCCCGGGAGGGTAACGCCCCAGCTGCTTCCCAGCACACGCATCCAGACAAGAGTCTGGGGCCGAGCACACCCCAGCCTCCCAAACCCCAGCTCCAAGCTCGGGATAACCTTCCTCTCTTTCCCTCCAGCTCAGTCCCTGCGCAAGAGCCGGCTCCTCCCGGCCGAGGGGCAGATCCCGTCTCCATTTTGCCATGTGTTGACGTTGCCTTTGCTCCAAACTCCACCTTTTCATTGACAGTCATTGTTTCCATGGGTAATTTCAGGTCTGGGCCCCAGCCAGCTTTTCACTCCCACCAAGGAACAGATATATAATTTCATTTACCTCCAGGGTACAAACAGAAAAGAAGGATTTTCGCTTGTGCTTTCTGCATCACCCTCCCCGCTCGCTTCCTACAGGTCCGATGGACACAATGGTCTCGGCTGGCTACATCTAAGCAGGATTAAATGCTTTACATGATATTAGCTCGCAGAAATCTGATTACAAGGCTGCCTTTAAATGTATATTGTGGGTTTTTGTACCCACTTACACCACATGCCAGAAATCAAGTAAGAAAATATCATCTCAGTCTGTGTGAAATCCCAGCGCAGGGACATCCCTGAGGCTTCAGGCAAAGGCTTTTGGCTGAATAGAGAGCTAAAAGCTTTGCAAACACTTCCAGCATGTCTAGAAACAAGGTGAAGAGCGGTGGGAGACCGCCCAGCCCTTCCACTGGTGGCACTGGGAAGGAGACACCAGCTGTAGGCAGGTCCCTGCCCATTCCTGCCCCAGGATGGCAGGGACAGCTCTCACCTGATGGTGTGAAAAGGAGGATCCTGACCCCCTGAGCTTCCCCTGTGCCCGGAGAGACCCAGCGCCTGCCTGAGAGGCAGGATCTTTAACAAACCAGGAACGACTAAGCTGGAGGAAAGAAACGCAGCAGAACGGAGGGAGGAGAAGCAAAGGTCCAGCTTCACGGCACCAAAATCAGTGCAAGCTCCGAATTTCCCATTTATTGAAACCAGTCACAGTTAAAAGGTCAAACCCATCGGCAAACAGTAGTTTTGTGTCATCCAGAGCGACGCACAAATGAAGTACAAATGAAATCCAACCGAAAAAAAAATTAAAACAAAACCAGAACCAAACGGAACTGCATGGCTCTAGCTTAGTTGGTTCAAGCCTGTTCCCTTTGGCTGCCCCTCCTGTGGCTTCACAGCAGTTTGTGACCCCCCCAGCTTGCTCCCAAGACAGCCCCGTGGCTGTGGGGGGGCCGAGATGCAGGTGGCAGCCAGGAGATCCAGTTATTCCAGCTGAAGGTCTAAGGAAGCCCATCTTACTGAAGACAAAAGCATCCTTAGAGAGGAGGGAGGTGGGTTTGCAGCATCCTTCCAGCTTCAGAGTATTCTCCTCACTCCCCAGGCACAGGGAGGGGTAGGCAGGGATTGCTCCTCAGCCTGGAAGGGACTAATCCTGCCTGCTCAGGAATCCTAGAATCATTAAGGTTGGAAAAGACCTCTAGGATCATCAAGTCCAACCTTCATCCCAACATCTCCCTGACCCCTAGACCGTGTCCCGAAGTGCCGCATCTACTCGTTTTTTGAACACCTCCAGGGATGGTGACTCCACCACTGCCCTGGGCAGCCTGTTCCAAAGGCCATTCCACAAGAGATGCTTGGAAAGCAGAGGCTGAAGAGGCAGGTACACTCTGTGGGTGTTTCTGGCTCTTCAGGTGGGATCATTAATTCACCTAAATGAATGAATTAATTCACCCGAATGAATTATTTCACCTGACACCGCTCGGGAAGACAAGAGCTCCGGGCATGCTCTGGTCCTGACTCAGCTCGGAGCTCTGCTGCGGGGTGAAGTGTGACCAGGGCCATGACCAGGAAAAACCTGTGTTGGCTCTTCGGGGAGTTATGGGCCATTGGAACCAGTGGTCATAAACCAGCGGTCACTCGGGAAGGCCAGACACGGTCCTGAGCCTGCGTGGAAACGTGTTCTGCTGTGCAAGAGTCAGGGAGCCCATCACTGACAACACGATGACCACACCAGGCCTTTTCAAAGACTACACGCTAGAAAACACACAAACTCTTCTTCCCTGGTTTTTTTTTTTCCAGAGAAAACCTCGGGGTGTTGGACACAATGCACCAGATCAATGCCCCACTTAGGGGATAAATTTAGGAAACAATGACATTTTTCTCTTACAGATATCCCACAAAAATTCACTTTTATTTGCCTGGACTATTTGCATCCATCAAAACAAATCTCCTGAAGCATTGCCACGGAGCAGCAGGATGCAGGAGACCTGCGGTCCCACCGAGTGCTGCGCGGGTTCTCTCAGCCCTAACGCCTTTCAAGCAAAGGGGTGGAAATGGAGGCTCTGGGAGGAGTTTACTCCATTCAGTGCCCTGGTACTGAACCACAGACCAGCTTAAACATGCGACAGTGACTTCCTAATCTTCTACAGAACAAAGATGATCAAAATGCAGAGCGATCTGACTCAGAGAGACCAGCCCAGGGTGACCTGCAGCCTGGCGAACACGTCACCCAACCACCTTCCCAAGAGGAGAAGAAAACCTGGTGGCGAAAGAAAACCAAGACCTGCGAGGAACCACCCATGTTTGTGCTTTGAAAACCATCGACATGACGTTGGAGGGGAGGAAGAAATATAAAATTATAGGAAATCAACACCAAACCAGATCCAAAAAAATCTATGTACAAAAAAAGTCCAGAGGATAATGCGTGTCCAGTTCCAAAACAAATGGTTCTGAAGTCTTCTCCTGGGGAGTGTTGCGCTGCCCTACCCGAGCCCAACATCCAGGGACATCATCACCACAAATCCTAATATCGAGGTCCAGGACGCCAGCTTCCCGTTGCCACTGCAGGGAGAAAAGAGGAGGGCGTGAGCTCCTGGGAGCTGGGACCGGGTTTTTGGATGAGGGAAGTGCTGCTTTGGATCTCCTCCAGCAAGGGAAGGGATCTTCTAAAGTCTTTGGTACTTCCCCCATGTCTATCTGCCTTTAGTGGTGGTGACCAAGGGTGTCTCACCTGGTCTGTGCCTCGGGGATGATATCATCCATCACCACATAGACCATTGCTCCGGCAGCGAAGCCCAAGGCATAGGGGAGGAGAGGCTCTGCCACCACGACAGCGAAGGCACCGAAGATGCCAGCTAAGGGCTCCACCATACCGCTCAGCTGCCCATACCTGCAAAAGACCGAGACCAAAAGCCACCAGGGACTCAGCGCAAGGGCCAGCACAGCCCTCCCATGGGGCTGTTGGGGCTCTGCAGCTCCCTGTCCCCATGGTCCTCCCTAATGCCACCATGTCCAGGAACAGGTTGGCCATCACAGAATCCCAGCATGGTGGGGGTTGGAGGGACCTCTGGAGATCATCTCATCCAACCCCCTGCTCCAGCAGCTCACCCAGAGCAGGAGGCCCAGGATCGTGTCCAGGCGCCTTTGGAATCTCTCCAGAGAAGGAGACTCCACAACCTCTCTGGGCAGCCTGGGCCAGGCTCCCACACCCTCACACCAAACAAGTTTCTCCTCCTGCTCCCATGGAACCTCCTGGGTTCCAGTTGGTGCCCGTTGCCCCTTGTCCTGTCGCTGGGCACCACTGACAAGAGTCTGGCCCCATCCTCTTGCCCCCACCCTTGAGCTCTTGCTCAGCATTGATCAGATCCCCTCTGAGGCTTCTCTTCTGCAGCTCAGCAGCCCCAGGGCTCTCAGCCTTTCCTGGGCACAGAGATGCTCAGGCCCCTGTCAAGGTTTAGGCATCTTTGCAGCCTCCGCTGGACTCCAGCCATGCCAAGCCGCCTGGGTTATTTTAAACAGTCAACGAAGGTGATTTGACCTAACCTAGCTGATTTTTTCTGGTCAGGGAATTAAGGCACAATCTGATTCCTTCCCCCAAGAGCTTTGCGGGATTTGAGGATCCACCTCACGGGCAGGGACAGGTCAGAGACGAAACATCTCCAACCAGCACAGCTCTATGCCAAAGAGGACACCCCTCTTGGGGCCCACAGCCACAACCGGGATGAAATGCCGCTCTTCCCCCTCATTTTCTTCCCTCTAGGACTATTTTAACTCTCCGGACCATGGGAACTCCCTTCCCGGCAGCAGCGATCCTGGTGCAAGTTCCAGCACCGGCTGCGCTTACAGAATTGGAGGTGGGTGGGAGGAAAAGAAAACAAAGGTTTGGCGGGAGCCGTTCCCAAGCCGCCCCCCTGCCCCGCCATCCATCCCCCGGCCGAGCACACGTGCACGGGCAGGAACGCAGCCCTGCGCTCCCAGAGTTCGTGCCCTTGGCTTTTTCACCTCCGGGAAACGAAAAAATAAAAAGTGGGTTTGAAACCCAGCCCAGAGTGAAGCGAGAGAAAACTGGAAACAAAGTAAAAATAAATTTTAAAAAATTAAAACCCCGTTTCGTGCAGGATCTGGGAGCAACTCGACAGGCAGCTGGGATGGAGTGACCCACCGGGATCACCGACACATCCCCTGGGAGCCGGAGGCTCGGAGCTGAGCTCGGCGGGAGCAGGGCAGCGTTCACTGCCCTTCCTTCAAGCTGGAAACCAGCAGCGCTCCCAGCAGCAGCTTTCCGTGATGCCAGGAGGAGATCTGGGCATTCTGGAACACAACTCCAGCCCCAGCAAAACCATCCACTCCACGGAGACTGCGGGAAGCAGCTCGTGGCTGGAGCAAACCCATCCCAAGGGCAGTTCAGTGATGGAGCGACGCAAACGGATACGGGGAGGAGATCTCCAGGCACCGGCTGGTCAGGAGGTGCTGGTGGGGCTCTGGTTTCCATGGGCGAAGAGGAGCTCGGCTTACCAGAACGCTTTCCATGTGGAGAATCCAGCGCCGCGCAACGGCAGGCTGACGGCCAGGCCTTCTGGGAAATTCTGAATCCCAATCCCGATTGCTAAGTTCCTATCCACACAAAAAAGCACAAATATATGTATATATAGATATTTAAAAATAGATTTTTATATATAAATTTTAATATAAATTTATATATTCCACCTTATATATAAGGTGAAAAGCACAGCCTGGGGTAGGATGCTGGGAACTAGGGAAAGGAAAAAAAGACATTATTAAAGATACTCCTTTTGAATGGAAGCGCAGGTGGCCCCGGGGCTAGTCATGCTAATATTTAATGTGAACACAGCAAATTTCATCTTCAAAGAGCTCTGCAGCGTTTCATCAGCTTCAGCACCAGCCCTGGGAGCGACAGAGACCAGACAGAGGAGAAGGGACCTGTCCAAGGAGGCCCCGTGAGGTGTTTCCAACCCGAGGCTTCCCAGGAGCCACAGCATCCCAGGACCCCGGTGTTTGGGGCAGCCCCGCGCTCCTGGGTCCCCCCCGAGGGTTGAGGACCCTCCATCCTGGGGGGGTTTTGCAAGAGGAGCCCTAACGCAGCCCCTGAGAGCGGCTGGTCCCTCCTGCCCCAGCTCCCACCAGTCTTTAACCGTAACCCCCACCACACGAGCCTTACAACTGTGGGGCTCACCAGAGGAGAAGGGTATTTTAGCCACAGGATTTCACTTTCTTTCTCTCTTTTTATCCCCTCTTGCATCCTATGGAAAGGTGGCACTTGGTGTTCCAGAGCCAACACCAGCCAGAGGGGAGAGCTGGTCTGTCCAGGGGTGAAGGAGACAGGCTGCTGCGAGGACCCAGACAGGCACCAGAGACAAAAAGCCTGGTAAAGGGGGGCTGCCAGGCAGGGGGGACTAGAACCACTCCAAGTCCCAGCAGCTGAACCCACAACTCAGGGTTGACAGACAGGAGAGGTGTGGAGGGATGTCCACGGGCACAGAATTAGGTGAGGTTTCTCCTCCCTTCAATACTTAGACCCGACGCCTATTTCAGCACCCAGAGCATCCTGCGCCTGCCCACGCAGTGACCCCGTGGTGGGACCACGGCATCATCCAGAGCTTATCCAAAAGGGAAACCGCTCCACGAACAGCCAGCGGTCACAAAAGCTGGATCTGCAGTGGGAGGGTTTGTTGGATCTTCTGCATGGGAGGCAGGTGCCCCCCAGCTCCGGGTACCAGCGCCCTATGGAGCAGGGGCTGGTCCTGGCACCCCCCACCCACACCATCACCCATCCCCAGCCTTGGGAATGGTCCTTCTCCTCTGCTCCAGGGTCCCTTCCAGCTCAGTGAGAGTTATTTTTCACAGAATCACAGAATGGTGGAGGTTGGAAGGGACCTCTAGAGATCATCTCATCCAACCCCCTTGCCAAAGCAGGTTCACCTAGGCAAGGTCACACAGGAACGTGTCCAGACGGGTCTGCAGAGAAGGAGACTCCACAACCTCTCTGGGCGGCCTGTTCCAGTGCTCTGTCACCCTCTGTCACCTCATGTTGAGGTGGAACCTCCTGTGGTCCAGTTTGTGCCTGTTTCCCCTTGTCTTATCACTGGGCCCCACTGAAGAGACTGATTGCTCCACCTTCCTGACGCCCACCCTTCAGATACTGATCAGCGTTGATCAGATCCCTTCTCAGCCTTCTCTTCTCCAGGCTAAACAGCCCCAGCGATCTCAGTCTTTCCCCATACGAGGAAATCCAGGCGCTTTTTTTGGTGAAAACCAGGAACCTGGGGTTTGTTTTCTCCTTCCCTCAACAAACAAAAATATTGCAAGCACCAAACCAAACGGGGCTCGTCTTTTCATGGCGCGGGGTCCTGGGGCCGAGCAGCTCCATGAGAGCGAACAAGAACTTGTTCCACACTTGGAGCCTTTCTCCCATCGCGGCTTCGCTGCTGCGTGCTGCAGCGAGGTGCCGGCTGTGACCTCCCCCAGCCCACGGCTCCGAGCGGGACCCCCCTGCAAGGTCGGTTATTCCTTTGCCAGCAGCTGAAAGCTCCTTTTGCTGCTTTCAAACACTTGTTTCCTATTAGTAAAATAAGACTGGTGAGAAAAAACCTCTCCGGGTTGTTTAAACTTCTACCAGGGTTTACAGAAGCGGGGAGTGGAAGGGGGAGAGGCTGTGGGTTTCCCGAACCAGGACAGGCCATTACAATCAAAAACATTATTCAAGGCAAAGAGAGAGAGAGAATGGAGGGGGGAAAAACATCCCTTCTCGAAAACACTGGAGCTGCTGTCTGTGCGCCGGGGATTTTTTTTTTTTCTCCCCTCCTTCCCTTGCCCTCGCACAAAGCAGCTATTGCTGGTCCTGACCACAACAAATTAATGGGGTGGGAGAGGGAGGTGTGAATGGAGGGGTCTGTACAGGAAGGGCGGCGAGCCCCCCCCTCACCCCGAGTCTTGCCGGGAGGAGGGAACCCCGCGCTGACCCCCTGCCCCAAAGCAGAGAAAGCCCCAAGGGGCAGGAGGAATGAGGTTTTAACCCAGGGAAAGCTCCAGCAGGAGAAGGTGGGTTTGCCCATCTCCTCCTCCCCTCTGTCCCATGCACACCCCTCGCAAAACCCAGCGGGGCTCCCCAAAAGCTTGGGCCACCTCCGCAGCAGCGCTGGGTGCCCAGCGGGTCTGGCATGTGCCACAGCCCCGGGATGGGGCTGTGGCAAGTACAGCAAGGAATGGGCTGCAGCGAGCAAGGTGCCCTGAGCCATGTCCTCCATAACCTTCTCAATCAGGCACATGCCATGGCGAGTAGCGAGCAACAGGTCATGGTGTCCTCAACACCAAGAGGGACCCATTGGGACCAGGTCACCCACCCTCCCCAGCCCTCGGCAGGGAGGCAGCAATGTGCGTCCCCTTCCTGGATCAGGTTAAAATCTTATTTTAACCCATTTTCCCAAGAAAAGTGGGTGCTGGCATCACGCTCTGTGGGTGCTGGCAGTTGGGGTGGGCATTGGGCACAAAGCTGCAGCACGAGGCATGGCAAGATGCAAAGGCCACCAGAGACCCAGCGTCTGGCCACAGGTATTCCTGCACATGGAGTTTCTCATGCCTGCCTTGGAACGTCCTTGGGGCAGAAAGGACCTTCTGGGCTCAACGTCAGGCTGAGAAAGTCCCCATGTTACCTCCTGGCCTCCAGTCCCTCCACACCCCGACAAAGGTCTTCTGCTCACCCTGCCCACACTCCTTCACCCCTAGGACCACTTTTTCCTTCAATCCTTCCTCCCACTGCAGCTCTGCCTGAACATTTCTTGGACTTTGGGGCCTTTTGAGCCTTTCCCAGGGTCACAAATCTCATCAGGATGAGGATAACTCCATGACAACATGGAGGTTAGGAACACATAAGCCTTCCTGTTTGCTTTGCCTGGGATCACTGCATGAAGGGTACCTCCAGTTGCTGCCCAGGGGCCACCTCTGTTTGCCCAGTGCAGCATCTGGGGAGACGTTTGGGTGCTAAGGCAGAGAAGATGCCCCAAATATGAAATAAAACCATCCCAAGGGACATTCCTGTCCCACTCCGCTGCCAAGCCCTGCACACCTCACACCTTCGCCGTAGCTCCTGTGTCGAGCTGACGGCAACACGGTTGGTGAGAAAGCAACTGAATCAAAGCTGCATTGTGTACGAGGAAAACAAAGGCATCCTTATTACGGAAATAGGTGGGGATTCTTGGAAGGCTTCCCCCGACTGCAAAGAAATACGTTGTAAAACGGAGAGACAAAGGCAGACTGGAGTGGCCTGGCCCTGGGGAACTGAACCCCCAGGTGTCCACGGAGAGCTACGGGACACGGGGGAGATGACAATGGGGAGACGAGCCAACATAGCCAAAGGGACAATCATTGGGATGAAACGTTTAGAGACAGTAGGGTCTCCAAAGCAAAGAAGGTAGAGAATAACTGGTAGAGGTGTTAGAAGCAGAGCCCATCTGGTCTGATGGGTCACCCTGTCCAGCTAGAAGACATTTTGCAGACAAGGAGGATAACCTGTGGCTCATGCCCAACCTACAGATGTGTGTTGGTCTAAGAAAGGGTAGCCCAGGGGAAACAGCACTGGACTCTGCCTGGCGATGTGCATGTCCCATTAGTAGCTCTGCTACCAGTGCCCTGGCCAACGTGGGAATGTCACTTGGGTGTCTCCTCCATTTAGGCACAACAGATTTGGGTGTCCCTGGAAGAATGAAGAAGCCAACAGATACTGGACGTGTTACCTTTCCCATCTCTCTGCCTCAGCTTCCCCATCTGTAAAGTGGTGGTGATGACAGTGACGTTCTCCAGAACCTTCTCAATCAGGACAGAAATGCCACTAGGACACATGCCATCTACACATGAGTTCTGCAGAGAGCCGGCGATGCTGGGCTGGGGTCTGCCCTTGTGCTGGCGGAGCCTCTCCAGCAGGGCCCAGTGCTGCCGTCTGAAGGAAGAAGAGCTAAAGCTGCAGCATCACGGTGGAGCTCCACCAAGGACCAGCTCCTCATGGCGAGAGGGAAAGACTCTGCGTCCCCCGGGATCGTACCAGGGCTGGACCTCCTACCCCCAGCTCGCCTGCCAACAGCCATGGCACCACGCTGGGAGACTCCAAGTTCACTTTCAAAAAAAAGTTGGCATCTCTGCATATTTGCAAGGTCAAGGCACAGAAAGCCTTCTATAAGCCTAAACCCTTGTTTTCAAGGGCCTATTCTTTTACAAACTGATTATGAAAGCAGGCTACATATTCTTAACAAGCCCCTTTTCACTACGGCTTTCAATTCCCTCCAGTGTATAATGTGCATGTGTATTCTTGCATGGCAGGCCCTTACATACTGTTTTGATTGTTATCGTCTTGCCATGAAAGGGCCGATTGTTTTGGGTTCCCAAGATTACATCATGGCTCCCACTCGGGCGGCCCGTCGAGGTGTTTGATCAGGGCTCGCAGGTGGGAAGGAGCTCAGGGCCCTCCCCGCTTCCCCGGTCCTGCCCTACCTGCGAAACGCCGTGCCCTGGAGCTGCCGGGGGCACAGGGGTGGCAGCGGGTCCCCCCTGCCAGCCCCGATGCCCGCCAGACCACGCTCCCCCCACCCCAAGCACCAGCCCGAGCCCTCCGTGGGCTCCTGGTGACTCCGTCGCTGTAGGTGCTCGGGGTTTGCAAGGCCAAATCTGCAAAAGCAGGTGGGAGGACGTTACTCCTGCAGGCGTGCCCTCTGGTAATGCAGCATCTTGCATTGCAAACACTCAAAACCATTAAAAAACCAAGGAAAAAATGGGTATAAACCTACTGCGCCTCTGCTTGAGTGCAGCCACCAGCCCCATCACCCCACGGGGACATAAAAACGCACGGAACAGCGTGGGAACCCATCCCAGGCAGGGGATGCAGCACGTGCTGCCCATCACACGACGCCTTGAGCCTCGGCACCCTCAGCTTTCCTCCCTAATCAACAAAGAAACAACCAGGCTGGGACCCACTGCGTTGGTTTCCCAGCTATGCAGACGTATGGACAGACTGGAAATTCCATCTGACTGAAACCCGACAAAAACAGGCACCGTGTTTTCATTTGGAAGTCGAGAGCGGAGCCTCCACCCAGACCGTGCCAAGGTGCTTTCCAAACGGCACCAAAGACACCAGCACGTCTGAACGGATGCAAAGGGATGGGGAGAAGCAGCAGGAAAGAATCTGGGCACAAAGCAGGGGAAGAGCTGCAGGGCAGGAGGCAGGAATGGGCTGGACGCCGCATGGACACCCATCTCCAAGGAGAACCACAAAAGGCACAAGATGAAGGGGATGGTTTCAAGTGGCCACGCAGCCTGTGCACAAACTGCTCCCAGGAGCAGAAGAGCTTGTGCCAGGTCTCTGCTGGAGCCCTGCGTGGTAGGCACGTCCCAGTGGAAACATCACCTGCTCCCGCGATGCCCGGCCCTTCGGCGCTGCTCCTCAGCAGCCACCTCCACACCTCATCCTACCCCTTCCCTCCCTCTCCCCGTTCGATGGCCTGGGCTCCAAGCCGCGTGTCGCCTGGTCCGTCACATCTGCTTGCCTGGCCCTTTGCCAGCCTTAAACATACACCGCTCTGGATCCGCGTGCAGTAAATATTTACAATTTTAGGGATTTTTACCCTTAGTTTAACCCAAAGGCGTGTAAGCCAAGTTCAAAGTCATAAAACTTGCTCTCCCCTCTGACCGCAGCAGCCGGGATATGAACTTTAGCTGAAGAGCAAGGAATTCTCCATCTTTCCCAACATAAATCCCCACCGGCGCCAGGCCAGCCCAGGACGGGGCTGGCAGGGTGGGGAAGCTCCCGAGCCACCCGGTCGGCCGCATCCTGGGGATGGGTCTGGGCACGAAACATCCACACACATTCACGTGCCTGAGCTGGTTCCATCTACAACACTTAGCTAAAGCACGCAGGACTTTTTTTTTTTCAACCAACATCAAACACAAAGCTCGGTTCCCCTGCATCTCCTGGTCACTGCATCCTCCTGCGCTCCCCCGGGAAGACAGACCCTCCAAACCCTTCCTGCATGAACCACCAAGTCATTATCAGCACAGCTTAACTGGCCAAAGAAACGGGACTGGCCCATGAAGGTGGGCAAGCCCTCAGACACAGCTGGCCAAGGGTGCAAGAACAATGATGCAAGGCTGGAACCCATTGAAGGTGAGGGCAGACTGAGAGAGTTGGGCTTGTTCAGCCTGGAGAAGAGAAGGCTCCAGGGAGACCTTCTGGTGGCCTTTCAGGACTTCAAGGGACCTGTCTGAAAGCTGGGGACAGACTTCTGAGCAGGGTCTGTTGGGACAGGACAAGGGGTGACGGTTTTAAACTAAAAGAGGGAGATTTAAACTAGACAGAAGGAGGAAATTTTTGATGCAGGGTGGTGAGAGCCTGGCGCAGGTTGCCCAGAGAGGTGGTCGCTGCCCCATCCCTGGAACCATTGCAGGTGAGGTTGGCCAGGGCTCTGAGCAACCTGCTCTAGCTGCAGATGTCCCTGCTTAGTGCAGGGAGTTGGACTTGATGACCTTGAAAGGTCCCTTCCAGTCCCAACCAGTCTATGATTTTATGGTCCCACAAGACACACGGTGTCATCACTCCAGGTACCAGGTGCTGCCAGCCCAGGCTCGCATGCCCCACAGGGCTGGGGCATCTCCTCACCATCCCAGCAAAGCTCAGCTGAAAGGACACGAACCCACAGAGCCCCTCCAGCCATGCCCGATGCGAGCAGCTGCCAGCAAGAGCAAGTTCAAAACCCCAACGTCATCCAGGGCCAGCGATAAGCGCTGGGACCGGCGGCTGCCCGGTGGTCACGGCCGTGTTGTGGCCGGCACGTCTCTACCGCTGGTTCGCAGGGAGGGCTCCCATTGTCTAGGGACTATTTATTCCCCTGGGGTTTTTAAAATCTTTATTCTTATCTGCCTGGTTATTTATGTAACTGTTTGATTTATGAGTCAGACGCACGCACAGGGTAAAAGTTCACCTCTCCCTCGATCCGGGAGGCACAAAGACACGTTTCATGAGCTCCGCGCGTTCCTGCTCTCTCCTCTCTTTTCGCCGTGTTTTGACCTCAGCAGGGAGGGCTCGGGAGCCTCGGCGCTTTCTCCTGCTGCCAGATAAGAGTGTGAACAGGACCTGAGAGCACAGGATCCAACCAGCATCAGCTAAGCCTCGCCCAGCTCCGGCTCTGCAAGGCTGGCATCTGCAAAACCAGCAGGAGACGGAGCGAGCTCAGGGGTCACCCCTTGTAAAACCCCCTTGGCAGGAGGTGCAAGCCGGGAGCGATGGCCCTTGTCCTGCTGCAAGCTCTTGCAGAGGGCAATGAAAAGCAGGATCCATCGCACAGACAGATCTCCATCCGCACAGACAGATCTCCATCTGCACAGACAGATCTCCATCCGCACAGTTATGGTCCACTCAGCTGAAAAGTTATCGGATGTAAATGGAGCCATGGCTTCCCATTCTCAGCATGGCTTCCCCATCGAATTCACTGGGGTTCAATCCCTGCCCGAGGAAAAGGGACCAGCAGAACACCCAAATACTCCAGGTCTGATGCTGGTGACCTCACCCACACGCAAAGGGGCTCTGGGCGGGTGGTCCCCAGCTCTGCCCAGCCCGAGGTGGGATGATGCTCTGGCTGCAGACGGGTGAGTGAGCCCCGGGAGAGGCTCAGCCCTTGCGATGGGCTCCCCCTTGCCTCAGTTTCCCCCAAGGAGAGGAAGGCAGCGTGAAAAAGCAGCGTGCAGAGCTGCAGGGCCCCTGCCGTCATTCACAGCATCTTTCTTTTTGCAGAAGCATGTTTGGAGAAAAGCTCAGCGTGGTCAGGAGCCACCCCGAGCCCTGCAGAGAGCTCCAAGGCACCCTGTGAATCCCACCAAACTGTTAGAAGCAGAATGGCCACAACCATAAAAAGAAGAGTCCGTGAGGACAGCGAGAGCTTGCACCTCATCCGAGGTGGCTCCCAAAGGTGATGGCTTGGACAGAAATTTCTCCATTATCAAGCAGAAACCAAGAACATCCTTCCCCAGCAGCCACTGAGGAGCTGCTGGCAGCACCTTCCAACCCCAACCACGACCACGAGGCTTCAGTTAAGACTCTACAAAGCCAGAAGCATCTATTTTTAAATACTTGAAGACCCTCCTCATGCGAGACTTCGTTAACTCTACTTTAAATAGCATCAGGCTGCAGATAATTTAAATTTTTACATATTCACATAGGCACACCCATCAGTAAAGCAGGATTTAACGACGTGGCTGCATTGATCTCGGGTCGGGCTAGAGCTGGAGGGAGATACAGAACCTTTAAAAGGTTACTAAAATATTATTTAAAAAATTCAACACACACAGAAGCTGGGTGGTCTATGAGCAGGGCCGGGATTACAGCCCACCTACAAAACCTCCCAATAATATCTGCCAATTAACATTTATAGCTCCACGCAAAACCGCCAACCCTCCTTTTTGTACGACTCTTTGAACTGTAAGCACGTTTCACACAGAAAAATCATTTTACGTAGCGTGGAAATCTCAGTGCCAATAACCAGGGCGGGGGAATGGTTTAAGGGGGTATTTTGGGGGGTTTTTCTTGCCTTGCCCTCCAGGTGCAGGCAGCCGCCGGCACACGCAGCCCCCACCGCTTCCAGAAAACAAAAGCCTTGAGCAAAGTAAGGGAAGAAGGATGAGTGTCATTAATAAAGATATTATTTTTCTGCCCTGCGAGGGGGTGAATAGAAGCTGAAAGGCACCAAAGCCCAGCTACACTACAGATGGAAACACATCTGTATTTCAGGCATCCTCTCGCAGGTGCGGGCAGCAGCACGGTGACGGTGCTCAGCATCCCGCGGGGTACCAGCCCACCAGAGCTGGCTGCGTTGAGGGGCTCACAAACCATCCCCGTGAGCCCACATCCGCATCCCGATGGGCATCATCAGCCAACAGCAAAATTAAAAGGGCTGAAATGGCTTCTCCTCTTCCCCTTCCCGCAGCATCGCTGTTAAACCACGCCGGGGGAGAGCGTGAAAGCACCAGAGTGGCTCCTTTATGCAGCCCAAAAAACCTGGAACTAAACAATTTACTGACAGCTGTAGCTATAAAAGGCCCTATTATTGCATCGTGTACAGTAACAATGTCTTCATTCAAATTGCTTCCCCTCCTCGGAGGGTTTATTTTTAAACCAGGCTGCTAAAGAGAGGAACAGGCCACTGGGGCTGCAAAGAGGAGCCTGCTGTTCAAAGTGAGCTTTGTTTGGCATTATCTTGATAAGATAACCAGGGAAAATGGCTTTTTCTTTCTCCGCTTTTTTCTTTGCCCTCTTTCTTTTATTCTAAGGTGAACAGGAACCGTGCGGGTGCACTTTGCAGATCAAAGCTGGGCTGGAGAGACCTTTGCGGTGAGGTCCTGGAGAACACGTCATTGGCAGGTTTGGGCTTTTGGGGCTGGGAAGGGAGCTGGGACCATGTTCAAGGGCAGATGCTCGCACAGCCTGGCCGCGCCAGCCCCAGCTCACCTCCTAACCCACCCTCTGCAGAGCTCGCTGTGACTGCATCGCTACCTGTCCTCCAAGCAGAGCATCACTCACAGCCTGGACCACCAGGGAGAGCCAGCCCCAGGACCCCTTTGTGGTCCTCCCTGGCTCTGGGCAGCCTCCCCAGCCGGTGGTGCAGACACCCAACATGCTTGCATCAAAAACTACAGGTGCCTCACCTCCAGCATGGGGTGCAGAGTACCCCCAGGGAAGCATGACAACTAATTCAGCAGCTGCTGCTCATGGGTTCTTGCAACCACGAAGCTGAAGACTTCTCCTCTTGCAGGGCCACCATAGGCTGCTGGGCCATTGCAGCACCCAGCCATAGCTCAGCCAGAAGCCACTCAGTTGGCCAACAGCACACCCGGGGAAAGGGCTGGGCAGCCCCATGAAGCCCTCTCACAGGGAGATGAACGTGGGAGCTGCTTCTGGCATGCCCTGTCCTTCAGGTTGTATCTGCAGACGCAGTGACCACCACAGAAAGAGAAGAAAGCCACCGTTACACAGACTTTCCATGCAACCAGACGGTGTTTGGGAGGCCAGCTGTCTCTCCAAGGATTACTAATCAACCAAAAACCCTCCTCGGTCTAGATACTTGAGTAGGGGATAAGGAAGAAGTCGAGAGGGAAGAGGAGGGGAGACTATTTCTACAAATGGTGATGTAAACGTGAACAGCCAGAGAGGGATTCACAGCCAGCAGCCCTGCTTCCAGCCAGGCTTTGGAGACCTCCCTGCTGACTTGGGAGGTCTCCTCCTCCTCCTCCAGCCTGGGGCGATAAATAAAGGCTGGAGCACCCATCCAGCCCCGGGAGCAGGGTGAGCAGAGGCTGGGCTGCCACAGGCTTTCAATGCATCTGTCTTGGACAAGGGACAGGCAAGTGAAGAAGAACAAGAGTTGCCACCAAACCTGTCAGCCCCCAGGTGGTGAAGGAGCCTCCAACACACAAACATGAGCCACAGAGCCCATTCTGCTCAGCCTGGCTCCACCAGAACTGCACCGCTTCGGGCAGGTCTCACCTGCTGAGGAACAGACTCCAAGTGCCTTGAATTTTGGACTCTGAATTTCAGGACAGCACAAAGGACCTGTTTCTCCAGCAGCTCTCCACTTCCTGCAGTTTGTCTGCTTTGGGAAGATGCTCCTCATCTCCCTCACCCCCTGCCCAGCACCTCCATGGGACCCAGTGACCAGCACACAAGCTCCTCTCCAGAATTCTTCTTCGGCATCTCCACGGGCTCCCCAGCAGCATGACCAGCTAAGAGCAACCTCTGACAGCCCTGGGGAGAGCAGCTGCCCTGGACAGCCCTGCAATGGAAAACCACCCCTGGGCAGCCAAGTGCTCATCTGCAAGACCCAAAGAGCAAAAAAAAGCATCCTCCAAAAAGCATCCCCCCTGCGCTGGTGGGCACGGACCCACCCTGACCTCCCCAGCCTGGCAGGAGGCAGGACCAGCACCACGAGGCCAAGGTAAACCATTCAAGATGTGGTTCACTGCCAAGAACTACCAAGCAGCTGCTCTCCTTGCTGGAGACTTTCCTGATGGCAGTTGCTGAAGCAAATGAGTTCTCTTTGCCCGGCGGCTCAGCACAGCTCCCCCCACATCTGCTCAATGGTGGGACACAAACACCATCCTACCACCCAGCCGTCACCCAGGGGACCTGAGGTGCCGCAGGCTGGCGAGGGTCCTTGCTGGGGTCCAGAGGCCTGATCTGCACCGGGGAAATCTCTCACAAATTTAAATTCACTCCGAGCCCAGTTTCCAGCAACCCGGACTGCTGTGACCAAACTGAGCTACCACTTCGTTTGAGGACCAAGACAATGCTCTGCTCCCTGCCCACGTCTCTCTGCAGCAGGGACTGGGCAGCAAAGCCCAGATCTACCTCCCTGGCACCGCACCAAGATGGGAAGCAGGTCTGTCTGCAGAACCACAGACTGTCCAGGCACTGCAGGAGAACAAACGTTTTCCTGGTGAGGAAAGCATCTGGTAGCTTTGAAGGCAGCTCCATAAAAACACTGCAGGACACATGGCTTCCCCCCCACATTTTTTTTTTGCCTGTCCTACAGACCCGGCCGCACAAGATGACAGGAGCCATCGGTAGCTCCAGAGCTGCTCTGGGAGAGGTTGGATGCGCTGTTGGGTTTGGTGTTGTGCTGATTTCATTATTCACATGGTAATAATTTTTCTTGGATACAGAAGGAAGCCAAGTCATTGTGGCCAGTCTGGCTTCTGTGTTTATCGAGGGTAAGGAGCGGGAAGGGAGGTTACGCTGTCCTTCTTGGAGTGAGGGGCCCAAAACTGACACCAGGACTCCCCAGTGTCCAGTGCAGGGGGACAATCCCTGCTCAGGTCCTGCTGGCCACACCAGTGCTAATCCAAGCCTGATGCTGGTGGCCTTCTTGGCCACCTGGCACATGCTGGCTCATCTTCAGCCAACCACTGACCAACACCTCCAGGTCCTTTTCTGCTGGGCAGCTTTCCAGCCATGCTTTCCCAAGCCTGTAGCATTGCAGGGGGAAAGAGCAGTTTCCAAACATCCAGACAGCCTCATTTCATGGGGCACCAAGACCTGCTCTTCTGCCTAAATTGTGCGTTTCTTCTCCTAAAGCCAATCTGCATGTTCACACATGGGGGCTGGGACAACTGCAGCTGAGGCTTCTGCTGGGAAGAAGCCACTGCTGCTGGCAGGAGCCTCCTCTCCTCTCCATCTCTTCGGCTGCTGAGGTTTGTTAGCCATGATGAGAAGAAACACAGCAGCTGAGGAGCCACAGCCCTGGCTCGTGCCTCACCAAACCCTCCAGACCAACTTCTTCTCCAGAGCACCAGCCATGGTGAAAACACACCTTGGTACCATCCCCACCATCCCCAAAAGAAAAGTCCTCAAGAAACCTACCCCCTCGTTACCTCTCACTTAGTAATAAACATCTACCTTCAGGAGAGGCTAATTAAAAGGTGCTTCATAAGCATCTTCCAACAGCTTTGTTTTGTAACCAGGGGCTCTGTTCTGCACCTGGGGCAGGAGCAGCATTTGTCTGAGATCCTGAGGAAACGTGGAAATCCCCGTCCAGCCCCACCTCACCTCCCATTGAGGTGTTTTTTTCCAGTACATGTTCCTGTGCAAGGCCTTGATCCGATAGGGAGGTCGGGATCCGACCCCACATTTTGATCCTGCCCGAGCAACCCCTTTCTTCGCTCCGCTGTGGATCTGCTCATAAGCAAGAGGCGGAGGTTGCATGTGTGCGACCGAGAGAAAAACCCAGTGTGTCTTCTGCTGTCTCTCAGACCACAATGATTTCCATTCATTCAAAGAAAACACAGTATAAAATTTTTGCCTGGTTTCAATCTCCGTACATTAATCAAGCCTATTTTTTTTTTTTTCCCCAGCCTGAGAGACACAGCGTGGGAGGCACAGGCTGTCCCATGAAATAATATTTTCCAAGCCATAGTCAAAGTCTGCCTGTCAACTCGAAGCCTCTTTTCTGTCTGTTTTACCAAAGCTGGACAGGAAACAATCTGTGGGCACAACAGATCAAAACAAGGCCAGCATTCCCAGCTAAAGGGCTGATGAATGGGAACCATTGTGCTGCAGTGGAGGAAACATCACCATCATCATCAGGGGGAAGAAAAAAAAAAAAAAGAAAATATATCTGTTTACATCCCTTCCACACTCACACGCGCTCTCCAGCTGCCCTGAACAGGAGCTCTCATTCAGGAGATAGCTGGGGCAGGTGGGAAGCTGGTGGGAGCTCCGGTGTGATGCTCCATCACCAGCAACAGCACTTTGCAAGCTGAGCCATGCTGGGGCTTAGAAATCAAATATTATACCCACAAAACTGTGAGAAGTGCTTCTCCCTTCCCTGGCATCGGTGAGCAGGGCTCAGACCCTGCATGAAACGTGACCTGCAGAAGAGGATGCAATGAACTCTTTGGTGGGATTTGGGTGTTGCTGAATGGGAGGAGGAATCTGTCCCCTTGTGTAGGTGAGAAGAGCTCACCTAAAGAGGAAGAGCTCAGAGGGACACCTCTCTAGCAAGGGCAGGCTGAGAGAGTTGGGCTTGTTCAGCCTGGAGGAGAGAAGGCTCCAGCGAGACCTCACTGCACCCTTCCAGTGTCTGAAAGGGGCCTGCAAGAAAGATGGAGCAGGACTGTTCACAAGGGCTTGTAGAGGTAGGATGAGGGGTGATGCCTTCAAGATGGAAGAGGGGAGATCTGGATTAGAAATTAGGAAGAAGTTCCTCACTGTGAGGGTGGTGAGACACTGGCACAGGTTGCCCAGCGGGGTTGTGGATGCCCCAACACTGGAGGTGTCCAAGGCCAGGTTGGATGGGGCTTTGAGCAACCTGGTCTAGTGGGAGGTGTCCCTGCCATGGCAGGGTAGTGGAACTAGATGATCTCTAAGGTCCCTTCCAACCCAAACCATTCTATGATGCTAAGAGCTCACCGGGTGCAGGTCCACCTCGCCCAGGAGGGTCCCAGCCCTGGCAGTGCTGTGCCAGGGAAAGAAGATGCTGATGGAGTGACACCCACAGCATGGAGAAGCCGAGGGGTTCCCCGGCTGCCATCTACCCTTCCAACAGTGACAACTGCTAAAGAGGACCCCCCAGAATCGCTCCCCAGCTGCGCAGGGGGAGCTGCCATCGTCACCGTGAACAGCCCCACAACTCCTCCTGCTTTAGACCCAGAGCAGCAACCGACACCCCGCAGCCCCCACCCCTAAACTTCATCCTAAGGTGCAGGTTTGCCAAAAATTCGCCTGCGCCATTTTTAACTTCTCTAAATTACTTGCATCCGCCGCATCCCAGGAGGACCCGGTGCCCAGACCACCCGCGGCTTAACCAAACATTTCACTTGAGTTCTCAAGACTTTTCGTCCTTTATGTATTTCATCTGCTCGAAGTAATTTACTGCGTTTAGCTCGAGAGCGGTTTCACGGGTTTGAACACTCGCATCTGAACGAGCAGCTCTGCCAGCGAAAAAGCCACATTTGGGAGTCCCATCAGCTCTTGGGCTTGCCCTGCAGTGGGGCGAGACCAAGAATCAGCCTCAGATCCACCCAGAACAGGCTGGTAGGAACATGGATGTTACCACCTAGTGTCAGCCTGGAGAGGAGCAGCACCCAGGGATGGGGATGGCTCTTGCTCGGGACCCAGAGCCCGCAGCTCATCCCAGGCATCGCTGCTTCCCTGGCCATCCCCAGGGACATCCTGTGACAGGCGTGGATTTAAAAATAAAAGCACACGCTGCACTTTTGGAGGGGAGGGGAGCAGGAGAATCCCATCCGTGTTCTATTCTGTCTTTTCAGCTGGGACTTGCGGATATTTCTTGCCTGCAACCCGCCAGGTTATCACCGTAACCGCTCGGTCCTCACTGTGCCTGCTCGCCCCGTCCCCCCTCTGCCTCCGTCCACCTCCTTGGGGCAGCGGGTCCGTATCTTAAAAACGTTCCCAAATCTTTCTCCTGTGAAAAACAGAATTGCTGGCACAGGCTCTTTACAGTAGTTTTCTGCAGCATAACACAGGTATGCTCAGGAGTTCCTGCAATCCCGACTGCGGAAATTAATCTTATGGTGAAATCCTCTGACAGGAAAACATTTTCAAGAAGCAACGCTCCGTAAGAAACGGGATTGGGCTTTTGCGTGCTTGTGGACAGCACGGGCACGAGCTGCCTCCTGCTCTCGGCAGGCAAACGGCACCCAGAGGATTTGTGAGGGGCAAGGAGCAGAACCAGGCTCCTGCATCCCTGCTCCCCACCCCAGGAACCCCTCTGCTCCCCCCAGACCCAGTCACCACACCAGGGCATTGTGCTGCGTGGGATGGGGATGGGGAGAACCAGCCTCTCGTGCTGATCCGCAAAGGAAAAGCCTCTGATGGGAGCAGGGGGGAAGAAGAAGAGAAGTTTCTGGAGATCCCACTCCCCATCCGCTCCCAGGGGCATGGGATGCGGGAGAGGAGATGCTGTGGGCTCCCGAGTACCAACGCAGCAGTGTTGAGGAAGGTCCCGAGGGAAGGGATGTGGGAAGGGATGTGGTCCAAAGGGAATAGCGGAGCAGGCACGGGGGATCTCCTCCCTGCCAGCCCTGGACCTCGCCTCACAGCTGCCCAGCATCACAGGCATAACCCCCACGGGACGAGGGGCTCAGAGTCACCCCACGGTTCACTGGTGGGTGCTTTTGTCCTCTACAAGACACCGCAGGGACTTGGAGAGAGGGAGACCAGCCCTGACACACGCTATTCCCCTACACAGGGGATGGATGGAGACATGCAGAGCACGGCCAGCAGCAGGGACCTGCCCTGGCCCCTCTCTTCCTACACCCAGCCCTGGGGAAGCCATCAGCTAAGCACACCAGCGTTGGATAACCCTGCCTGCACCCCTGCCTGCACCGCATCCCCAGAGCGGCCGAGGGAAGTGCAAACTCAGCCCGTCTTGATCTCAGCAGCTCCAGCCCCATCTGGATCCTGTTAAATCAGCCACACAAGGTGGAGAAGGTTTCCTTCCCCCACGCTACAGTGTGCGAAGAGGGGGAGGTAAAACAGCTTTTTTAAGACATGGCTGCCCTTCTCTTTACCTTCCTGCCTGGAAGGCAGCCAGGAGCAGCTCATGCCTCCCTGCTCACATCTGGAGGGGACCTTCTCCTCCTGGGGCTCGCTGCACACCCCACGCCGGGCGCTGCTCCCCTGCACGGGCATCGCTCCCCAGTCCCGGGCCCAGGGGTCTCGCTCCTCTTCTGTCAGCCCAGCAGCTCTGTCCTGACCCGCTATTTCCAGCCTGTGGGACTTGCTGATGTTTTTATCCTTGCGAGGAACTGGGCAGGCGAACCGCAGTCCTGCAGCGGGGAGGGAAGGATGCTCCGCAGCAGGGAGGGAGGCAGGGATGCTCCGCAGCAGCCTGCTCCTGCCCGAGGACAAGCAGCAGTTCAGCCCTTCACGGAAACACCCCAAAAGCAGACGTTAGGTCATCCTAAGCTTCATCTAAACCACTGCAAAACCTACATCACCTTTCTGACACAGGCTCGAGCGTGCTGCTGAGCCGAAGGAGAACCGAAACCCACCTGTGTGCAAAAGCAAAGCTCCAGCCCCAGTGGAGACCAGACCTTCCTTGGGCACTGGACTGCGTTTTGTTGGCATCCCCAACAGGCCAAATAAAGTGGGGGATGCCGCAAGCCCCCCATGAGCCAAGTCGCCAGGCGTGGGGCTGTAATCCAAGAGCCAGCCCTGGCACCGGCGGAGCAGCGAGATGGAGATGGCAGGAACGGAGCCTGCACACCCGGGGGCAGCAAAGAAACGCGGAGGAGCGCGGGCAGGGGCCTGGCAGCAGCACCGGGCTGGGTGGAGGAGCTCGGAGGGCTGGTGGATCCTGACAGCACAGAGAGAAGAGCCAGGACCCTACCAGAGCCCAGGGAGCCACTGAATCAGAGAATCGTTTTGGCTGGATACCTTTCAGATCATCAAAACCAACCATTAACCCAGCACTGCCAGGGCACCACTAACCCCTGGCCCTCAGCACCACATCTCCACGGCTTGGAAACCCCTCCAGGGATGGGGACTCCACCACTGCCCTGCCCAGCCTGGCACAGCCCTTCCCGGCCCTTCCCACCAAGAAATTGTTCCTCATGGCCAACCTCAACCTCCCCTGGCGCAATTTTAGGACATTTCCTCTTTTCTTGTTGCTTGTTACACGGGATGGCAGAGGTGACACCAGCACATGCAAAGCACCAGGTGTTTTAAAAGCTGAGAATCCCACCCTGCTTCCTAATAATCTCTTTTTCATTTTTAACCAAACCCTGAGGCACCCCCTGCCTCGGACCATCAGATGCAGGTCTACACCGGCAGTTACTCTGCTCACCGACCACCGCGGCTCCCAACCAGCCCCATCTCTGCAGCCCACCCAGTCCTGCTGTGCTGGAAAAGCCCCAAACGGTCCTTCACCATGCTCAGCTGGAGCTGAGCTCTGCACCAGCACAGCCCCAAGCACACGGCCAGGGCAGGAGCTCCCCAGCACCCTGAGAAACCTTCCAACCGCCGGCACAGGGTCGAGTCCTCATCCTAGGAGAAGCCTCGTGGGATGCCTGCAAGGTATCGGGAATGGGGTGGTGTCTACCCTCACCCAAAGCTGGGGAGCACTGCGGCGCTACAGGAAAAAAGCAAAGCACAGGGGTTCACCCAAGAGCTCCGTCAGCAGCGAACCAGGGCAGAGCAGCACCCGGCTGCTCGCAATCCCCCGACGGCACCACTGCGGTTTGTGGAGCTCTCTCCTTCTTCCAAATCATCTCTCCACAAACACGCTGCTTATCTGCAAACCCCACGGCTCTGGAGAGAGCCCCTCGGCGTAGAGCATGGCCAGGGCTCACCAGGGCCCTGCAGCGAGCGGGAAGGAATTCCAGTCCTGCAGAGATGTCACCTTCCAGGAGCAAGGCAACCAGGCGGCACTTCCCCAAGCAGCCAGCGTTCATCCACCCAGCACAGCCCGGCCAGGAAAGTCCTCTGGAGAGAGTGGGCAAGTCACAGCCAACCCTGCAAACATCTACCAGCATCCCCAGGCGGCTGCAGCCCGGGCTCTGAGCGTGTTGGAGCGTTCATAAATACTTTTACACGACTCATAAGGCTCCCCAAGAGGCAGCTCACCCCAGCTCCGGCTCAGCTCGGAGCTAACACGGTTAGTCACACCCGGGGGGGAGCAGGAGCAGAACGGAGGAGGTAAACTGAGTCACGCCGCTGATTAAAATGCTATTTCAAAATAACGGGCACGAGGGGGATCGCGACTGTCGTGTCCCCTAAGAGCCGAGGTTGGCCAAGGAGCAATCTGCCCTCCGGATGCGTCAGAAGAGTTAGCTCTGTTTTTCACGGTTGCTCACATCATTCCACCACTATTATTTAAGCCTGCATGATACAAATCAGCTGCCTAAAATCTTACTCTTGGATATTTCCAAGTGGCTTCAAGGCGAGCGGCTATACACCGAGCGATTTTGGGGCTGCCCGTGGATGACAGTGACAGACAGATTGATGGCAATGAAGTTATTTTGTCTCCTTTCACAGCTGACTAGATTTGCATTGGTATTTTCACGGCGCAGGCTCCACCTTTCATCTAACATGATTAATGCTGTTGTAAATACAGAGAAAGAACCAGCTGCTTCTGGCTTCTTAACTTCTACTGAGCAGCTGATGAAAAAGAGTCCTTTTGTTCAAGCATCTCTAGAGCCTCTGCAGACTGGATGAAGAGCCTTTTCTTTCAAAAGGTTAGAGAAACGCGGTGCCTAGAGCTGCTGTATCCTGCTTTTCTTGCCCAAATCTGGAGGGCATCTGCTGCAATCCCGGGGCCAGCCCGTGCTGGCAGGATGCGTGCCCATCAGCCGGGGTTGTAAGCAGGCATCGGGTACAGAAGGTTTTACTCGTGTCTTTGCAGGTTCCCCCCCAAGCACAGCTTGTGCCTGCCCAGAAAAGGGGCTGGACAGCCTGGAGGGCTCCAAAACCAGCCCTGGGGCCCTACAGACCCTCTGATGGACACAAACATAGATGGGTTTGGGTGGGAAGGGACCTTTAAAGGTCATTGAGTCCAACCCCCCTGCAGGGAGCAGGGACATCTGCAACCAGAGCAGGTTGCTCAGAGCCCCGGCCAACCTCACCTGCAATGGTGCCAGGGATGGGGCAGCGACCACCTCTCTGGGCAGCCTGGGACAGGCTCTCAACACCCTCAGCATCCAAAATTTCCTCCTTCCCTCTGGTCTAAATCTCCCTCTTTTAGTTTAAAATCCTCACTCCGTGTCCTTCACGGCACTTTCATCCCGTAAGGGCTGGGCAGGTCATCCACAGACTGACCACGCTGCGTGTCCCCAAACCACAGCAACTAAGGTGGGTCTGGTAGCCAAAGGGCGAAGGGAACGTGCTTGCCCCGAGCCTCGAGTGTGAAATTCAGACAGAAAAAGGAAAGCATTTGGTAACAGCACGTCAAAGAGCCTCGGCAGGAGGATGCCGTTTGCCAGCCAACCGCCGAGAGGTGCCAGCAGCTCTTCCAGAGCTCCTCCGGCTGCCGCTTCACACCAGACTTCTTCCTTCCTCCCATTTCTTTAGCAATTCCCCCAGTCAGCCCAGTTTCAGCTCTGCCGGGGGACTGGGTGTGAGGAAGGAGCAGGGCTCTCCCTGCCATCACCCACCCTCTACGCCCAGGTTTTGCTCCCGCTTGGTGTGGAAATGCCCCCGAAGCCTCAACCCCCTCCCCAGGTTCTCTGGAGGAGCTGAATTAAACCCCCGGGGTTCACACCAGTCCCAGAGAGAAGCACAAAAGTTCTTGCATGGGAAGGTGGGGGCAACACTGCCAAAACCAGAGCCAGGCAAACGGGGATGCCGGGAGGGGGGATGCTGGAAGGATTGAGAGCCTTTATCACCACCAATTACAGAGTCTAGTAGCTCTGCTTGGCAGGAGTGGAAAACAAAGGCACCGCACGCTTCCCAGCAGCTGCTGCTGTCCGTGGGGATGCTGCTTTTGTGGAAAATCTCGGCATTTCTCTGTCACGGCTGCCAAGCACAACCACTAGGAAAAACGCAACGGCATGAGGAATTTCTTCTGCTCCTTCTGCCCGCTCTTGTGCTTCCAGACTGGTTTCAGTCAGTGCGTCTTCAGCCACCCTGGCTCAGTAGCAATGTGGGACGGACAGACAGACAGCCTCCAAGAGGCAAAGGCACGCACAAAACCCGAAGCACGCAGAGCAGAAGCGGTCATGGCTTACCTGGCGCTTTGGAAGGTCGCAGACGCTGATTTTCCAATAGCCCCAAATCCAACTCCCACCGCCAGCCCCTCTGAAACAGGAAGGAAAAAAAAAAGCAGTAAGGACAAACCCTACAACAGCCCCGAGATCATCCCTCCTCCCGCGCTCCCACGGAGCAAAGGCTGGTGCGAGCAGGAAAGCAGGACTCCGGGCCAGGTCGTTACCCTTCTCTTTTTAATCTAAATGTGTTTAAGCTAAGCTCAACACAAGAGCCAGCCCAGGGCACTTCTCCACTATGAACCCAAACACGCAGGTTCTCGTGAAGCCAACGCAGAGGAGAGATTTCTGCAGTTATGAGCGTGCTGGAGGGGAAAAGATCACGATCCTCACCAGCTGAAATGTGATTTTAATAAGGGGCATGGCAGCGTAAACCAGCAAGGTCTGTTCAGAAAGGATGAGGCTCAGCAAACCTCCGCAAGGTCAGACGGGCTGGTGCCACGGGGGTTTGTAGAAGAAGCAAACACTGATTTCTCCTGTAAAGTCCCCAGGAGCCGTGCTAAGGCAGGAGCAGGCTCCCAGCAATGCCACCTCCCCGGTTCCTGGTCTCCCCGTGCCCAGATACCAGCACAGTGCCTGTACAGAGAGCCTCCAAAGCAGAAGGAACCTCAAACTCCACAAGAAAATTCCCACCTTGCAGAATATTTTAGATTATAGTTAATCGCATAATTGTAGACTACAGTTACTACCATAACGCCAACAAAAAACCAGCCGAGGAGCCTTCACAGCGGCTCCTCAGGGATAACTGCTCCATCCTTTCCCACTCCATTTCTGCCCTTTCTCAAGCTTTTCTTACCCTCCCATCACTGGCACAACTCCATCATCCCTCCCAGGAAAAAAAACCCATCTCATTTTCTGAAGGCATCAAACCGCTGCTACTTTTCCTTTCTTTTGTTCAAAATCCCCATTTTGGGTTTTGCAGCTTCTCTGGCGTCGCTCCCCCCTGAGCAAGGCCAGGGGAAGAACGTTCAGAGAACACAAGTGAACCTCTCTGCGTGGCTGGTTGGGTTTTACGGCCTTCAAAGGTGGCAATTGCCAGCTCGGGCTGCTGGCAGCCACGCGAGGGGACGGCGGGGACGATTCAGATGAGCCTTTGGACAGGTTGGAAATGTCACTGCGAGTGTTTACCTGTGTACTGGAGGATAAGGTCTCAGAAGAAGAGGACCGTGCATGTGTTTGTGGTCTTCAGAATTTCGAGTTGCCTTGGAAACAGACCATAAAAAGCAGCACTGACTCGGATAATCACGGCATTTGCATCCTTGAGTCCAGGCTGAGCATGAACTGAAACACTCGGCAACTCCTCAGAGCCCTGATCCAAGGCTCGGGATGGAGACAGGCAGAAGGGCAGCAGCCATCAGCCCTACGTACAGGCTTACAGGGTAAGGAGACTCCAAACTGTCCCTAAAATACCACAACGGGATGATAACTCAGAAGAACCCAGGCGCACGGGCCACACGTCATACCCCGGAGGGACCAAACACTTTTGCACTGCCCCAACACCACCCACCCAGGAGGTGGGGTTGTAGTGAGGTGGGTGTTGGTCTCCCAGGTAACAAGTGGAACAAGCGGACAAGAGGAGGCGGTCTCAAGTTGCACCAGGGGAGGTTGAGGTTGGCCATGAGGAACAATTTCTTGGTGGGAAGGGCTGTGAAGGGCTGTGCCAGGCTGGGCAGGGCAGTGGTGGAGTCCCCATCCCTGGAGGGGTTTCCAAGCCGTGGAGATGTGGTGCTGAGGGCCAGGGGTTAGTGGTGACCTGGCAGTGCTGGGGGAATGGTTGGACATGATGACCTGAAAGGTCTCTTCCAACCAAAAACAATTCTCCGATTCTATGGGCAGGGCCCTGGGGGCAGGAGCAGAGCCAGGGGGGCTGGGATTGCCAAAGGGGCTGCCCATGGTGGTAGCTTTGAAGGTCTCTGCTCTGCAGGCAGCTCAGCAGACTTTGGGAGGCAGATCTTTTTAAAGCCATTTAATGGCTGTGCTCAGTACAGCTACGAGGACGTGGTGAAGCTCCACACAACCGGGTCTGGCACTGCTCTTCCGAAAGATTTCTTTTTAAGCGTGATTTGCCCGGAGAGCAAAATTCAAAGGACAAAAGTGCTTATTTGTGTCAATAACGAAAATAGCTTTGCCGGAAGGGAAAAACCACGATGATTCCCTGGCTGCAAAGCGAGTCTCATAGAATAAGAAACTCAGCAGCACAATTAATGAAAGTACAAATCACATGTACATGGAAACAAACGATGGGAAATTAAGATCAACAGATGGTGCGTAGTGAAGGGCTGACTGGGAGAGGGAGAAGAGCCAATGGTGGAAGCTGCAGCACGGTGGAGATGCTCAACCAGCACAGAGAGGAGGAGGTGACACAGCAGCCTCTGGCCATGGGCTTGTCCAGGTCTCCACTTCTCCTGAGAGGACACAAGAGCTGGGGCAGGATGAGTATGACCATGAACTGGCCAAAGGGCTGCTGGCCCCAGAGCATCCAACGGGAACTCACAGCCGAGCCAATCTGGTGTCACACGTGGCCCAGAAACATCAGGGGCCACAGCAGGGACCCCAGTACATCCCATGGCCACTGCTGAGCCTTGGGAAGCCTCTAATCCCATAGAGCAGACAGTGTGTGACACACTCAGCCCATTGTTGAGCTTCATTTCAACTGTTTCATTTAGAAAGGCCTGCCGAGACCACACAATAACTTCACCGCTTCAATAACACAGGTTCAGCCTCTTCCAAAGAGGATGTCAAACCTCCAGACAACCGTTTCCCAGGTAAGCAACAGACACACCAAGATTTCCATGGAAAATGAAAGGAAAGAGCTTGCTGCCATTTTGCCCACACTCAAAGCTCACAGCTCAGCCCTCTGGTTGCAGCCCCTCTCTCAGGTATTCTGCACAAAGAAATTATAAATAGCCCAAGCAGCTTCTTCAGGTGGGAAAAGACATCAAAAGAGAAAGGTCAATGTTTCTATGTCAACCACTTAAGGATGCGCTGCATTGAAGGCTCTGCTAATGGGTGACCAGGACATTAGGTCACTGAGGATGTGTGTGGAAGAGCAGATCTCACCCACCGAGGGCTCAGGCATCACCTTGAAAAATAAACCGCCCTGCACGATCTCTGGTTCCTGGAACCATCATGAGCAAAGGCACAGGAGAGCAGTCCTGGGCAACCCTGAGTGACAGAAGGATTTATGGTGGGCCACCACTCCATAGAGGGCAAGGCAAAACCCCACAGCTTGGGGTGTGAAAGAGGGAGGAAGGCAGGCATGCACACCACATGGGAAACCTCCCCACATCAGGGAGGGTTTTTCCAAGGATTTCAGTGGCCAAAGCAGTTGTCAGCCCCTCTTGTACCTGGTGATGGAGCTGGAAGAGCTGGTGGGTCCACCCAACCCTGTTAGAGCTCACATGGTGAAGACACCAGGCTGAGACTTGCAGAACAAAGAAAGAAAAATATGACCAATCTCAGCCGCTGTCAAGAAAATGCTTCTATTTAATCTAAACAAAGAGATTTTGCCTCTCCTGGGCTTCCTTGGCATTACGATTCAAGACGCTTTATCCTGATAAGGCATTACCCAGGGATCAGACTAATCCTAGGCTAACTGAAGGATCAGCCACAACCCTCTCAGTCGGCAGCGCTCGCTGCAAAGGCATGTTCTGCTCTCTGCTTTTTTCCCCAAGAAAGGAAAAAAACCCAAAAGCTTCAAAACCACAAACTGAAAAGCAATAACCTCGCTGGAGGGTCACCAGAGAGCCTCCCGTGGTTAATGCCAGACGGGATGTGTGCTGGCAGCCTGCTGATCGGGGTGGTGAGGGCAAAAAGCAGCATAGCCAGAGGTCTCTGTGCCTGCTACATCTGATACACGGACCTGATCTAAATGAGGGTGTCTTCATAGCAGCATGGACCATCCACCAGCTACCAAGCCAATGGGAAGCTGTTTCCCCTGCTCTGGGAGCTCATATAATTTTCTGGGGCCACCCAGATGCGACACCCTCTCATCCTATCATAGAATCACAGATTGGTTTGGGTTGGAAAGGACCTTTAGAGGTCATCTTGTCCACCCTCCCTGCACTGAGCAGGGACATCTGCAACTAGAGCAGGTTGCTCAGAGCCCCGGCCAACCTCACCTGCAGTGGTTCCAGGGACGGGGCAGCGACCACCTCTCTGGGCAACCTGGGCCAGGGTCTCAACACCCTCAGCACAAGACATTTCTTCCTTATATCTAGTCTATCCTCCTCCACCCATCCTTGTCTTCTCGCTGTTGCTGTGCGCAGGGTCAGCTCCCTCCTCCACCGCCTCAGAGGGCACGTTCAGAGCAATGGGGACAGTAGTCACAGGCACAGCAAGAGAGGACCCTGCGGGAGGAGGGACAGCAAGGACAGGTCTAGCGAGGATGTTGCTCTGAGCCCAAAAAGCACCTTCACAGGGAAGGCAGCCAGCACAAAATTTGGAAAGGAAAAGCCAAGAGGGAACATCACAGCAAGGAGGAGTCAGTGCAAAGGGAAGGACCATGGAAAGGGGAGCAGAGCAAAGCCAGGCGAGCGCAGGTCAAGGCACGACGGGCAGGTGCAACACGGTGGCTGCAGCACTGAGCAGAGCAGCTGAGGAGAGATTTACGCAGCGCATGAAAAGCTGCCAAGGAGGACATCAGCCAAGGGAGCAAAGTGAGGGCCACGCTGCTCCCAGAGCAGCTCTGACACCTTCACGCTTGGCCTGAGGTCCCCAGCTCCCCCAATGCTCATCCACCAGCATTCAAGCCCCAGCGAGCAGAGGGGACTGGGACGCGTGTGACATGCTGTTGCAGCTCTGGTTTTATTTTTACTTTAATTTCACTTCAGTGCCCCATCAGCAGAGCTGCAAAACAGCACAAGATGTTCTGTCTCGTTGAGCCAAGAGGACAATGACAATGTTCCCGTCTGCTCTAATCCACGGTAGCACAAGAGTTGGCTGGGATGGGCTTTGGGATGAGGCCCAGCACCGATCCACCGCCTCCCTCTTGGTGTGGAAAGCTCTGCGTGTTCCCACTCCATGCTGAGATGTTCCTGGGGAGGCCCAAGCTCTCCAGCCCACCCTGGGACTGTGCGGGCTCCTGAGGTGGTGAATCACTGTGGTGCTCTGGGCTAGAAGAGCGTGTCTTGTCTTTGGACTAGCGCTTTTCAGGGAACTCTTCTCGGAATGGAGGAGAGGGAAGGTTTGCTCAGGCAGGAGCGTGGTGCTGGCATCAAGGCCACCCACAGTAGACATGGGACAGTCCTGGGTCGCCTGGACCTGGCGCTGCGCTGCCGGTTCCCAAGCAACCCCCATATTGAAGACCTGGATGAGGATAACATACCAAATACACAAATAACTTTAAAAAGGAGAGAGGGTTCTACTGTGGAAGCCATCAGCCATCAACAGAGATGGCTCCAGCCAGCCCAGGCTCACTCTCAGGTACACAGTGATGGTGCTGTAGGTGCTCGATCAAAGGGGAGGAAACCTCCAAACTATGCAGAAATTGGGAAGCCAAGAGAGACTGAACTCACCCAGGAGGCTGCTTCACTTTCCCTGGTCTGAAATCCACTTTTTCCCCACTTTCCCCAGTCTGAAATCACCTTCTGCCCTTGCCCCCAGCATCAAATGCTGTTCTTTGCTCTTGCACTCTCCACTATCTCTCTTCTGAGAAGCACCAGCTCCAGCTTCCAGGAGGCTCCAGCTTCCAGGAGGAGGCTCCAGCTTCCAGGCTCACAGAGCTGGGCTCATCCCCCAGCGCCTCCGGCTGCAAATGCCACACGAGCCTTAAGTTCAAAGGATCAACTTGAAATGAGAGCAGCTGATTCCATCCCATCAAACCTCCCCCTTATCACCTTCGAGAGCTTGGCAAGCTGAAAGAACCGGGTGAAATTTAGCAGGCTGTGATTTTAAATCCTATTCAGGGCAGCTTATGGAGCCCGGCAGGGATCCCAGCTCTCCACCACCAGCTCTCTGTCTCCATCAGCAGCCAGGAAAACCCTCCGGCAAATCCAGGGTCTGGGTTTCACGGGGCTCACCGAGCTCCTGCCCTCACCAGCTCCGTTTGTGAGCCTGAAATGAGCTTCGCAGCCACGGTGGGAGGCCACTCGTAATCCTCAGGAGAAGGCTTGTTCACAAAAACAACCACAAATAAAAGCCCTTCAGATTCCATAGAAATCCAAACGAGTAAATAGCACGCATCGCTCACGGGGCCCTGATAAATTACAGTGGCAAGTAACCTAACCCCAGTTATGACATTAAACTTAAATGGCATAAAGAGCAAGAGAACGAACACGGGCTGGGGACAGAAGAAAAAACCCAAACAATCCACTAAAGAAAACTCAGTTTTCTCTCCATATTGATTTGTCACCATGTAGGCAGGACTGTAGGAATAAAGAAAATGATGCTGCAGCATCCTGGAGCCCATGTGCCTTGTCTGGGATCACAGCGATGGCAGCACCTGACTGCAAGAAGCAAGGAGGACATTGAGGGCCTGGAGTGTGTCCAGAGAAGGGAACGGAGCTGGGGAAGGGTCTAGAGCAGGAATGTGGTGAGGAGCAGCTGAGGGACCTGGGGGTGTTGAGCCTGGAGAAAAGGAGGCTCAGGGGAGACCTTCTGGCTCTGCACAACTCCCTGCAAGGAGGTTGGAGCCAGGTGGGGTCGGGCTCTTCTCCCAAGGAACAAGTGCCAGGACAAGAGGAAAAGGCCTCAAGTTGCACCAGGGGAGGTTGAGGTTGGCCATGAGGAACAATTTCTTGGTGGGAAGGGCTGTGAAGGGCTGTGCCAGGCTGGGCAGGGCAGTGGTGGAGTCCCCATCCCTGGAGGGGTTTCCAAGCCGTGGAGATGTGGTGCTGAGGGCCAGGGGTTAGTGGTGCCCTGGCCGTGCTGGGGGAATGGTTGGACACGATGATCTTAAAGGTCTTTTCCAACCAAAATGATTCTATGAATCTAACTCACAGATCCCACAGTCTGAGTGGACGTCAAACCTTGGGTTTGGAGTGAGGGCAAAGATGAGAGGAAAAGCAGGGTTGTAAATAACCTCTATCTACAGCAGAAATCCCACGGCTCTGCCGCCGGGGACACGGGATTCCTGGGGCGGATAAGGAGAGCACGGCTCAGCAGAGGTTTGTGCCTGCAGAGCTTTGAGGGAAACGGAAAGAATTATGGATGTAACAGCAGCAAACAATTCTCTGTGAGCAAGGCAAGAGCCTGCGACCCTTTGCATGAGCAAACACACACCCGATGCCATGCAGAGCCCTGGCCACCGGGCCACGGACATGCTCACAAGGTTCACCACAAAAGCATCTTCTGATTAAATGAAGCAAGCTCATCAACGGCTGCCCATGACCTTCTCCTTGGTAATGCCAAACATCACAAACACCACACGTGCCTGAGTGCTTTCCACCCCCCGACTCAGCTCCATCTCTAGAGGCTGGGACCACCCAGCCCCCCCCAGCCCAGCACCAGCATTAACGGAGCCGCGAGTGATTAATCCTCCCCCTGCAAGGATTAATGAAGCTAATTCTCCTGGGTCAGCAAATGAACACGCTCCCTTTAGGAAGGTACGACGGATGCCAACATGTCATCCATTATTCATCCTGTTCTTTGAAGAACTGTTAAGTTCCCAGTGGGAAATTAATCTTGCGATAATGAAGTTTGTATTTCTGTGAGAGTTTAAGCGTGTCCCTGTCGCCACTATTCAAATTCTAAGGTTTTTTTTCTTTCCCCCCAAGACTGAATCCCGGTTCCCTCTAGGTAACATCGTTTTGCCATTACTGCACAAGGGAGCGCGGAGATTACTGGGTTTCAGTGATTTTCATGTTTCCAGGTAGCCACCGCTAGAAGACCAGCAAGCAGGAGCTTACAGTCATTTTAGGAAAACTTTTTTTAACTTAACCAAGCCAGAAAGCAGTGGATCTCACATTGCATTTGAAATACAAATCCTACGGCTCCAAAGGTGGCCTTGGTCAGCCACCACCCACATGCAGAACATGGCAGTAGGTCCCACCAGCTCCAGCCCTGGTTAGCGCCGTGTCTCCCAAAGCCCCAGCAGGTCCTACCACCTCCAGTCCTCGTAAGCACCGTGTCCCCCAAAGCCCCAGTAGGTCCCATCAGCTCCAGTTTTGGCAAATGCTGTGTCCCCCAAAGCTCCAGCTGCCCCAGCTGGCACAACACCAGAGGTCCTGGCACAGTGGAGTGAATGCTTTTACTGCTGACCTGCTGCTTGACACAGGTGACCCAGCCACTCTCCACATCGCATTTCTCCTCCACATCCATAACCACAGGCTCATCCACGTGAGAGCACCCAGATCAATTTCTCCATGAGAAGCCACCTGGCTGGACTTCCATCTCCTCATGCAGTGCAGGAGCCTTGAGATACCATCCGCCTCCTGCTTCAGCCCACACGGCTGCTCCTTGGGATGTCGGCAGCACCCTCCCCACTTCCCAGGACTTCCAGGAAAATGCACTGGTGCACCCCACAGAGAGAAGGCTCCGGGGAGACCTTCTCACAGCCTTTCAGGACTTCAAGGGGCCTGTCAGAAAGCTGGGGACAGACTTCTGAGCAGGGTCTGTTGCGACAGGACAAGGGGTGATGGTTTTAAACTAGAAAGGGGAGATTCAGACTAGAAAGAAGGAGAAATTTTTTACAGTGAGGGTGGTGAGAGCCTGGCCCAGGTTGCCCAGAGAGGTGGTTGCAGCCCCATCCCTGGAACCATTGCAGATGAAGTTGGGCAGGGCTCTGAGCAACCTGCTCTAGTTGCAGACGTCCCTGCTCAGTGCAGGGGGTTGGATGAGATGAACTTGAAAGGTTCCTTCAACCCAAACCCGTCTGTGATTTCATGGTCCTGATTCAGCTGTCTGGTGATGGAACAGCCCTGCCCCGTTTCACTTCTGCTCTCCAGAAAGCTGGTCCCTCCATGGCTTTCTCTGCATCATTCTCCCCAGCTTTTTCAGCTCAGAGAGGGACAGAGGGGAACAAGGACAGCGTGGGGCATTCGCAGCTCACCTGGTCCAACAGGTTCGCAGCAGTCAGCTCAGCTCCTCTCTCCTGCTCTGAGGACAGCTCTATAAACAACTCAGGAGTCTGTCCATTAGAGGCATTAATAAAGCTCTGATTCAGCAGTGGCTGAGGCCCGTGATGTGCATACGCTAAGCTGAGAGAAGCTGAAACATCTCAAAAGCTTCTGACGTGCCCAGACAACTCAACTCCGCCGCTTTGATTTCGAAAGATAAAAACTACTGATGCCTCCAAGTTTTCCAGGGATTCACGGACAGGTCCCATCAAGGTTATGCAAGAGGTGATGAAAAACAGCAGATGATGAGGTCGAGCCAGGCATCACCTGGAAAAGCAAACAGCTGAAATCCCCAGCTCACTGGTGCTGAACAGCAGAACGGACACGAAGAAAGCCAAACCATCCTGCTGTGTGCGATGCCATGGAGCTAAAGTGCCATTAAAAGGGGATTTTAAGCCCCAATGGGCTACCAAATGCCTTACCCTGGGGGGTCTCAGGCCATCTCACTGGAGCTTTGTCTGAAAGAAGCCTCCAGAATTGGGCGCTCACACCAGTGAACCCACCTGTGTGCAACCAGCCGAGCTGAAGGGGTCTGGAGGGGACCAGCGAGCCCCAGGATCTCAGAGCAAACCTGGTAGGAAGCGACACAAGGTGGCTCTGGGTAACTCATGGCTAGAGCTATAGGTTAAAACCAGCCCAAGAGAAGCCCATGGCCTTGCTCGAGGGTTCGTGTCCATTAAACAAGGTGGGATTTGGGTAGCACAAGGCAATTCCCCTCATGTCACCTCCTGGTTTACCTTGCAGGAGCCAGACCATCTACGTCCCATCCTGCTCCACTTTTATTGCCCCATCACCAAAGCACAGAGAAACAGGAGCTGATGGGCCAGCGTCAGGCCACAGCCTACTCTGGAGAAACCTGATTTTAAAGAATTAAAGCAACTGCCTAACATCCCAAAGCTCCTTCATCAGGGAAATGCTTCTCTGGAAAAAGAAAACTCCTTCCCACATCAATAAATCTCAAAGCAAGGACCGACCTGCGCTGGAAATGGGCTCTCCCTGACCCCGCACAACCCGAATCCATCACAGGTATTTAACTTTTCATTTCTAGCACGCAAATGATTTCTCAGGCCACTGCTCAGCAATGTTTAATGCAAGAGACCTGTGAGATCTGACAGGGATAAGAAAGAAAAGGAGCTTCCACGTGCATATTTCAGCAGGCTTTCATTCCAGCTGGTGAAAATACCGCATTTAATCGGCTTTTGTCACCTCTGTGGCTGTTACCGCTTCCAAAACACTGATCACCAGCTCAAAAGGATGCTGCAGAGATAAATGTACATTATCGGATCTCCGCTGCCTTTCCAGGTGTCTGCCTACAAATTAGTTTTTGAAATATGAGCTGCTGTCAGTGGGGCATTAGAGACCCAACGACTCTTGTCCCCTACCCACGCTCTCCCCCCATTTAACGGGGCCACCCGTGGTCTGGGACACCCCCGGGCTGCACAGACACCTCCCCATCCCTGCCCACCCTATACCTCAAATTACATTTACGTGGGGCTGCTATTCACCCAAAGCCTCAGCCCCCATCTGCCCAGGAGGAGCAAGGGGAAGTCCTGGAGGAGCAGAGGTGGTGGCCACGGAGCTGAAAGTAGCCCAGATCTGTGGCCAGGGCCCTTCCCATCCCCAGCAGTGACACCGGAGGACACTCACACCTTGGGTGCACGCAGAGGACGGGGAATCAGCGATGCGCAGAGTGCACAGGCCCCTGGGAGAGCCCTGCTGTGCCCACGGGAGGATGCCTTTTCAGCCTCCACTTCTACAGGACCGGGTTTTTGCTGGTGGCACCTTGCCTTGAACAGAGGGATGGGGCAGAGCTGCCCCACGGCTCCCAGGAGCATCGCCCGCGGCGGGGGCTGCCACCCGCATCCTTCACCCGCTGCTGGCACCTCACCCAGCTGCCTGCCCATGCGTTCCACCCCCTCGCACAGGAGCTTAACAGCTTTGAGCAAGTCCTTTCAATCCGTGGAGGTGCTTAATAGAGGAGGATGTCAAAATATGTGCTGATGAGGCGACGATTAATGAGGTTTAATGAAAGGTTAAAGCAAGCTCGCCCAGAGCGAGCGCGTGCAGCCGAGCTCCCCCGGGTCCCGCACGAGTCACTGCGGTGGGAAACGCTCTGGTTGGCGTTGAGCACCCGGCTCCATCTTCATGGGCTTCGTCTGATCTGACCTTTCTCCTCTCCTCCCGGCCGCTGATGGGGCCATCACGCCACAGCCCCGCTGCAAACAACAACCGCTCCATCCCTGACACATCCGCACCCGAAGGGTCCCTCTGGAAATGGAATCGGAGACGCGATGGGCAGCAGCCTCGGAAAGCCATGGCCCGGGCTGGTTTTTCTCCCTAGAGCAAAAAACGCTGTGAAAAATGCATGGCTGTTCAAATGAGCATCTTTCCAACCTTCTGAGTCGCAAACATAGGCTGAGCTGGCCCCAGGGCCACCGCTCTCCTCTGCTCCCCTTGACCTTCTGCAGCACTTGAACTCCATCAAATTGCTGCACAAGGTCCTCACCGCCCATGCGGACACCTTCCCTTACCCGCGTTTTCCTTTTCACCTTTTTCTCTGAAATTCAAGCTACAGGCAAATCTTCTCCTCCTCCTTTTCCTTACTAAAAGTAATGCCTTTCAAGCAGAAATCAAAGGTGCTCCAAGAGGGCCCAAGAAAAACCATTAAGAGCGATGCAAGCAGCAGCAGCGACAGCGGAAGGAGCTCTGCTGCAACTGCAGAACGAGGCATCACACAGACGAGGCACAGATTAATCGGCGCTCCCATTCTCACGCTCTGCCAAAGCCCAGTGGGTACCAAACACTTATTAAAGTCAACAGTTGTAAAATAGTCTCCATTTCAATAGACTAACAAAAAACCCCATCGTTCAAAATGAACGTTACCAACCTTTAATGGATCTCTGAGAATATCCATATAAATAATCACTTCTCTTTATAATTGAGATGCGGTATCACGCTCGTCGCTCCAGCCTTCTCTTGGAAGGCTGAGTGCAGGGAGTGCCTGTCCCAGGAGAATGAATTCAATCAATTTTTGCTAATGACAAAGTAACCAGCCTGGAAATTACCCCCTCCCGAGGAACGCCAATCTGACAGCACAGTGTGGAGCCTCTGTGCTGCTGCAGCCATCCACAAACCCCTCTCCCCACACCCTCCTCTTCGGCAACAGGCGACTGCATCCTCAAATTCGCCACCATCTGAGGACCAGCTTCACCCCAGAAATTACCAGCTCTGGTTTGGGTCTGACAGCCAAGCTCTGGCTGAACCTCACTGACTTGGTTTAAGGTTTAAAGACCTTAAAACCTGGACTCAACCACTGCCACGTGGCAGCAAGACGCCTCCACTGCTGGGTGCTCACCTGGGAGATGTCCAACCACCCGTGGCTTCAGTACAAACCTCATTATGAAGCTCCCTCCTCACCAGCAGGAAGATACCTTTCCATTCTGGACATCTCCACCAGTTGACAACCAAGAGGCACATCACCCACCAACACTGCACACCTACAGCCCTCGATGCCAGGAGCTGTTTCTGATAGACATGCAGACAGTCCAGCCAAGGAGTGAGGGATGAGACTCAAGAAATTTTGGACACTGAGGGTGGTGAGAGCCTGGCCCAGGTTGCCCAGAGAGGTGGTGGCTGCCCCATCCCTGGCACCATTGCAGGTGAGGTTGGCCGGGGCTCTGAGCAACCTGCTCTGGTTGGAGATGTCCCTGCTCCCTGCAGGAGGGTTGGACCAGATGAGCTTGAAAGCTCTTTTCCAACCCAAAGCATTTGATGATTCTATGATTCAGTCACTGCCTACTGCTGATGTCCACAACAGGGGACTGGACCCAGGGGTGACAACGCTGAGGTCCCCACCAGCTTCCCCCAGTGCAACCAGCGCTGCTGGTGACGGCAGCTCAGGGCTTCCATTCCCATCTGCAGCACGAGCTGCCCGCACGAAACCACCCGTCAGCCCACAGCCGGCACCAAACCTCGCCGACTGCTCCTCCACACCAGCCCTGGGCTGTGCCTTCCCCCAGGCATCATCTCATCTCCACCCTAAGCATTGGCCAGAGCCTGACCTACAAGTTTTGGGGCTCAATCTCTCCCTCCTGGGCAAGCAGAGAAGGAGGCTCCCCCAAAACACTGCCCCACACCAAAGCACGGTGCTGGTGCCAAACCGTGGGGTAGCCAGGAGCCTCTTGCTGCCATCTCCAAGCACAGTCCCAAGGAGGATGAACTTGGATGATGTCACCTGGGAGCGTGGGGACCTCCCCGACTCAGCACAGCTTCCCAGGAGACTCATTGTTCTTCCTATTAGATGTCAGCATCTAAAAGTTTCTCCATTCAACATCTTTTCTCTCCTGCCCATAGTCACACCCCACCTTCTCCTGCAGCACCTTTGCTGCAGAGGGTGAATTTGTTCTGTATTTAGCTCACGCGCTGTCCTGCTCCTTGCTTTGGTCCTTCACTAACAAATTTTGGCTTGTTAACGGGTTTCTGGCAAGGGGAACTGGAGGCAAAGCCTCAGGTGGAGCCAGGTGAGGTTTGGGGGTGAGCAGAGGACATCAGTGTCAGCTCACACCCTGACCTATGTGCGCACCAGGGTGCTGCTGCCACGTCCCATTTGCTCCCTCCCAGACACCTCTGCTTAACGGTGACACTTGAGGCAGAAACCACAGGGGTGGAACTGGGGAGCCAACACGGGGCGAGAGGACTCAACATGGACGAGGTTTTCTTGCAGGAAGGAAAGGGCTGGAGCAAAGGGGACATCTCCGGCTCTGCTCACAGCTCCTGGGGATGGGCTCGCGGTGTCTGCTGGGGTCTGGGGCTGCCCTGCTCTGCCCACCACATCACAGAGAAAATGGAAAATTCAGGTTTCCTTGGCAACGTTCCGGTGGCTGGAAGCATCACCTCGTGCCTGCCAGCAACCGGTCCCAGCATCAGCCCCGCTGCCTCCCCCAGGAGCAAGCGGCAGCGCCGGAGGGTGCTCCGGAGGGATGCTCCTTGGGGAGATGGAGGGATGGGGACCAGTGGTCCCTGCGGCGGTGGGATCCCAGCCAGGTGCCTGCCACCAGCTGTGGAAGAGAAACCCACATTTCCCAGCTGTCAGAGGAGAGCAAGGCAGGGCATCACCACAACTCCCTCCCCAGGGCCACTGTCACATACGGACACCCACCAGAAAACCAGCCAGGCTCTCATTAAGCCACCAAGGGTTCCAGGAAGGTGCAGACCCCTGTGACCACCATGACTCCAGGGAGAGGCCCAGGGCATGGAGATGGTTGCAGAACATGACCTTGGTCCTGGTTGCCATTCCATGTTCAGGGTTCCTGCAGCATCTCCACGCTGGAGGAACCCTCAGATCTCATGCAGCCAGGACATCCCTGCCCACACACCACCACAGCTTGGCTTGGAGAAGGTCAGACCCCTCAGGAGCTCCCCAGGGAGCCGGCAGTGGCCCCACCAGCTCCATCCTACCGGGCTCTCCTCCTAAATGAGCTCAAAGAGAAAGGCGGTTCAACTCACACCTCGCTAATTGTTATTTGTGATACACCAGTAACATTTTAATTAATCTGAAGTCTTCAGCATAACAGCCACCCAAGGTACAAAGATAAACTAGAATAAACAGGGCTTGATTAAATACATAATTAATGTTCCACTAAACCCAGCATATATGAATATTAATTAGCAGGAATAGTCTGCAGTTTGGCATCTCCTGTCATTATCAATTTATTCTTTACATTGCAGTCTCGGCTTTGGAACAAATTAACAAACCTTTTGCTTGCTGGCAGAGCCCACTAAATATAAACCAAAAGCGAGAGGCTGGTCCATGTTCAATTATCTCACCCGCGCATTAACCGGCTTCCAGAGCTCTTGCCTGAAACCCAAGACAGATGCGTTGCCAAGACTGAACCATGTTCACCCTAAACGGGGCTCAGAATAAATAAAACCATTCTCTGCTGGCAATTACCGAATCCCAGCATGGTTTGGGGTTGGAAGGAACCTCTGGAGATCATCTCATCCAACCCCCCTGCAGGGAGCAGGGACATCTGCAACCAGAGCAGGTTGCTCAGAGCCCCGGCCAACCTCACCTGCAATGGTGCCAGGGATGGGGCAGCGACCACCTCTCTGGGCAACCTGGGCCAGGCTCTCACCACCCTCAGCGTCAAGAATTTCCTCCTTGTCTCTGGTCTAAATCTTTTTTAGTCTAAAACCATCACCCCTTGTCCTGTCGCAATAGACCCTCCTAAAAAGACTATCCCCATTATGAAGCTTCATGAAGATGAAGATAGGACATAAAACCCTTGGGAACCACCTGGACAACCTCCAATGACAGGCTCGATGCCCTTGCAGTGCACTAGACACGGTACCGGAGCAAGTACCACGCGATTTTGGAAGCCCAGGGGCCGGGCGAGCTGTTAGCCCGTGTCTGGCAGCCGTGCTGAGCTCTGGAGCATCCCCAGCTCCTCAGCTCAGCACCTCCCGCCTCCCCCCACCACCCGAGGTGTCACTTCGCTGCAGGAGTCTGCGCTAATTATAGTGTCAGCCTTTCCGCTCGCAGGGATGATAATTGAGGTAGAGCATTCCAGTGTTTCCAAACCCTGTGCCGCAGGCAGGGGCTGCGGCTGATCGGGGAAGTGCCGCCAGCGCTGCCGAGACTTCAGCGAAAGGACTTTGGAGAAAGCCAAGCCGAGCCCCATCCTGCTGCTCACCGAGGCTGGACCAGCATCTGCTTCACACAAGAAAGACCAGAGACCCGGTAACGCGCAGGGCAGGCCACAAGCTCCCGTTTTAGCCACAACCTGAATTATTTAGTAGGGCGAAAGCGGGGCTGGCACCCACTGACCTGCAGGCAGGGCTCTGGGGAGCACGGTGGCAGATGCGGGATCAAGTCCAACCTCGGTGCCTTGAAACCTCTGGGTGACTTTGTGCAAATCCCCGTTGAAATGAGGATGTTGCTCCAGGGCTTTGTCATCACTGAGTGGCCCCAAAAGCACAAAGAGCCACTGTCGCCCACCCAGCCCCACGGCGGCACTGTGGGGCTGCTGGAAAGGCACACGCCGGCTGGAGAACAGCAGGAGGGGGGCTCTGGGGACAGGGACAGACACCCCCACCATGACCCAGAGACCTGAGCTGAACCCCAGGGCAGGGGCTGAGCAGCAGAACCATCCACAAGCCACCGCTCACGCACCTCTCTGGGTACTCAGCTTTAATATTGTGATCTTTAAGATGCAAGCGAGAATTTCTGAGCCTCTGTACCCACCCGAGGGTGGCTTTGTGCTCTTGCAGAAGCAATGAAAGGCTAGACCAGCGTCTCTGCAGCAGCCAGGCCTCTGTTGCTATTAACCTATTGCTACAGGTGGTGGTTTATTCAGCCCTCTACAAAACTTTCTTTCTTTTCCCCGGTGACAGGAATCTCCAGCTGACACAGCCCGAGGCTGTGAGATGCTCACGCAGCCCAGCTCATCACCCAACACTTCGTTTGAAGGATAAAATCCAATTACAGTTCACTCGGTGCAAACGCTTCCCCTTTTTTTTTTTTCTTTTGCACGTGTGGTTAATTTAAAACTCCCTACTTGCCTTGTCTGCCTGGCATCTGCCTCCCCCGGCAATAGAGGGAGCTGAATTAAGGCATCGGGGTTATCTAGAATTTAAAAAGGGGAAAAGGAAGCGATTACTCTACATGGGGAAAGGTCTAGAGCAGGAGTGTGGTGAGGAGCAGCTGAGGGACCTGGGGGTGTTGAGCCTGGAGAAAAGGAGGCTCAGGGGAGACCTTCTGGCTCTGCACAACTCCCTGAAAGGAGGTTGGAGCCAGGTGGGGTCGGGCTCTTCTCCCAAGGAACAAGAGGAACCGGCCTCAAGTTGCACCAGGGGAGGTTGAGGTTGGCCATGAGGAACAATTTCTTGCTGGGAAGGGCTGTGAAGGGCTGTGCCAGGCTGGGCAGGGCAGTGGTGGAGTCCCCATCCCTGGAGGGGTTTCCAAGCCGTGGAGATGTGGTGCTGAGGGACATGGGTCGGTGGTGCCCTGGCAGTGCTGGGGGAACGGTTGGACTTGAGCATCGTAACAGTCTTTTCCAATCCAAACAATTCTATGATTCTACTGCCCAGAGACAAGCAAGTAGCAGCAAGGTTGGAGGGGACAGCAGGTCATGGCTGCTCAAGGAGAAGAACGCCCAGGCGCAGCCCGGTGCCGAGGCTGAGACAGCCCAAAGTGCACTTGCTTTGATTTTTTCCTGCCCTTCAAGCCTGGGGTGCCCTTGCAGGGGGAGAAACACAGGATCTGTGATTACACGCCTGCAACAGAGCCTTCTCACCCGGGAAGCCCATCCAGTGATGGAATTTAAGACAGACACCCTGCCATCGGGTAAAAGTCGCCCTCGAAATGGAAAAGCAGAGGTGAGGTGGGAGGCAGCTCCCCCTCCCCAGCTCCCATGGTTAAAGCACGCCTGGTGTCGCGGCAGCTCGCTGACAATAGCCGCCTCCTTGCCAACGAGCCACGCGTTCACGCCGGCTCGGAAACCACGGCTCTTCCAAAGGCACTCAGCGTTTTTCCCTCAAGTTATGCAGAAACCCTTTTTCCTATTCCCCCTGCACCCAGCTCCCCCATCCAGGCTACAGAGACAGGCAGAGAAGGGAGAAGGAAAAAGGGAGGGGAAGAAGAAGAGGAGGAGGAGGAGGAGGGAGGGGAGAGGAAACCAGCAACGCCAGCCTTTGGGAAGGTTCCCTGATATTATTTCCAACATCGCCAAGAATTGCAAAGCAGCCAAGCGTCCTCAGCTGTTACAAATTTGTCTCATCTTTTTTTAATGGCATCTCTTTTTCCGTAGTCCCAAAGCCCAGCCCCTGGCAGGACGCAGCCCTCCAAGCCCCGGCGCTCTGCAGTTCTCCATCTTTTGGCAAACTCCATCCCCAGAATAAGAAAACCCCAACTGTATGTGCTCCCGCGGAGAAAAGGAGCGCTTTAAAATGCATCTCTTGCTGGTACACAGACCAGAAGAGAAACAAAGAGACCAGAATTTGTTGTCTTTACAGCGTCATCTTTCTCAATATCCTCTCAGATCTACAATTCTCGCCCACGACAGGCTGGCAGTGGCGAGCGAGGCTGCAGACACTCAAGATGCAGGAGGGAGCCCGAGCCCCCTCCCCACACGGGTCTCGCTGCCAAGCCTTTACATGGTTCAGCCCTACCAAGGGAGCAAGATCTGACCTGATAGACCTTGTCCGAAGGTGCCCAGCACCCCCTCGGCCAGTGCCATCCACGAGCAGTGAGGAAAGGAAGAAGGGAGAGAAGGTGGAAGCCCTGCGTGATCCTCCCCAGACAGCTCCAACCCCAGGGAGAGGCTGTCCGTGAGCTGGGATGGATGGACAGACGGACAGGACTTACCTGGGATGTTGTGGATGGTTATAGCGAGGATCATCAGCATAATCCGCCTCCAGCTGCTGCTGCCGGCCGTGGCGGCCCCGTCCCTGGCCGTGGGGAATGCCGGGGGGGTGTCTGGCAGGCTGGTCCCCGCGCCCTTCCTCCTCTGGTAGGGCTCCCCGTTCTCACCTTTGTCTGGGGGTACAGAGAACAGGCGGTCAGCTGAGAGGGTGACAGACGGACAGCTGGGCACCTCCTGCCTCCCCTCCCAGAAGGACAAAGCAGAGAGAAGGAAAAACACCGACCAAAGCAGGGTGGAAGGCGTGCACGTTGGCCCCTTCGTTTCAGGTTAGGGCAGGTTTCCCCACGCACAGACCACAGAGCCCATGGGCCCCCTGAGGAGGAATTTCATCCTCTGCCTCATCCTCCTCCTGGGACCAGCTCCCCAGCATCACCCCCAGGCTCACATCCCCCTGCAAAGAACCGATCTGCCGGGGACCAGCTCTGGGGCCAGTGGCTGTGACAAGGACAATGAAAACAGAGCTTCTGGGCAGCAGCTGCAGGAACCTGTGTGAGACCATCTCCCCCCAGCCCCAACCCTGGCAGGTCTGCAGTTCCACTGCCGTCACAGAGAGGAAAACCTCATAACGCTTCCTTTTGATTTCACCCCGGCCACGAGATGAGTGCGCTGAGCTGCCTTTAGTGACTATTTGTTCCGCTACCAGAAGATTTGCTGTTGCCATTTGCTAAGACATCACCAGATAACCCCAGGCTCTCCCGGGCCTCTGCTCCCAGCAGGACCATTTCTATCGGCTCTATTGCAAGCAGTTATTTAAAACCACGCCACTAAAACCCAAAGCCCAATTAGGGCTGTGAAGGGTGGAACGAGCACCAGGCAGCACCGTAATGAAGCCTACACACACACCAGGACCTTCACCAGTCACCTCCAGCACGAAAAGGGGAAGGGAAGCCAAGAAAACAAGGAGCACCAGTTCCTTGACCTCACACAGCGACAGCAACAGCTTCGTATTGACGATTTGACATTTAGACAATATAATTCTCTCCCCCTGGATTTATAGAATTCTCTCTCCTGTCCCTTGACCCGCTCCATGGTTTTTTCTGCAGACACAAGCGCTGGGAGCTGTCTGAAGCCGTTTTGACAGCACGCCAATCGCTTCCCTTTGGAGGCAGGATGGTGCCCGACCAGCAGAGCACACGATGCACAGCATGTTTTCAGTGGCAATTAAGAACCTCGGCATAAGAGGCCTCATGCAAATCGACACAGGAGGTCACCTTGGGAAAGCAGAGGTGCCAGCAACGCTCCGCGTCTTGCTCTCTCTAACACAAAACCAGGCAGGTGAAGGCATAGAATCACAGAATCATGTAAGTTGGAAAACACCTCTAGGATCATCAAGTCCAAACTTCACCCAGCATCTCCCTGACCCCTAGACCATGTCTCAAAGTACCACATCTACTCATTTTATGAACACCTCCAGGGATGGTGACTCCACCACTGCCCTGGGCAGCCTGGTCCAATGCCTTTCAGTAAAGAACTGCCTGATATCCAATCTAAACCTTCCCTGGTGCAACTTGAGGCCGTTACCTCTTGTCCTCTCATTAATTACTTAGGAGAAGAGACCAACACCAGCCTCGCTACAACCTCCTTTTAGGTAGTTGTAGAGAGCAATGAGGTCTCCCCTCAGTCTCCTCTTCTCCAGACAAAACAATGCCAGTTCCCTCAGGTGCTGCTCATACAACATATTCTCCAGACCCCCCACCAGCTTCGTTGCCCTTCTCTGCGCCCGCTCCAGCTCCTCAACATCCTTCTTGTCCTGTGGTGCCCAGAACTGGACACAGTGCTCAAGGTGCATCTCACGAGTGCCAAGTCCAGGGGCACAACCACCTCCCTACTCCAGCAGGTCACCCCATTGCTGATACACACCAGGATGCTTCTTGGTCACCTTCTTGGCCACCTGTGCACACGCTGGCTCATGTTCAGCCGGCTGTCCACCAGCATTCCAAAGCAGTCCTCAACACCACAGAAAATAAACCCAAGATTTCAGCGTATTTTGGTACCGAAAACACAAGGCAAAGACTAAATCCCCCCTTGATGGCAGCAGGACCAAGCGGCTCTCTGGTGGCTTCCCTCCTGTCACCTCCTGCACAACAGGAGCATCCCCACACGGCGTCACCGGGCTACAAACCGTGACGCCAACAACTCTCTTGCTTCCCCCAAAAGGCCATCGCCGCTGTCGCTCTGCCAACAGAGCGAGATGCCGCGCAGAGAACATTGTCCTTGGCGTTAGCCGCACGGAGCCAGACGCTTTCTGTCCCCAAATCCTAGCCCAGACAATCACGCGCAGTAACATTTGATGGCAGAGCTTCCCTCCAGCCTGCGGGGACAGAGATAAATATTTTTTTTTTTTTAAGCAACAGCGAGGACAAGCAGCTCCAGCCAAGCAGCTTGTCCAGCTCACCGCGGGAACGCTGGCGCAGCAGACCCCTGGCAAAGGGGCAGCCAGAGCTGAAACCACTTACAGATGAAATTCCCTCCTTCTGCCAGCCCACCGGATTACTTTAATTGCTTGGCACGCATCCCCCTGGCCCCACACACAGCGTTACCCTCAGCTGATCCCACCCTGGCCACCGATGCTGGCCCTGCACGGCCGGGGTTTGTGCCACGGCAGCGTCCCCGTGGGCTCCGCTGCAGGACCACGGCCATGAAAAGCAGGGTGATGCAAGGACACGGAGAGGTGCAGGAATCCCCAGGACTTTCCAGGGAGGAGGAAAAACAGTTTACGTGACGTTTAAAGAGTGCTTACGTTGAAGAGACAAAACACCAGCATTTCTCCCTGTATAGCAAAAGCACGAGCCACCGCAACGCCGCGACAGCCAGGGCAGCGTCGGTGAGGTACCAATGCAGGATGGATGTCTTGGTGGCTGCTGGGGACGTTCTGCATTTTGCAAACTTCACCTTTCTGCTGGGGGAATGCAGGGGAAATGCAGGATGTAGTATTGGTGATGATTTTCGTGAAATCAGGCCAAAAAGAAAGCTGCCTGCTGGCAGGGCAGCAGCGCCTTCGCTGCTCTCATCTCTCACAGCACAGCCACGAAGGCATCGCTGACAGCAGGCAGGCTCCTCCCGCGCTGGAAAGTTCCTTCTATTTTTTTTAGGTTGGTTTTTTTTTTTCCACTCATCTCATGGTGTGACCTGGTCCAGTCCATCCATAACACTTCTGGCTTTAAGACTGTTCCCAAAACCAAACTCAGCTGTGGACACAAGAGAAGCATGTGCCATCTGAAAACGTACCAGCCTGTGTCCAACACATCCTCCTCTGCAATCTTAGATCTTCCCTTACCTCTTTTTCACCTATCCCAGCTCTGCCCTGGGATCAGGCTCAGGCTGGAGCCTTCCTCCTCCTCCTCCTCCTCCTCTGCATTTATCCAGCCTCTCCCTGCAGCCGCCGCACAGCACGGAGCAAAATGCCAAGTGAAGGAGCCATCCATCACCCCACGCCACTGCCCGGCCAAGCCCTTGGCCACACCTCCCTCATCTTCTCTGGGATAAACTGAACAAAATGAGTAAAACCAGGGATTTACTTGATTGGGGAAGATCTGATCACTACAGGACGGCTGATGCCCATGTGCTCCCAGGCAGGGGACGGGCACGGGAGGCAGGATGACCTCACCCAGAGCCACACAGCAAATCCACCGCAGAGCCACGGGTGGAAACCCCCACGTCTCAGCTCCTGCCATCGTGGTTTAGGCAGAACGAGCCAAAAAGAGAAATAAATCAAGACCTCCCAGTTGCTTTTCACTTGGCACTTATCCGAACCGATAAACCAAATGTCATCAGCATTTCCAAAAAAAAAACACGTAACTTTCCAGCTTTGAGCACAACAGCTCTGCTCGGCATCTGCTCTGCTTGCACAGACATCAACTCTCCCCCTGCTCTTACGCTCCCGCCTCCCTTCAGGCTTCTTCTCCTGCACCGTTACCTGGGGGGTGGCAGCTCTCCGCAGCCTGGTGACAGGGAGGGGACAGCCCGCGGTGGCACGACGCCCAGGATCGCTCGCTGTCCCCTCGGGACACCCGCGGAGCCCCCGGGAAGAGCCACCTCCTGCCCCAGCCACCCGAACCGAGCCCGCGATGCGCTCACACACGGGAACTCCAGTGCTTGGTGCCACTGGTTTATTGGCTTTTCATTGCCTTCAAATTCCGGTTGTACTTTCTCCTTGTTTCCTTGCCCCTGGATTTGATGGGTTCACTGCAAAACTGTCCCCCTGGACTCCCGCAGAGAGGCAGAGCAAGGCTTTTGCTGGCGTTTAAACATCAAAGCGAAGCTTGTTCAGCTCTCTCATCCAGGCTTGGAGCTCAGCTCCCCCGACTCTGGTTTGCAGAGCAGTTTTAATGGAGAATCATAGAATCATAGAACGTTAGGGGCTGGAAGGAACCTCTGGAGATCGAGTCCAACCCCCCTGCCAAGCAGGACCATCGAATCTAGGGCAGGTTACACAGGAACGCATCCAGACCAGTCTTGAAAGTCTCCAGAGAAGGAGACTCCACAAGCTCTCTGGGGAGCCCGTTCCAGTGCTCCGGAACCCTCACAGTCACGAAGTTCCTCCTCATGTTGAGGTGGAACTTCCTGTGCTCTCGCTTGCATCCATTGCCCCTTGTCCTATCGCAGGGCACAAGTGCAAAGAGGTTGCCCCTTTCTTCTTGACACCCAGCCCTCATCTATTGATCTACATTCATAGATCCCCTCTCAGGCTTCTCCAGACTAAAAAGCCGCAGGTCTCTCAACCTTTCCTCACAAGGCAGATGTTCCAGGCCCTTAATCATCCCCGTAGCCAAAGCGTGCTTTGCTGAACACCTGGCCACAAGCATGGCAGAAAGCCCCGGAGAGGAGACAGCCGAGAGCATCCGACACGAGCATCCCACTCGGCTCGCAGGCTTCGGCTTCCCCTGCTCCACGGAGCAGCGGAGCAAGGGATGCAAGGGCCAATATTTCTCTCCTCACGCAGCGAAACCGGGGAAGTTTCAGACAGCCCTGTTCTGTTGGGATCTACCACAGCTTCCTGGCAGCACTCCCTCCCTACTGCCAAGTGACCAGAAAAGATCCATTTCACAGCTCTGACTCCTGAACGGGAATTCCCAGATCAGCTCCATTGCTCAACACGAGCCTGCTGCCTCAGTAGGGATCCAGTCAGCCCCAGCACTCAGGTATCGCTCCTGGATACCTTTTTATTTGAAGTGATTTTATTTTACTTACAAGCAGTCTGCTTGGTACTACTGCAAAAACATTTGATGAAAATTAAGACTTTTTACAAGTGTATCTGAAGCATCCCCGGGGACAGCAGTGACAAAGGACGGGGGATGCTGCCGGAGCGAGGAGCTCTGCTCCCGTCAGCCACAAACGGGAGAAATCTGTGAAAAAGAAACAGAATAGACGCAGCTTTTATAAGGGAAGTGCTGAGGGTGGCTTGGGTGGACAACTACAACAGGAAATTGCCTCTCATACAAATTATTGATGCATTAGCAGAGGATAAAGGCAGCAGCCCCAGAACCAGGAGACAACCCCAGCATCATTTTCCCACTAGTGTCACATTTAACAGCGAGACCACAAACTGCACATGGGTCAAGCGATGCGTTTTACCTCCAACTGCTGTTGGAAAAGCTGGGAAAGACAAACAAACAAACAAAAAAAAGAGGGTAATAACAGTGGAGTGATGGGACCAGCTCCCAGCGCCGGACATGGTGCGGGAGGGGACGAGTGGGGCTGTCACACAACAGGCAGCACCCGGAGGGCTCCCAGCTTGAAACACAGACTAAAGGGAAAAAACAATAATTATGGCTAAAGACGGACTTGGCTGGAGATCAGGGAAGTCTCAATAGCAAATTGGAGTAGCGATAAGAGCAGGACAAGGGCTGGCTTTTAAAGAACAGCTGACACAACCAGACAAGGGTGCTCGCAAGAACCTTGCCAAGACTGTTATGTGGCAAATAATTATCTGTGCCACGTACGTTATTTTAAGTCTTGTTCACAAAAAAATAAAAAAGAGTCCTCTATATATTCTACTCGATTTATCATTATTGAATTTCTTAGTAAAGCTGTAGGGCAAAGATTCTGCCAAAAGTTTAATTACATATGTGCAGCCTGCTGCATTTTTCATATCCTCTGCAGCCAGCACTGGAAAAAGATAAATGGCTTTGAGTATGGCTTAAACTGCTGGTGAAATATAAAAACCAACTGGCTTCTTATCAGCATGTGAAATGGCTTTTTATTTTTGATTATTTCTTAATGAAAACTGTTTGCATTAGCCGTGAGCTCAGCTTTATTGCACTCGCAGGCGGTACACAAACAGACGAATACACTATTTACTCTCTGTGCTCAAAAAACCTCTCTTTACTGCAGCACTTCAGCTCCCAAATTCAAACCAAAGTCTGTGGAGCTCTCCAGCTTTTCACATCTGCTCTAGAGCTCTTCTCCTCCTCTATAATTAGGCCTGGCTTAGCCCTGCCTCTCTCCTACAGCTCTCAAACACTCAACCAGGCTGCTGAGCCAGGGATGGGGCTGCCTTAATTCTCCCTTCAGCAAAGCAAGGAGCCCGTGCAACCACTCTTAGGTGGCTGAGACCCATTTTGGCCTCGATTCAGCTGCAAAGCTCCTTATGTCACCCAGCCCCATGGCACTGGGGGGGAGATGGGCTGGGAGGGGGCTGGTACCCCCAGCAGAGGCACGTTCTCCCAGGCAGCATCCCAGCATCTCCCTTTCCCGTGCTGGGCCAGACCCGCTCTTGGGAATCTTGAGCCTCCCTTGGCTGAAGATGCTGGGAGGAAAGTCATTTACAGCTCCAATATCCTCCTCCATCCTTTCCCCAGCAAATTCTTGCAACAAGACTCTGGCTGTCCAGGAAGGGACCGGGACTCGCCAGCAGCCAAGGGAGGGATCTCGGGGCTCTCACAGCAACTCCAGTCGGGGGTTTCCTCCTTGCGCGGGATGAATCAGCACCCTCATTTGTACAAATCTGTCAGCTCCCATCTCTGAAGTGTGGGAGAAAGGAAGGAGAGGTAGTGCCAAGCACAAAACCACAGTAGGATTATTAAAATCTACGATTCACTGCCGCTCTCCGGCTATTTGCAAAAATCGTTCCGCGCTGATGCGCGCGGGAGCGAGGCAAAGGAAGAACGCATCGAATACTCTCGTTTGGAAAGCCTCCGCCCAGCGATGTCTCTGGCTCTCTCCTCTGTTTCTATGATATAATTTCTGTTATAACCCAGGTAACAGCAAAGCAGGACGGAGCAGGAGAGCAGCAGCCGCTCGTGGGGCTGGCGGCCAGCCCGGCTCCAGCCAACCCGCTGCCAAATTCCTCCGAGCCCCACAGCGCTCCCATTATTGCCAGCACCTCTCGTTTGCAGCTGGAAAGGCGTACGATGCCTTTCAGCTGCTCTGCTGAAACCCGGAGAGCTGAGCAAGCTGGGTCTGACCCTTCGCCTGGGGCTGGGGTAGGGAAGGAGGAACAACCCATGGAAGAAAACGAATTCACAAGTAGTTGACGTCCCTTCCCAAGGTGCAGAAAATAATTGCACGTTAAATTCTCTCCCCTAATGGCTGAGATAAATCAAAATTAGTTGGAAAATTCTGAGGACTCCCAAAGGCGCGGTAGTTAATCCAAGCCTCTTATAGAAAGGCTCGCCCGTGCTGCCAGCATGCTGCTGTTAACATCTCTCACTCTGCAAACCCAAGCCCTTTCCCCACTCATCTCCATAAACCCTCGATGCTCCATTAACTTCCAGCAGATGTTACAAACGCTTCGTGGCAGTTGGGCTTCATCCCCGCGGCACACGGGTCCCATCGGCGCTTCCACGCTGCAAAATCCCCCCTGGACCTTACATTTCCTGCACCACAAAGGCGTCGCTGCCCATGGTGCAAACAGCCACTGTCAGGCAGTGGAACCATCTCCAGGGGTCCATGGAGACCCCGGGCACGGGGCAAAGGGAGGACCGCCCTGGTATGGAGCATCCCTCCTTCAGCTGAAGGCTACAGAGAGCAGCTGGCACTGCCCATGGTGACTGGTGGGCACCATCCCTTCCACCCAGCCTCTCATTTCCCTTTGGTTTTTTGACCGTGATTCCTCGGAAGAGGAACCACATCAAAATCAACAGCCACAGCCCTGGGGAAGCGGAGCTGGACACACGGGTGCCAGCAGCACCCGCTCATCGCTCCACGTTAATTCAACGGCACGCCCTGCCTTCTGAGGACACCACCACCACCATCCTTCATCTTCTTCTGCCTTTTTGAAAGGCTTCTCCCAAGGATCACTGGCAGCACCTCGGTGTGAAGCCATCAGTCCAGCCGCATTCCCCAGCACTGAGTGTCATCCACGGCGCACACAAGGAACCAAAGCTTTTCCTTGCAGCGAGCGATGGGAGCTCGTCCTCCTCCTCTTCCTCCACACCTTCTCCACATCCTTGTTTTCCTCATCCTCCTTTTGCCGCTGCAGCAGCGATTTCAGGGAACAGAAGGGCTTGGATGCTCCGGAGCAGATGGGTGTTAGTGAGCATCTGCTCCCTGCCGCCGCGCAGGCACGCTGCTCTTACCCGACACCTCCAGAAGGTTTTAATTACGGTAAGTAATTAAGCACAGCACCTCTTATGGGATAACGGCTCTCCCCTTCGTAGGCAGGTACAGGGAGTGGCAGCGAGTGCCGCAGGCTCCGAGCCAGGCAGCAGTCCTGGGTCGCACGGCGGAGCTGGAAATAAAGCTACCAAGGGAAAAGGTTTGATTTTAAGGAATGAATCCCCAAAGCAGGGAAAATCCAGCTCCTGTAAACTCTGCACACAGAGAACAAAGCCGCTGGAAAAGGAGCTCCTTGGAATTCCGCAACTACGGTCAAGATGAGGAGGTATTTTTTTAAAACAGCATTTATTTACTGCCAGCAAAAGCTCGGTCTGCTCGAGCAGAGAGCGCGGGCTGCCCAAGCAGAGCCCAGGACCATCGACCTCAGTGCTGTGCCAGGGGAGGAACAGGAGCAGGACACCCATTAGCGGTGGCCGCAGCCCCAGCCTGCTGGCATGAGCTCACCCCTCCAGCCTCCTGTACGTAACAAATTCATTTTCCAATGTTTCTGGCAGATAAAAGAGGTCCCTGCATCTGCTCAGGCTTTCAGCACAGAAGATAAATAGAGTGTCATGACTCACTGTCTATTAGGCGCCTCCATTTATCCAAGCGTGCACAGGAGCTTTCATAAAAGGTTGTTTAATTCAGCATGACTGACTGCCGCTCGCTCCCAGACACCAGCAATGCCGGGATCTGTCTCAGGTTCGGAGTCAGGAGGATGCTGGAGCGCTCCAGCCTTCCCTGTGCCAGCACTGGCCCCACCAGGTCCCTCCTGAGCCACGGCTCCAAAGAGAACATCAGCTACCGAGCAAAGGGAGCCTGGCACCCAAACCTCAGCTCAAACACCACACCAGGAACACCCTGGCCTGAAATCAGCACGCTTCCAGCGCTCTCTCGGGCACCTCCTCCTTGCCACACTCCCAGCAATCGCTCTGGAGCATCCTTGCTGGTGCTGCACCGTTTGTCTCCCTTCCCAGCCTCCACCACCTTTGTCCCTCCAAATCTTGATGCTATTGCATGAGCTTCTCCAGCACGGCTCCAGTGATCCATCATCAGGTCTCGCAGGAGACCCAGCCCTCTGCGTGCCATCGTTTGTCCACAGCCACCTTCAGAACCCACGTACAGGCAGATACGCAATGCACAGATCTGCTGCCCCAGCTTTATCTCCTACCGCCCGTGATCCTGCAAGCTGCCATGTCATTCCTGCACCCGGGAAAGCTTCTGTCAGCCCAGCGTGCATTTGGGTGTGCTTCTGGATAGGAAAATGAATCCATAATGTGGCTCTTCATTCAGGGGGAAAGGCGCTGGAGAAGTGCCATGAAGGGAAGGAACAGCACAAGGTGTCCAAAGTCCATCCAGACAAACCAACCCCCTATAAAACTCATCTGGATGCTTTAAACCAGCACCTTATTCCTCCAGAGCTGCAGGGATTCACCCAGACACCAGAGCCGCCGTCCACAGCAACATCGATGCCGTGGCAGCCTCTTCCATAAGGATGTGGAGGATGATGGCCATGACACAGGCTTTGAAGAGGGGTCTGCTAGAGGAGGGCCCCTCACTGCACCCACTGAGAGACGGAGATCCCAGCGCTGGGAACCACCTGAACCCCATCACCACAGGCTCCTACCCCAGAAATCATTGGGAAACGTCCCCAGTAAGGTGTGGAGCCTCATGGAGAACACTGCCATCAAGGCTGCATCTCAGGGAAGGACCAAAACCCACGTGACAGAGGTGACATGGCATCAGCCACACACGTGGTGGCAACCTGCAGCAACAGCGAGGCCAAGGTGCTGCTGGCCCCGCGGGTGACAGAGGTTGCCCAACGTCAGAAGATGGGAGGAATGCCAGAAACCTCACCGCTCGATGCTTGCGGTGCTTAAAGATTAATTTCTCAGGCGAGAGCAACAGCACGATGCTAAATGTAATTACATGCACCAGGTCTTCTTAAGCAAACTAATTCGCACTAACTTCCAGAAGCTCTTTAAAGAGTTCCCAGTAGATAAAGTGCATCGCTGGATCATTTTATGCTGAAATTCTACACATCTGAGTTAATGTAATCGCTTCATTTCAGAGGGCTGAGCTATGTTTGGATCTCTGATCCTTGCCAGGGAACAGCTTCTGATCTGAGCAAGATCAGACGCAGAGAATCTCTGAAGGAAGAAAAGAAATAATCTCATTACCTGCTTAAGAAGAAAATAGGAATTTTTATCAGGAGCTATTTTCTCAGGGCTCAGATGATAACCTCGCCGCTGGAGGACGGGGCTCACACCCTCCTCCGAGCAGCCCGTGATGGTGGCACAGGACCATGGGCTCAGAGCCTCCTGCTGTTATCATCAGGGGGTCCCACCACATCTGGGCCACATCTGCAAGCGAGCTGCCTCTGCCTCCTGCCTGAGGATGCTCTGGCATCACCTCCCCTCCACACACACCTCCACACCATCCACTCACTGTCATGCTATACCCCAGCTCACCTTCTCTCCACGCTTCTCCCCTGCCTATTGTTTTTAGTTCTTTTTTAAACTAGAGCCCAACAGAAGTATGGGAATCCGGAGAGCAGAAGCCAAGGCCGGCACCATCAGCACAATCACGACCATGCCGTTGGCACCCCCGAGAGCAGAACAGACCAGCGGGCATTGCCGCTGGCTCTTCACCACGACATCTCTCCACAGCTCTTTGAAGACACCAAACTAGAGGCCTGCACCACGAGCAGCTCCGCTCTCGCTCTCCAGTATTTCTCCTATTCTCTCACCCCAGCACACCCAGTATCCAACGTCACCTGCTCCTCTTTTATTCAGAGAGGACGCGGTGGCTTCGGTTTGAGAAGGTCTCTTTGCAAATTAATTAAATCTGTTTGGAAATACAAATTAATTAATAAATGCCTTAGAGCCAGGCGGCTCAATGAGAGATGGAAGCGGCCCGAGGACGCGGTGCCCGTAACAACGGCCGACCAACACTGTTTGGGCTAGAGACGGGAGCTGCCCTGCTCCAAACCCAACACTTCTCCACGCAGCACCTTTCCCAAATTATCACCTTTCTTTTGCAGACGAGGCCTCCTGGTGCCGGGGATAGTTAAGAGAAATTAAAAAGCAACAACTTCTGCTTCCCCATTTCCTAGGGAGACCTTCCCAAGCCGCAGGTTGCATTTGCTGTTCAGCAGCTTCACGCGTGCTCTGGAATAAACCCACATCTGGAGGGACACATCTGGGGTTCCCATCCTCATCCCTCGGCCCGGCGTGAGGGAAAGGCACCAATCCCTCTGGATCCGTCACTGCCGTGGCCGGGCAAACCGAACACACGCTTGGGAAAAGGGGCTGTTCGCATAGTCTGAAGAATAAAACGAGTAAGTAATCGATTTCTGAGGAAAATAAATAAAGTGCTCCTTTGTTCTCAGCAGCTCAGCCCTCGGACTTACAAAATCAATCCTCGCTCCTCCCAAAGGGATAAGTGGATTGGATTTTTGCCGGCTCTCCTGGCAAAGCCCAATGGCCAGGCAGCTTTGGGAACACCATCCATCACCCCCTGCCCGCCCGCGCCGCGGAGCCAGGTGACTTTCAGAGATGATATCACGCACATACAAGCTCCCCCCTCGACCCATGGAAACAAACTCCAGCAGAACAACAGTACTTTTGCAAACAAAGCAGATTTCAAAGAGATTGTGGGATGGGAAGAGAGGAAAGGAGCCTGGAGAGGAGCAGCACTGCCATGTGGGGCTGGCGTGGGGCTTGGGTGGTGGGACCGCCCTGTGACATCTGTCCCACGGGACCTTCCTGCTGCCACATCCCCTCCCTGAACCCCCCAGTGATGCTGGCACAGAGAGGTTGGATCCCAACAGCACCCACGAGAACACTCCCATCCCCATGGCCAGTCCGCAACCAAGGGATGCTCGTTAGCCCGTGTGTAACGAACACCCAGGAAGGAGAGCAGGAGATTTCCCTTCTCCTGCTCATTGCAGCAGGACAGGGCCCAAGGGGAAGAACACAGCTTTGGATGAAGCCAGAGGAGCAGCAGACACCTTCCCACGCTGATGAAAGGATGCCAGACTTTTTCTCTGGGATGGCGCTAGCTACTATTCAATTTTTAATTCTCCTATTTTAGGTTGTCCTCAGGGTGAAACCAAAAAAGCAAAACCTGGGCTCAACCCGCCGCGTTCTGTTGGGGAAGGGAGGATTCGTCCAAGCCTCAGCTGCAGAGCGAGGCTCTTCGCTCTTTAGAGTCTGGGCTTTTTGCCTTCAATAAATTCTGATTTATGGATCGGGGATGAATGTCTCAGAAATGAAAAGTCCTGTTCCTAATAGAGTTTAAGTAGAAACAGGCTGTGTGGCTCCAGCCTTTGGCTCCAGCCCAGCCATGGAGGACAGCTCGAGGAGGTTGGGACGGCCCAACTCACCCCAGGACTCCCCTGCCCTCGCTCCAAGCCCTACAGCAAGGACACACCAATTTTCCAGGGGTTTGACCACATCCACCCCCACGGAGGGTTATCACACAGCCATGGCCATGCAGAGCCGTGCCCATCATCATCCTCCCCCTCAACCAGGCTTGAGCTCAACCACAGTCAGTGGGGCCAGGGCAGAGGTTATGCTCCAGCAGGTCCTCAACATTGAGAAGATCCACAGATCTTCTAAGATCCAGGAGATCCCTCTCTCCCAGGGGCTACTCTTGGCTCAGCAGAGACACGGAGCTGGGAGAAGGCAGCAAATACCTCTCAAAAATCAATTTCAAATAATAATTAAAAAAAAAGGGATCCGAACCACCACCACAGTTTATGGCAGGAAGGAGCTGGGTTCTTTTTTTTCTGCTTTGAATCCAAAGCAAATCAATCTCGCTCAGCCCGGGGTGGGCAGGCGGGGATGACTCAGCCAGCAGAACGGCACTAAGCGCTCCTTCCTCCACGCGGGAATTCAGCTGGGAAGCGCACACACATACATAGGGAAAAAAAGAAAAAAAAAAAATTCAATTTCTTAAATTTTCCTCTAGTATTTCAATAAAGGATTATTTTAAACAGCCTTTACCTGCCTTTCCACGGGGAAGCCCTCAGCACTGAGCCTCCCAGACAACGCCTGTGCCCAGCTGAAGGGGTCTGTGATCCCTGCAGCGGGACCCTGACGTCGATGACAGGCAGAGACACAGCGCTGGGGCCGGTCCTGCTCACCCCAGAAGCAAACCAGCAAAAAACCGGACCCAGTGCGTAAGATGAGGGATGTTTCACAGGGCTCTCGCACCCGGCAGCGATTCACCTTCCCGGGCACGGCCAATGCCCCCGAGCCCGGCACGGCTGCGACTGCGAGCAGGCTGAGGTCTGCTCTGAAGCTTATGTTAAGTGTCAGTCGTGTCAGTCACCTCTGGGAAAGCTGCCGAGATGCACCTGGAAAAGGATATGCAATTCCAAAAAACCAACAAAAATTTATTCTACAAAGTGCATCTTCCTGGGATGGGTTATGGGGGGGGTCAGTCCCCATTTGGACTCTGCGGAGAGAGTCCTGGGCAGACAGAGCCTGACAAATAGTTCAGGGATTATTTCTAAATCTGAGCACGGCTTGTGGGTGCCACAAACTCCCATCGCTGGCTCACAGGGAAAGCGCCAGATCAGAAGCCATGGCCGGAGCCCCTGGGACAAAGCGGGAGCCGCCCCTCAGCAGCAAAATAAATAAATAAGCACCATTTTAATGATAGGTGATTGGGAATTCAGCGCTATCGCATACTGACTTTAAGGTGGTTCGCACCATCTGCTGCCACAGATACATCTCGGGGCTTTGAAGAGGATCCATCGCAGCTTTGCTTCCTCTCTCCAGCTGCCCCCGAGGCCGGAGTTATCGCGGAGCAGCACGTGTGGGCATCGCCCGCTCGGATCGCACCGCGACGGCGAAGCCGGGGCCCGGGGCGAGTGCTCGGCTGTCATGTAGAGACACAGATGGCCATGAATATGTTTGAGCTTTAGGATTTGCAGGTAGCACCGTTTAAAAAAAAAAAATTAAAAATAAGAAAGAGACTGAGTTTAAGCTTGCAACAAATCGAGGAGAACCCAGCAAGTCTTTAAAAAGACCTTTTTCTGCAGTTCTGAGTGTGGAGCCCCGCTGCCACCCCTGTCCCTGCAGCGGGTCCTGCCCTGCTGCCGTTGGTCCAGGGGACGCTCGGAGCAGCACGTTCTCCTCACGCCTCCCTCGCAGGCAGCTGCCAGGCTTGGCTCCTGCTCTGGGGGCTGGGGCTGTTCCAGTCCCACCAACCCTCCTGCTTCCACAGCCTACTAGAAAAGAAGGGAGAAAAAAAACCCAGTGTGAGATCTCTGCTCATATGCTGCAGCTATTCTGCATCCACACACGGGTGAAGTCATTCCTGGTGCAGGCTCCGAAGGGGAGGACAGCACCAGTTCCCCAGATCCTGCTGGAGCCAGGACCAGCCCATTTTTCCATCTGAACATAAGGAAAAGCTTCTTTGATGGTGTCGGAGCCTGGCCCAGGCTGCCCAGAGAGGTTGTGGCGTCTCCTTCTCTGCAGAGATTCCAAACCCCCCCAGACATGATCCTGGGCACCCTGCTCTGGGTGAGCTGCTGGAGTAGGGGGGTTGGACATGATGATCTCCAGAGGTCCCTTCCAATCCCTACCATTCTGCGATTCTTCCTTAATTCTATTTCTGTGCCGAGCAGCAAGCCAAGGAAAAAACAACCACGAGCCCACCAATCACCCACCCAGCCAAGCTGAAAGCTGTTTGCCCCCGGTATCGGGATGACATAAAGCCCTTCTTTACAAGAGCCCACTGGGAGGGACGTTGCGTGATGGACAGGATGTCTAAGCAGCTAACTCATTACACAGGCTCAGCTTGAAACCAAAAGTCATTTCAATCTGGCAGCGCTCATGTCAAAAGCAGAAAAATACTTTAATTGGGGTTATTTATCCAGCATCTCTCCCGTGCAGATCGGGATTCCTGGTGCATGGACCTGCTCCAGCCTGGGCAAGGGTCTCCTCTCCAGCCCCGCATCCCCCTCCCCAGCCCCAGCCACAAGGCACGGCCAGGTCCCCTGGGCATCCCGGGATGCAGCAGCAGCAGATTGGAGGCAGGGAAGGGCAGGGCAGCTGCTTCAAAGCTATCTTCCCTTTCAACGGAACGGGTGGATGCTCTGCAGTTGGGGTTCCCTCCTCAGGAAGGGCCCCAGCAGGAGCTCCTTCTCTTTAGATGCTGAAAAATTCAAATTAAGAAGAGCCGCTGCAGAAGTGCGGGCGCTGACAAAGCCTCAATCACAGCCTCGGTTTTATCAGGCAGCAGGTGCTCGGGGCGAGGCAGGAGCACAGCTCTCATTACCTCTGCCCCTCGCAGAGCTTTCTCCTTCAAGTATGTAAAAATCCCCCTGTAACCACACGGCATCTCCCGCTCCAACCCTGGGCATCATCTCTTCAGCCAGCCTGGCCTGGGGGACCCCCCGGCACTGCTCCCCAGGGAGCAGTTTGAACCCACAGCCACCCCAGTGCTGGGAGCAATGGACCAGACCCCAGTGCCCTGGGTCTCCTGGTGCCCCTGGTCATGATGGTAGCACAGAGCCGGGATCTGGATTCACTGAGGGGAATGCTCTGTCCTCGTGAGACCACCTCTGGAGGACTGGGTCCAGTTCTGGGATCCCCAGGTCCAGAGAGACAAGGAACTACTGGAGAGAGTCCAGCAGAAGCTACAGAGATGCTGAGGGGCCTGGAGCATCTCTGTGCCCAGGAAAGGCTGAGAGCCCTGGGGCTGCTGAGCTGCACAAGAGAAGCCTCAGAGGGGATCTGATCAATGCTGAGCAAGAGCTAAAGGGTGGGGGCAAGAGGATGGGGCCAGACTCTTGTCAGTGGTGCCCAGCGACAGGACAAGGGGCAACGGGCACCAACTGGAACCCAGGAGGTTCCATCTGAGCAGGAGGAGAAACTTGTTTGGTGTGAGGGTGTCCGAGCCTGGCCCAGGCTGCCCAGAGAGGTTGTGGAGTCTCCTTCTCTGGAGAGATTCCAAAGGCACCTGGACACGATGAGATGATTTCCAGAGGTCCCTCCAACCCCCACCGTGCTGGGATTTGGTGAAATGCAGCCTGGGTTGGTGCAGGAAGAGGCCACCAGCCCTGGCACAGCTGGAGTGGGCGCATATCCACGCATCACCTTTTGGGAGGTGGGGAGTGACCAGCTGCTGAAAAGCACCCTGGGATTTTTATGGTAAAAAAATCATGACTTGGAAAGGCTTTAATATTGCCTTCCTGCACCAGACACCCTCCGTGGCTCCACAGCTCCATCCTGCATGGCCGTGGGGAGGAGCCATCCTCCTGCATCCCTCTGGGATTGGGGCAGAGCGGACACCCGTGGGCTCCCCATGAGCTGGGTGCCACCTCCTGGCGCAGGGACCAACACTTGGCACATCTCTAAACATCTTTGTCCAACACCCACCCAACACCACGCTGGTTTCCAGAGCAATTATAGTGTAAACCCACCAGCCCCACTGCTTTAAAGAGCAATTATAGCGTAAACGTGGCTTTTATCTGAGCAATCAATACTCGTATCTGGGAGAGCTTCCTGGCAGGGGGGAGGAAATAAAACATTGATTTTTAGTGAAAAGGCATATTCCATCATCCTGTGCCATATACCACGTGGACAAGGATAAAAGAGGCCTGGGCACAAACGATTGTCTCAGGACACAGTGAGCTGGAAATGTGTTGAAATTGAAATCAGAATGGGAGAAAAAAAAATCACCAGCACAAATCACATCAGAACCAGTGATGAGAGAAAACGAACCCGCTGCCTTCAGAAGGAGAAAAGGTTCCCGACCCTCTGCTCCCGAGGAGGATGAGCTCTGTCCCAGCAGCTTCCCTCGCTGCTCAGCTGTGATTTAAACTGGAGCCAAACTGGGCTGCGAGAGCAAAACCCACCGGGCGCAGCCTCCTCCAGAGCTCACCAAGAGCTCCCAGCCCAAACCCACCAGCTCCAAGTCACAAGCACGACCAAAGTCTTAATTTACCCATCTTTCTGGGGCACAGGCTCAGCTCCCTAGAGGCACTGGAGCCCCGAACGCCCACCGGTCCCAGCCAGGACACGGGGTGCCAGCTCACCAATTTCTCACCATCTCTCAGCAGCTCAGGAACCACTTGCGCAGCCTTGCAAAGACAGAAAGCCCCACACCAGCGCTTCATGCTTTTAGGCAATGAAAAGATGGTTCATGGTGCTCCCCCGTGCTCCTCTTGGCACCCAGAGAGCTGCCGCAGTTTTGCTGCAGAGGTTTGCACTTGCTCAGAGCAGACTCGAAGCAGAAGCAGAACCCAGATGCTCCCAGCACGCCCCAACCACCGCCATGCCCCAGGTGCGGGGCGATGATTAAAAATCCCAAAGCAGCACCAGCTTGTACCAAAATGACTCCCTTGATGGCCACATTGCAGAGAAGAGAAGAGGTCACCTGAAAGCGTGACCAGAACCACCACATCTCCACGGCTTGGAAACCCCTCCAGGGATGGGGACTCCACCACTGCCCTGCCCAGCCGGGCACAGCCCTTCACAGCCCTTCCCAGCAAGAAATTCTTCCTCATGGCCAAACTCAACCTCCCCTGGGGCAACTTGAGGCCGTTTCCTCTTGTCCTGTCACTTGTTCCTTGGGAGAAGAGCCCGACCCCACCTGGCTCCAACCTCCTGGCAGGGAGTTGTGCAGAGCCCGAAGGTCTCCCCTGAGCCTCCTTTGCTCCAGACTGAACACAGCCATATACACCTGTCTCCATGACATGGTCAAACTGCCCTGCACAGAAGGGTGGGGGCTGGGGACCACCCCAGCACCGTCCCCTCACTCCATTCGGGACTGCTGCACTCCCCAGCCCATCCACTGCAAACCTCATTACATGCACCTTCACACTCAAGGCCACGGCCAACGCCCGATGACGCAGCCGGGCTACAGCTTTTTTACACACTTTGTTACCCTTAAAATGTTTGGTTTTAATCTGGGAACAACCTTTTTTTTATGCAGTTTATTCCCCTCCCCCCAACGTATGGATGGTGCCCTCCCTGCACTTCACGGTCCGTGCCCTGGCATCGCTCCACAGCTAATATTGCTGCCGTAACGCGGAGCGGCTGCTAGAGCTCCCGATTTTCATTTCGTTCCTCCAAAGCATCCTTAGGGTGACTAAAAATTATTCTCATCCCTATTCAACTGAAGAGCTGGAAAGCAAACGAATGACTGCGCTTCTTGAATGAAGCCAAACAACCACCACTCCAGAGGCAATGACACTGTCAGCTCGGTTTAATAAACCTTGAAATTTAAGGTTTTTCTGGATGCAGCTGCAGTGGAGGGTGTTTCTCCCAAGCTTTGCTTGTGCTAATCCTCTTCCAGCCTGGGACTGGGCTGAGGCAGGATTTCAGCCCTCCTGAGCCACAGGACAACCACTCCTCCAAGTGTGATGCAACACACATCTCTGGGGAGGTTCCTCAAGGCATGTTTTAACACCGTACTACCTTGATAAGTAAGGTTTAAGTAATAGTTATTATTGGAGGACTTTACAGCACCAGTGCCTACCCCTGCACACACTTCTCCAGCCCCAGCACCACCGGCCCCCCTGAGCAGGAGCCACCAGCATCAAGGAGCTGAGGATAGAAAGGAGTCCAAGGAACCTACTTCATGCAGCTGCGGAATTAAAGACTTAACAGATTGTCAGGTGTAGCCAGGAAATTAAAGCTCCTTGATAATATTGCACAGAGTTAACGAGGCTCGATTTGGGAAATGACTCCGCTGATTAATGGCCATAAGCACCACAGAAAGCCTCTCAGCAGCTTCCGCGCTTGCCAACAGAGCTGATGTTGGAGCGTGGGTCCTACCCGGCGCGTCACTCAGCAGACTTTAATAGGCCTCACAGATTAATGAATCGCCCTGAATAAAAGGAGCGCAGAGCGGAGCAGCGAGCACACGTAGCACGATGCTACCTGCATCCCAGCACCCACCGTCCCGTGGTGCCAGCTGAGGAGGTCTCTCCAGGAGCTGCCCCTCCTGCACCACTGCGTGCAGCCGGCATGAAGAATCACAGAACGGTTTGCGTCGGAAGGGACCTTAAAGATCATCTAGTTCCAACCCCCCTGCCATGGCAGGGACACCTCCCACTAGACCAGGTTGCTCAAAGCCCCATCCAACCTGGCCTTGAACACCTCCAGTGCTGGGGCATCCACAACCCCCTGGGCAACCTGTGCCAGTGTCTCACCACCCTCAGAGTGAAGAATTTCTCCCTCATTTCTAATCTAAATCTCCCCTCTTCCAGTTTGAACCCATCACCCCTCAGCACAATGGCAAATGGAAAGGGAAGAGGGTTTTGTTGGAGAGGCAAGTTCTGGCAAAAGGCAGAACCAGACCCTACAGCAAACGGCAGAGCAGGAAAGCAATGTCCTCACATGCTGTTAAATCTGCACTTCTCTTGACACAGGCAGGACAAGAGGCTTACAGGAAAAGCCACTCCAAAGACAACAGCCCTTCCCCTTCTCAGTTACGTCTGTCCCCTTCCACACCCTGTGCCCAGTGTCAGACATTGCTGCCCAGCACATCCTCCACCACAACGTCTGCAGGGCACAGCTCGATCCTCCAGCGATGCCACCAGCACTGGTGTACTCCAAATCCCCAGCAAGCTCGTGTTGTGTTGGCCTCTTCCACCCACACCATCTTCCTTGGAAAGCCCAAATGCCACCCGCAGGTCCCACTGAAGGGTCCTCATCCTGAAAGGGAGATGATGGGAATAAAGCTGTAGCTTTCCTGAGACTCTGATAGTTGAACAGAATTAAACGGAGACATCTGTAGCGATGCTAAGCCCTTCCAGCCACGTTTCATTTAGGAGGACCCTGGATGAAGCCCAGGAAAAAGGACACATTAACAAGAAGCCATGAAAGACAACACTCGCAGAGAACAGCAGGAAGCAGTGCGAGATGCCAAGAGCACATTTCACAGGCGCAGATGTCATCTGCGGAGAGGGATGCTTGTTTCCTCTTGGCACAGCGCTTCTCCCTGTCCAGGCGATCATGAAAGCAGCAAGTGTGGAGGCAGCTCATTCCTCTATGGGCAGCTAAAGCAGCTGTCCACACTTGCCACCAGCTCTCACGCTCATCACAGTGCTGTTCAACTGAGAACGAAGCGAAGGACAAAGCTACCAACTGTTATGCCAGGTTTATCCTGAGGAGCTGTTCCCCAAGTGCCCCCAAGCTCCGAACCTCTGACAGCCTTCCAGCTGAAGGCTTCTCCTCCTCTTTGGAGTGCCTGACAACTCCAAGAGTCCTCCTCCTCCTCAAAGGGCAGCTAAACCAATAACTCATGAGTATCTTGAGGAATTCACAGAATCCCAGCATGGCAGGGGTTGGAAGGGACCTCTGGAGATCATCTCAGGGTCACCCAGAGCAGGGGGCCCAGAATCGCATCCAGGCAGGTTTGGAATCTCTCCAGAGAAGGAGACTCCACAACCTCTCTGGGCAGCCTGGGCCAGGCTCCAACACCCCTCTTAGAAATAATTCCACCCATGGAATTTACAAGTCACTTTGCCAGTGCTGCTTCAGCCCTGTTCTCCTCCTCCTCCCTCTTAGCAATAACATAAGCACCAAGATGTGTGAAAACAGGCTCTGCTCCCCCAGCAAGGTGGAAATGAGCAACAGCAAACAGATAAGATACGCAGCACAAAGATCCCCATCTTGAGAGCCCTTGGAGATGGAGAAGGACTGTCCTGACACACAGCACAGGCCACCCAGAGCCAGGGCTCGCTCCTGGGAGGTCCCAAGTTGCCATTTCCTTGGGGATCAGCCTGTTTGGAGTTGCAAATCCTATTGACTTACACTCAGAGCAACCCGCTGAACTGGGTGGTTTATTTACTGCAGGCTGTGAGAAGTGTAGGAGTGCAGAACTGCGTCCTCAGCAAAAATATAACCAAGACTTTTTAAACGCACATCTTGGAAAGCAGAAGAAAGGAAGATGTTTACCCCCAGCAACAACCACCAAGAGCAAAGCAGAACAAACCTCCAGGCTGCATTTAGCCCCGTAAAGTCGAAAATCCTAATCCAAGGCTGCGACCAGAATAACGGGGACACAGATCTACATGTGAAGAAGACATTTCATCGAGGGATTACGTGCTCCCATTTTATTTATTTTTTTGAGGCCCTGCATACATAAATTCACATTTAGTCATCACTATAAAAACCAACCATGGAACCCAGCCTGACAAGGATGGTCAATAACTATTTGAAACGCTCCAGAAAGGGGCATTAGGATGTTTTTCAATCGATACAGGCATTGCCAGAGGCGTTCACCATCGAGGCTGGCTATTCAGACTCAAAATGAATTGACGCCCCTTGAAAGTGGCAATTTTCCAGACCAAGCACGGCCTGAACATGCCAACGTTATTGCAAATACAGTTGGAACCACCTGAAACCGGTGAACATCCCATTTTGCAGAAGGAGCCTTGTGTTGTATAAGTTGCAATGACTTAATGAACCTTTTGGATGCACATGCGAGGCTCAGGCTGAGAATTACCCCAATGAATCACAGTGGGTTTCATGGCTGGAGAGGCTTTATACATCATCCCTCCTTCACAGCCTCTGATCTGCCCAGGGAAGGAGGGAACAAGGAGAAAATTTACAGGGCAAGCATCAAACTGCTCACAGTCTTATGATGAGAAGTGCCCATTTCTACGGAGAAGTTAACGCCTTGGCTCTAGGGGACAGCCACAGATCAGGGTGGCCTGAAAGCCTGGACTTTCTGAAATCAGCTGATAGAGCAGCAGGAACAGGGCAAAAAGAATTTTCTGGCTGCAAGGACTCAGCCATACCCATATGCTGCCTGAAGCATCAGCATCAGCCCCACAACTCAGCTCACACGCTCTCTTTGTACCCATCTCCAAGGGGTTTTGCCTCCTCGTCTCCCCAGCTCCCTTCCACCAGAAGTCTGCTCCATCACTACAGGACTTGTACTGCCTGGGCACTGATGGGAGAGATGCTACACGAGCATTTCTCACATGCAGTCCACTCCAGCAGCCCTGATGCACAATAACTTCCTCTGAAGATGAAAAATAAAGCAAAAATGGTAAAAAAAAAAAAGAGAAAGAAAATACAGCCTCAAGAAGGAGGTAGAAAATTAGAGGCTGGGTGATGCTGCCAAAACGGGCCCTGTGGGTCCAGCGCAGCAGGATGGGGCCACGCCAGGTCTGGTGCTGGTGGACTCCCAACCCACGTGCTGCCCCAAGCCCACCCACTTCTCCTGCCTCAGAGCTTCCCCAGCCAAAACACCACCCAAGCCTCTGCGATGCTGCAGCTGGTCTGATGCAGCAGCTCAAGTTCAAGAAAAAAAAAAATTACAAATTCTACGTAATGAGGTTTCTCTACGATGCCCCCAAACCCCATGGCTCATTTAAGTAACAAGTTTAATGACATTTCATTTCTTAAGCACACCATTTCAAACACCAGTATCTTCCTCCAATTACTAAACCCATCTGGATTTACTTACTGAACATCTACGCGGGTACACCACAGCTCCATTTCCTAAACCACACCCCACCAAAAGTCCCTTGAGTCATTAAAACAAATCCTGATTCCCTTTAATAATATTAGTGACTTAACAGCACAGGCAGCCTGATGCCAGAAGCTCATCACAACCCCTTGGCAGAGATGTCCACGCGTCTGGGATGGGCCAGAGCTGTGACAACCACTGAGGATGCTCCCAGATAAGCACCCAAGTGATGTTTGGGACTTTACAGCCACGTTGCTGTGAACTCCTCTGCCCCGCTGCACCTAGAAGGCATGTCCTTGGACACAGCAGATCTTCCACCTGCAGTAGAGTCACAAGGATGCTAAAGCGAGAGTGGAGGAGGCTGCTGAGGAACATCGTTGCCCTCCCACTCCGCTCCGTAATCTGATTTGGAGCGACGTGAATCATTCGGCACCAGGACACGATAAAGAATCAACATGCCTCGCTGTTAAATATACAGTTTAGAGGAGCATGAGTCACAGCTCGGGTTTCAAGGTGCAATGCTCTATGTAAATCCCTTCTGAGAACTACCCAAGAACAGCGCGCACGTAGCTACGATGGAAGGGGTCAAACGTGGCCCCGCAGCCCGCGGTGACCCTGCCACAGCTATTTCCCCTCGCTTAAACATCTGCCAACTTCAGCAGGTTGAGCTGCCCTGAGCTCTGGGGCTGCAAGGGGAGGTTTGGGGACCAGGGCAGCCCACAGCAGGGAGGGAACAGCCCATCAGGTCCCTCCAAGGAGCTTCACCTCCACCCAGAGGAAGGAACAAACCCTCCTCTGCTTTATCCTGATCTGTTCCAAGGCAGGTAGAGAAACACAGCTTATGTCCCTTGCCCACCCAGGCGTCTTAAAGACAAGGCTGGATTCTCCTGGGCATTGAACCAGGCTGCCCAGGGAAGCGGTGGAGTCACCGTTCAAAAACTGAGTAGATGTGGTGCTTCGGGACATGGTCTAGGGGTCAGGAAGATGTTAGATGAAGGTTGGACTTGATGATCCTAGAGGTCTTTTCCAACCGAAATGACTCTATGATTCTTTCATTTATAGTAATTAAAGCCTAGTGATTATCCCACTCATCAAATAAAGTCTAGACACAGCCGCTCGTCGCGATTCATGCCAAATCCACCCAAACTCCATTTCACGGGACAATGTGTGCCTTCCTTAGCGTGTCCACGAGGCAGGCAGCCGTTCGCCGCTCCCGTACCAATCTCGATCCCATTCGGCATCACTGTCTCCCAGCAGCAGCGGGCTGGAGAGGAGCCGGAGGACGAGGGGAGCAGAAGCCCAGCCACGGAGGGAGGGAGAAGGCTCCCGGCCACATGGACCACGCTTCCTCACTCCCCACTAACAACTTGCAAGGGATGGGAAACAGAGATTTGAGATGATGGGGAAGCACAGAGGCACCCCAACATGCTGCTGACTGGCGGGAAAAGCAGAATAAGAATTTTTTCTCCCAACAGTAGATGATGGAAAGGTCTAACTACTGCGTTTCCTCCATCTCCCTTTCTACAGGTCTAAACCAAACTTCCTTGCTTGCTTAGCGTGGCTACAAGGATCCCACCACCCCAGCGTGACCACAGAGTTGCTTCTGCTCCCGACATCTCATGCAGGCACTTTAAATACACATTTTCCAGACCAGGCTTGATGGGGCTCTGAGCAACCTGCTCTAGTTGCAGATGTCCCTGCTCCCTGCAGGGGGGTTGGACTAGATGTCCTTGGAAGGTCCCTTCCAACCCAAACCGTTCTGATTCCATGATTTACATCTCTAACAGCCAAGTCCTCCAGTACGCAGGGCCCTGGAGAGCTGCACGTTTACAGGTCCTCCAGCCATCTCCACACCAGCTCCCCTGCTCCTCACCACCATCTCCAGGCACTAAAGACAACCGCAAAACACGGCAGCGGTGTGCTTTGGGATTTTTCTTTGTTTTCACAGCTTTAGCTATTTTAAAGCACATAAATATGAAGGAAGGGTCAATGACTCAACCATGATTAAGTCTGAAATATTCCACTTAGTACCCACTAGGCTTCAAAAACCCCCGTTATGGTGCCAGAGCGTTCCCCAGAGCACGGCCGAGCAGTACCCAGCGCTGGGGAAAGCTGCTTTCTTGGAAGGCTTGAGGTATCTTGTGAAAATACCAAGTGCATTTCAGTAAACAAAAGGGAAAAAAAATAGCAAGAGACAATAAAAGAATTAATGTATTGTACAATCTTAATACCGTTTCCCCAGAGAGCGCAAAAACAACAAAGTCTAATGGAAATTTTCTATTCTCGAAACCGTTTGCACTGTTACTGTTTGCAACCAGGCAAAGATGAAAACACAAAACTCCAGCAACTTAAGTTGCAGGGCTATCCTTTTCTTTTTTTTTTCTTGAAGAATAAAATCAAACTGCACCTGGAATGTAAAGCTTCCACCTTACAAAACTGCTGAAAGCCTCTCAGCAGCCTCAGACCCGCAGCGCTGGAGCTGTCCTCAAGCGTGTGCTTGCCCCACGAGCTCAAAGACTTCAAGGACCCAGCGAGTCCAGCGCAAAGCTTCCTTCCATCCCTTCAGAAAAATCCAAGCTGGTATTTTAATTCCTGAAAAAACCTCTGGATTTGAAACACTATGAAACATGTAATTAAGCAATGCAGTTGAACAACGGAACCTGATTTAAGATTCTTTGCAAAAAAGAAGGATCATTTCTTCACCTCAATCTGCTCCCAATTGTACTCAAGATACCGTAAAGCACTACTTCAGCTTCTCTCCAACCAAGAAAAAGAAGAGGAGCAATAAGATTCATTCACTAAATTACATTTTGTCTACTGGAAAGTTGCTGTTAAGCAGAGGAACAGAAAATTGTGTTGCCTCAGAGGATGAGTCTCTGCACAGACGGGTGCAAGGGGGGCCACCGCTCATCCCATATACACACCCTGGACATGGGAAAGCCTCAGAAGGTTCCACCAACTTGACTAAGATATTCCTTCTTCAAAAGGAGAGATCTTCTCACTCTGAACAACTCCCTGAGAGGAGGTTGGAGCCAGGTCAGGCTCTTCTCCCAAGGAACAAGCGACAAGACAAGAGGAAACAGCCTCAAGTTGCACCAGGGGAGGTTGAGGTTGGACATGAGGAACAATTTCTTGCTGGGAAGGGCTGTGAAGGGCTGTGCCAGGCTGGGCAGGGCAGTGGTGGAGTCCCCATCCCTGGAGGGGTTTCCAAGCCGTGGAGATGTGGTGCTGAGGGCCAGGGGTTAGTAGTACCCTGGCCGTGCTGGGGGAAGGAGTGGACTCCATGATCTTGAAGGTCTCTTCCAGCCAAAACAATTCTATGATTCTAAAATCTATTTAAGGAGGAAATAGCTGCCAACAAGACATTTTATTCCACACTTTGGCAGCTACAATTCTATTAACCTCCACAATAAGAAGTGACAGCATGGCTGCCAGTCCTAGTCTGTAATTAGGGAGGGCCACCAAGGGTCAGTGTCGTGGGGCACCTTTGACGTGGCCTAACTCGGCAGGGGCAGGGTGAGCACTCGCTGTGCCCACGCTGAAAATAAACTCCTCTCAAGCTAAGCTGATGATTTCATTTCCCTGGTGAATGAGAGATCTAATTATCAATAATTCATCGGCACAGACAGACATGCAAGCGGTTTTGAGAGCTGAAACAGAAACAGAAGGAGCGATTCTTGGAGTAAAGGCCAGCAGAGAGACAGACCCAGAGGGGGAAGAGGAGGTGCTCTTTGCATGCGCATGGCGAAACCAATCCAATTTCAATCACATACGTGACAGCCCAGGTGCCAGTTTAACGGGGGGATTGTCCCCGTACACTCTGTGGTTGGTATATGACAGGATGCTTGCCTGGATGGAGCCCAGCTCTACCTATCCGGATGGACAGCTCGCTCTCGTAGTCCGGGTGATGGGCAGGTTCCTGCTCATATTTTTCTTTCATTGCTCGCTGGTCGCAGCCCAAGGCGAACGCTGCGTGGGGAGGCCCGCTGAAACCCTGCAAGGAAAGAGAGAGATTGAAGGTTTTTTCCCCACATCTGCCCTTCAATCTTCTCCCAGCCCCATCCCTGGGGTCTCCTCCAGCATCTGTGTGGTTGGGAAGTCAATCGGGGCATGTGTCACAGCAGCTTCTCACAGCTGCATGGGGACATGTCCTTTGGGTTCCCCTCTCTCTACAGACTGCCTAGCTGTTCAGATTTAAACGTGTATTGCCAGCAGAAACTTCAAGAACATAGTTAACGAGAGGTGTCAGCCAAGAAGCGTGGGGCTAAAGAGAAAAAGCCAAAATTCAGGTGCGTTAACAGCAAGAAACGCAACTCCACAAACACAAAGAAATGCAGTTCCATAAACGCAGCTCCCCCCAAAGTCCACCTGGAGGAGGTCAGCAGATGAGGAGGGGCATTCATTGCTGTCAGAAGGTTGAGCTGCTGGGCTGACCTCTGCAGAAGTTTTGTTTGCAGTCAGGTACCATTTCTTCAACACAGACAGAGCTCACAAGGGAAATAGTTTGTTCAAACCTGAACCTGTGTGAGCACCAGTGAGGCACTACACTCACAGCACCTGGTGTTAGTTCAGTGGGACTCATCCAGATGGTCCGGCGAAACTTCAGACTCACTTGGAATATAGTCCTACACCATTTGTAACCTCCACAAAGCAGACAGGGACAGCCAAAACTAATATTGTCCAGCTATGTGTAAAGTCTGCAGGGAGCCCGCGCAGACGCTCCGTGGCGAGAGGGACCACGCTGCCAACCTGGATACAGCTCACGAAAACCAGACACAACCCAAGGACACGCCAGAATCTCTCTGCATTGGCCAACAAAAACCTGGCAGACGCTGTTTCTGCCATTCCTCCCCAGTGCTGGATGTGCGGCAGGAAGGTTGATGTCTCTGGATGTCCCCAGATGTCCCCAGGCCACTCAAACCCACCCAGAGACAGCTACAAAAATGATCAAACCCATGGGGTTAGAGGCATAACCGCACAGCTGAGAGAGGGGAACCTGTCCCACCATGGCAGCTCTACCCAAAACATGGGAACCTGCCCCCAGGAGCATCCTCGAGGAGGGATGTCCCGGCTGCACCCGGCATCACTGCCCAGGAACATGGCGTCAGCCGTGGGATTGATGGCAGCAGACTGAAGGAACATACACTGAACAGCCAGAGGAGGTAATGAGAGACTTCACGGGTAAGGTCACGTTAAACAAAAAAATAAAGGTTAGAGATGAATAACTCAATCGTCTCCTCTCCCCTCGTTTGCATAATACAGTCTGACCGGTGCTATTAATGCTAATCACGTATTTGCTATCTGCTCTCTCCTGCAGTTTAATCAGGGTGCTTTCACCTCCACTAACCTGGCAGTTACAAGATGCTCCGAGGACGTGCTCACGTTTACATCCCCCTGGGAGAAGGGAGACCCATCCCACCCCACCGCGCCTGCCCACAGGAGCCACCAGCAGCTCTGCACCTCAGCTCCCCAGCAACAGCTGGAGCAGCAGGTGGGAATACAAGTGTTTTCCAAAATCTGCGGGGTGTGACACAGTGAGGAAGGGTGAGAACCTCAGTGTCATGACCATAAGGCAGGAAGAGACCAAGAACGGAAGCTCACAGGCTCGACCCACTGCTGGCTCTTCTGCAGCATGGTCTCCCTGTATCCCAGAGAGAGTCTGGTCCTGCTGAAGCATCACTCTCTGGAAAACACCAACCTAAGGAGAAGCAAGGTTGGGAATTTGAAGCTGCAGGAGTAAAGCCTCAACCCTTTGCGTGCACAGGAAGGATCTGCAAGTGTTGCATGGGGCTCTCCAACCTTCAGCTGCCTCCCACTTGCCGTTGCTCTCATCTCAGACCTGAGGAACTCCAGGTTTCATGGAGCAGAAGGGTCTCCTCCCACACAGCTCCTACCAGTGTTTTGTTAAATGAGCTACAAACACTGCGACAGCTTCGTAGGCTTTCCCACCACCCGATTTGTGGCTTTTTGTGAGCCCAAAGACATCTGCCTCTCAACTGGGTCTTGTCAGCAGGGCAGAAAAGCAAATCCAGGGCACGGCCAGAGCCTGCAAGACTCTGCAAGTCACAAGAACCCATCCAAGGGGAAAAGAAATCCCTTGTATGAGCACGAGCAGGAGGGAACGTTCTGCACTTGGCCTCTATTGCCACCACACAGCTACTGCTGCAAACAAGCGACATCCTTGCGAGGTCAAGACCGCTTGCCTCAAGGTCTGCAGCGCCCATGAGAAGCCTCCCACGGCTACCTTCTGTGCCACCGTCCTCAGCACATCAAACGCTTGTCAACCTGGCGCCCACGAACCTGCTTGCACTGAAATGGAGGCGAACTGGAAGGTATTTCAGAAGCTCACTGGAAGGTCGGGTCACCTCCCTGCTGGCAGGCGCAGGAACGCCGTGCCGGCAATTTGAACCCATATTGGTGACCTTCAGGAAAGCACACGATTTATTCCAACCGTGCCCGCTCTGAGTCATCTCAGCCCAGTCCCTGCGTGAGTCCCTTAACTGGAACGTGTCAGTGGGTTAAAAAAACATTAGAATGAGGAAAGGCAACCCACAGTAATTAGTTCATGCCAGTAATTAGCGTTATCTGAAATAACCACGGGGGTTGATTATTTCAACAAAGCGAGATGCAACGAGGACTCCGACAGGAAGATCTTGGAGGGAAACTATTCTGGGATGCGGGAGTCCCCACCACACTCATCTCTGCTCCTGGAGCTCCAACAGAGAGGTCATCAGACTGTCGTGGCCTCACGTGTAAAAGCAGACAAGAAAAAAAACAGTGACCTTTGCAGAGAGCAGAGGAGAACCCCCACACAGCACCCGCCTGAGCGGGCAGGTCCTGCTTTTGTTACCCAAAGTCAGCAGCAATCCCAAATTAACCTGCATGGAAACGTGCCCCTCTCCTGTCATCGCCCCCGCAGTGCTGGGCAAAGGGGGGACACTGGGAGGAGGCAGCAGCCACTCGCTTTTCGAGCCTCTTGAACAAGCTGAACCAAATCCAGTCTTCAAAAGGAAATGAAGAGCGAGTGACACCTTTAAGAAACAACCCGCTCTTCCCCACCTGACCAAGGATGGAGAATAAATTAATAAAGAAGTCGCGATGACGAAAGCTGACGGTCTGGCTTTGAGCAGATCACTTGGTACCACATCTGGAGGTGCTGCTTGCCCGGGAAGGTCGGTGACGCTGCTCTTCCCGTGTAATATCTCACTGGCTTTAACCCAGCAAACGCCCTGGAGCAGGCTCTGCAAAGCCACGGGAAACAAAGACCATAATGCATCCATTAATGGCAGAAAGCTGCTCACCAGGGAAGGGAAATAGAATAAATTTTACTACCTTATTAAAAAAAATAAAACACAAAAAAATGTTCCTCACTTGTCCAGGAGCTAACACAGAGACAATAAGAGACAATAAGAAGCCACGAGCTGATGGTGCCCAGAGGCTCCCATTTCACACTTATTAAAAGAGAGCCAGCAATAACCGATCAGAGACCGAGAGAGCGATATGAGAAAGAAAAGAGGGGCTGGGGAGCAAGGCGAGGAAGAGGAGACGCTGCAGGTCCCCAGCCTGTGTCTCTGCAGCCCCCTGTGCCCCCAGCAAGCTCCTGGTGAGCTCTGAGCATCAGCCGCTCGCTCGGCTTTGCTGCTTCTGCACGTCTGCACAGAGCCCGGCACCTCTGGGGACCGAGACAAAGGCTGTGCTGCCAAAGGAGCGAGTCCCCGGCTTTTCTGAGGTGGATAAATGGATTTATGTTAAAAACACAAAATGGGATCGGATAGGAAGGGAGCTCCCTCCCACTCTTGGCACCCTTCGGTTTCAGCTCTTGAGACCTCAGAGGGTCACATCGCTCCCCACATCCCTGCAGTGGGTTCTGAGGACAGCACCAGCAATCCCTGGAGAAGCTGGTGTCCCACGGGATGTGCCAGGCCCCCGGGGAGCAGCACCAGCCCCATCACGAAGGCTGTAGGAGGGAGGTCCTGCTGCTCCTACCCCCACTCCTCCAAAGCCCTCCTCATTTCATAGGATCACGGAATGGTTTTGGTTGGAAAAGACCTTTAAGATCAAGTCCAACCGTTCCCCCAGCACTGCCAGGGCACCACTAACCCCTGGCCCTCAGCACCACATCTCCACGGCTTGGAAACCCCTCCAGGGATGGGGACTCCACCACTGCCCTGCCCAGCCTGGCACAGCCCTTCACAGCCCTTCCCACCAAGAAATTGTTCCTCACGGCCAACCTCAACCTCCCCTGGTGCAACTTGGGGCTGTTTCCTCTTGTCCTGTCACTAACCTACAAAAGATTACATTTTAAAATAATAATTTCACAAAAGCCAAACACCATTTGGTTCCATCACCTCCCATCCCAGCACTCTGCCAGAACAAACTCCGGGCTGGGGCTCCTCAAAAAGGCTCCGTGTTGGGGCTCCTCAGAAAGGCTCCGTGTTGCTCTGTGGGACCTTCTGAGCTCAATTGAAGAGCACAAAGTTGTGCAGGTGAGGACACACCTGGGACAAGAGTCAAAGGCTGCAGCAAGTTACGCTGCCAGAAGCTGTGATGCCACCAAACACCCCATCAAAAAATGGCCAGCCAGCTCCACGTTCCCCCAGCACAGCATCCCCAAACCAACGCATCTCCCCACCTCTTCTAGGGGAAAAAACCAGCGTGGGTTTGGTCACTGCTGACCTGGCACAAAGGGATGGGGCTGGCAGGCACGCATTTAAGAGGACTTGAATTGCAGCTCTTCTCAAAGGCAGGACCACCAGCATCCCCGCACTCGAAATACTAAAATCAACAACTCAAGTGCAACCATAAGTACTCCACACGACAACAACAGGCCCTTCTCAGCGCTGAAGTGGGCACAGTCATTTATGATGAATAGCATCCAATACGCAGCTCTGGACACAAGCACATCTCCCTTATTTCTATTCCCGCAGCCCCATGTCCCAGCACAGCCCAGTCCAGCTGCTCAGGGTCACAACTGGGTCCCACCAGCAGCACCCGAACCCCTTTGATCAGATTGTAGCCCCGTAAATTGGGAACAGAGCCAGGGACACGCAGCACACCCCAGAACACCACCATGGCTCCGGCTGCCAGGGTAACACCAATAAAGCCCCGTGTAATGAAGACAGAAAGCTGAATTTATTTTAATTTGGAAGTTTAAGGGTCTCCAAGCGTTTCAGGTACATCTTGGTTTGCATTTTTAATTTGGAGCTGGCTAACAGCGCAGCAGCGGTGCCGGGCAGGGCAGACAAAGGCACCTCAAGGGCAGTTTTTTGGGCTTGCTAATGAGAGCTGGGTCAGCGCTGTCTGTCGTGCTGCAAAATGGACTTCTCCCCTTTCCCTCTAGAGTTCAACTGCCTGAACTCTCATAAAACCTAAACCACAGCGTGTGCAACCAGAGGCCGTGACCAGAACCATCTTCCAAAGCCTCAAAGTGCTGCCAAACACAGCAGCAGGAGAAGATGAAGGCAAACAGAAAAGGTAAGCACAGGGGAAGCATCGCACAAGCACTCATGCTGCTGGTGGACATCAGCAGCTCTTGGGGTCTACAAATCCAACCCAAGCCTTCATCCCACCAGCCAGGTCCCACATATGTCCTTGTCCCCCCACAACACCAGCAGCAGCTGAAGCTCTGGAGCCAGGCGCTGCATCAGGTCAGGATCCCTTCCCCCATCAGCGAGGAGGTTGGGTGGAAATTGCTCCTCAACGATGGCCTGAGCTCCTGTGGAAATCCACCCGCGCTGGCTTGCTCAGCGGGCTGGAGCAGGGCTACCTTGAGTCACTGCTCCAGCCTAGGAGCCAAAAGATGAACCCAGCAATCACCCAGTGCAAGAGCATCCTCACAAAACCCCATTCCCCAAGGAGGAACAGACCCCAAGGGCCTGATCCTGCCACCCACCCAGCACCGCAGCCCTCCCCGCTGCCTGCGCCGGGATCGCTGACATTTTTCCGGAGCCACGGCAGCCGGCACAGGGTGGGGGGGAGGCCCGGGGGCTCCCCGCTTCCCACGCCGAGCATCTTCCATCTGGCTCCCGCAGCCCCGTGTCCTCCCCCGGCCCAGCACGCAGCCCGTAGCTATGGCAGCGCTGCCGCGGGGATTGGGAAGGAAAGGTTCAGCCAGAGCCCGAAATCTCGGCGTTTTCACGGCAGATCCGCTCCGGCAGCGCCTCGCGAGTCGGTCCCGTCAGCCCAGGAGGCCTTTCTCATCCCGGCAGCGCGGCGAGACAACACCAGAGCCATCCCCTAATAAATGCAAACAGGGCGGCGTAAGCGCATATTAAGTCAGGCTGGTATCAGTTTATCTGTAACTAATGTAATATTATTGCAAGTACATTTTATTCGCTGCTAATTATCGGCCACTTGGATAATTCATAATTCTTGAAAATTGCCAGCAGCGGCTTTAATCACGCTGCTCTGCTGACGGGCAGCAGGAATAAATCACCTCCCTTCGGTGGCACCGGGAGCGGGGGGACAGCCGGGGTGTCCCGGGGGGTGGCCCTGGAGCAGCTCCGGCCAGGGGGGCTCTCCGGGAGCTGCCTCATCCGACAGCAGCCGAGAGAAGACCCTCAGCAGTGCCCAAACCCGCAGCTCTCTCGTCATCCAACACCAAAACCACCAAATCTGGCAACCCTCAGGAGGGAGGAAGGCCAACTTCGCAAAACTCACCCCAAACCCTCAAATAAACCCAACCCGCCCCTCCGAGAGGAACGAGAGGAAAGCATCCCGCCCCGCGGGGACGCAGGCACAGGCCAATCCATCTGCTTGGCCAAAGCAACGCTCGTATTAAAACCAAACATGGATTTTTTCTCGGTTGGCAATGTCGGGGGCTCGGCCCTTTCCAGGAGGGAGGGAAAACAAAGCAGGAATGTTGCTGGCAGCCGGTGTGGGAAGGCAGCAAGCGCTGCCCGGAGGAGGGAACACGCACAATTCCCAGGCTCCTCGGGAAGCCCGGGAGGTTTGTTACAAAACGTGCTGTTTTGCAACGGCGATGTTCTGGCTGGCAGGAAGGAGGAAGGAGGGTGGTTTCGTAACCTTTGCCATGACAACACCAGAAGGGTCGGCTGCTTTGGCCACACGACCCTGCTGAAAATCCCCAAACTTGTTAAACAAACCAAGCCCAGCTCTGCAGCAGGAGGAGACAGGTCTCGTGCCACCAACCTCCTGCCCACCAGGAAGCTCAAAGAAACCTCACAACACAACCACTGAATTTATTCCTTGCAGGACAGGTTCCTCCAGCCGGAGTATGAGCACACCAGCGCTGCCCAGCAAAACCAGTTGGGACGTATATCCACTTCCAGTGGTTTGCCGGGAAGAAACTTGCCTGTTATATCCACAGCCAGATCCTAAGGGGTACTTTTCCTAAGGGATACGCTTCTCTCCTAAGGGATGTTTTCTCAAGGACTTCCTCTCACATCACCACGGCCACGAGGCCCGCGGCTCGCTCAGCAGGACACGGCAGAGAGGTTTGTGGCATCGAGTCAGCACTACAATATGAGATTTTAATTGTTGGCAATAAACCTTTAAGCCTCAGATGGGATTAACAAGAGCTTTTTCTCCCCATGCTTATTAGAGCCTAATGGAGACCAGCTTCGCCGCTTTTCTCCCTCCCTGCCCCCTTCCCACCTTGTATATTTGTAGCATGGCAACATGCATTTTTACAGCCCCTTATTATGCAAGGCTTTTTGCAAGGGTAAGAGAAAAAGCAAACAAAACTTCAATTAACAGCTCATTTTTACACAAGATACTCCTCAGTAATGATTTGCTATCAGCGCAGAAGGAATTAATGGGAGAGGGCGAACAAAGCGGGCGGCTGCTGCGGGGTGGGATGTCGGGAGCCCTGGGAGGGGAGCGATGAGGGCTCCGCTACCCATCCACCACCCCTCAAACCAAAGAGCCGCACCGTGCCAGAGCTGCCTAATTACATTACATCAAATCACAACTTCCTTTCGACCCGCCGTTAGCAACGTGGACGCGCACAGGGCGGCGGGAAGAGCAGCGCTGCTGGGGCACAGCCCCATCTCCCGCATCCCCCCCCGAGCATCGCAGCCCAGCAGGGACCAGCACACGCCCAAAGACACCCTTGCTGCTCTTCTCCTCCTCCCCGCGTCTTGCGCATCCCATAATTACCAAAACAGCACCAAAGCCNAGACAAAAGCCCAAGAGAGACGCCGGCTCCCCGGCTCGTCTGCAGGCGCTGCGGCGGAGCCAGGGGAGTCTCGGGCACTTTCCTGAGGCGCAGCGCAATAAATCCACGGGAGAGGCCCTTCGTTCTCTTCGGCTAACGCAATTAATTTGTTAATTCGTTACAGAAGAGAGGCGTAATAAGGGACAAGGCACTTCCTGATTACCACCAACGAGATGGTAACCAAATTCCCTTCCTTTGGAAGCTCAGGATGGTCCCCCAGGGCTCTGCTGAATTTCCAGCTGGCAATGGGCTGGTTCCCTTCCAACCAGCTCTTGTGGGCAGGGCTCGTCCTCAGTTTTCACGGGTAACTCATGTGGGTGCTGGCCTCCAACCCACACAACTGGAAACCCAGAAACCAAGCTCTGAAACCGGCCCTCGTAGCCTTTATATGTGTGGTACATACCTCATCTATAAAGTCTTGATAAGCCTAAAAAATCACGTACAGAAGGCAAACCGACAGCGAGACACCATCCCAAGCCTGCCAACAGCCCAGCACCCAAAGAGGGGCCCCATCCAGCCCGGTTTTCAGTTTGCATTAGCTCTGAAGCCTGAGAACAACCGATTAAAGTCACCTCACCTTCACCACCTCGTAGAGAATTAGAGCATGATGGGGGGAGTCAGGAAAACACACCATGAAGATTTTCACACTCGGAGCGTAGCACAACCCAACACACCCTCCAGGACCAGCACAGCCGGAGGACACAGACCTGGCATCATGTTGGTGCAGAAGTAGAGACACCCATGGTGCAAACACCAGTGGAGGAGCCTCAGCCAGGCTGAGGAAGGAACAAACAAGCTGGTTTTTTCCCCAAGCCCCCAGCAGCGTGCCCCTCTCCAGCACGTCACCAGCCTATTAATAAAGCACAATGTTCCACTGGATTCAAAGCAAACATCTGGTTTACACCACTCACTGGCAGCACCCACAGCATCTACAAGTCAAATGTGAAGCTGTTTGCACCAAAGGTGGCCACCAAGCATCACCCATCCACCTGCAACCTCTGGTGACAAGAGGATTGTCCTTCTTGGGGACATACACGCACAAGAGGCATCAAACTGACTCTTCACAGCTTGGCTTCAAAGCAGGCACCATGCATGGAATCACAGACTGGTTGGAGTGGGAAGGGACCTTTCAAGGTCAACTCATCCAACCCCCCTGCAGGGAGCAGGGACATCTGCAACCAGAGCAGGTTGCTCAGAGCCCCGGCCAACCTCACCTGCAATGGTGCCAGGGATGGGGCAGCGACCACCTCTCTAGTCTAAATCTCCCTCTTTTAGTTCAAACCCACCACCCCTTGTCCTGTCCCAACAGGCCCTGCTCAAAAGTTTGTCCCCATGTTTCTGACAGGTCCCATTAAATCCTGCAAGGCCCCAAGAAGGTCTCCCTGGAGCCTTCTCTTCTCCAGGCTGAACAAGCCCAACTCTCCCAGCCTGGCCTCCCAGCAGAGGGCTTCCAGCCCTCCCATCATTGCTGGGGCCTCCTCTGGCCCCGCTCCACCAGGTCCATGTCTCTGCTGTGCTGAGGACTCCAGAGCTGCCCCAGCACTGCAGGGGGGTCTCCCCAGAGCGGAGCAGAGGGGCAGGATCCCCTCCCTGAAGACTGACTGAGTGCCAAGCCAGGCTGCGTGACTCAGAGCTTACCCCAGGAGCAAGCTGTGTGTGCTGCAGCTCTGGATCTGTGCATATATATTATCCAGGATCTACATGAAAGCCACCTTCCTCTCCCTGACATTCACCACCCAACCAGCGGCAACCTCACCCGCTGCTGTTGTCATTTTAATGGCAGGTTTACTTTTCACAGCGGAGGCATTAATTTGGGGTTATGCTACGAGGAAATTCAAAGGCAGATCTTAAGATCAAAGAACAGCTGAGGAACCATCGATGGTTCCCCACGGGGAAACGGGGCCTGGCTCAGGTGCTCGTGGTAGGAGCACGGATGCTACGGGAGCGAATCTTAAGAGATGTCATCTCAGGGCATCTTCACCATGACCCAGCACTGCGGTCAAAGGAAACGGGGGCAGAGGACTCCCAGCTCCTTCCCTGGATGCAGGCAGGACGTAGAGCACCAGAGAGGGAACCTGAAGTTTCTTGAGCATCACCGCCAGCACCCAGGAGGCTCCCACCAAGAGATCCCATCCAAGCTGAGGCACGGGTGTACTCTGAGCATCCACATCCCCTCCAGTCCACTTGGCTCCAGGGTCAGCACCCTGGGAGCTTGCTGCCTTTCTGCTTATTCCAGGACTACAACTTAACATTAAAAAAAAAAAGCATTCAAATTCCACCAGCAAAAGGTCAGATGCCATCCAGGACCCCACAGAACCCCCCCGACAGCGCTGCAGCCCTCCCCACCACGCCAGCCAGGCTCTCCTGGCAGGTACTGGGGAGCTCTGGCATTCCAGTGTGCTCTTCCTTTTGGAAAAATTTATCCTCTTTTACAATTCAGAGCCAAGCCCCGAGCAGTGATTGAAATTCAATCAGCAAAGGCTGAGCCAGGGAGGAGAGAAAAGCCCCATGGTCCATTACCAGCCTTATCAGTCCGTAAGACCCACTCAAGGTAACCGCGGGGAACGAGGTGCTTTATCACGGGCACAGGTACCTAACGGAGAAGGGAACGGTGGAGAAACATGTATCCAGTGCGGGAGCTCATAGAATGAAGATTTAAGCCAGGTTTCCTCAGTCCCTGCTTTTTCACAGTGGGATTTTCGCATCTCCTCGCTCCCAGCGCGCCCCTGCCACCCACCCTCACGGGAGAGGAACTTAACCCGGGCTTGGATTCAAACCACCTCTGCTCTTTAGTTAGCTTTGGGGCTTCAAGTGGATTTTATTTTTTTAAACGCTTAATGCATAATAAGAGAAAATTATAATTAAGAGCAGCTGACAAATTGCACTCAAAGTAAATAACTCTTTACCTCCATTAATAAAACAAAATGCTTTTCTAAAAATTAGTGTAATTACAACTTTCTGCCTTTTTTTTTTTTTGCAAATGATTTCACCCTGTCTGGCAACGACTGGATTTCAATCACTGCACCCACTGCCCGTGGGCAGGAGGCCAGAGACTCTCAGATCATACAGAAAAACAGATCTTAAAGAAGCCTTCAGGGGTTTCTGGGTGCCGGCCTCAAAGAGCGGGACTCTAAGGAGACTCTCAGAGGATCCCACGGGTGGGCTTTGTGGTCAGCACCAGAGATCACGTCTGAAATCCTGCCCTTGTCACCTGTGTGGGACTGGACATGGTGGAGGAGGTCCCAGGCATCAGTCTGCACAGATCCATAACCTTCCAAGGCCAGCCCAAGGGAAGGGTTTATCTCAGAAGCTCATAAAACTCATGCCCAGGTACTCCTATTCAGTTAGAGCTGGAAGGGAAAGGACCTTTCCCAATAGAAGGCTTTGCTACATTCCCTGATGAGGCTCCCAAAAAAAGATTTCCCTTCCTCAGTCATGAGAGCAAGATCCTTCCTTCCTTCCAGAGCCAGAACGCCGCAAAACAAAACAAACAGAAGGGCTGCTATTTATTTTCCCCTAAGCAAAGGAAACGAGAGCAAACCAGGAACGCACGAGTCAAGCTGCAGCTCACGCAACCCGTGTCAACCAGGTCCCTCTGGTCCATCCTCAGCCCCGCTGCGAGGCCAAGGCTCATCCCCCGCACCAGCAAAATCCCAATTCAGGCTGGATTCGGTGCCACATGGATCTGCCCAGGGGTACGGCAGCGGGGCTGCATCATCGCCGCTCTGAGGGGCTCAGGGCAGCCCAAGCAGAGCTCTGCAATCCTGAATTTTCATGGCCACCCATTCCACATCCAAGCATCCCCGCGATGCCAGCTCAGCTCCCGCCGGGAGGGCGATGCCGAGCTGCAGGAAGGCTCCGCAGGCAGCGGGAGCCTGGACTGGGAGAGGTTGGACACAGCCTGCATGTAAAAAAAGGGTCGAGTCACTGTGCATGCCCCAAACGCCTTGCTGGAACCCCTTTATTTGGTCATTTAATCCAGATTACACGGCCCCAGACAGGCTGAGCTCGGCGAGCTGCCGCCCGCGCCTTGTTGCTGTCCCACGCTCAAAAATTAAGCCAGAAAATACAGATGCCTTGCACACAGGCCCGTCCCCTGGTTCACGCTCGGATCGAAAAAGCCTCTACCCGCCACGGCAATGAGGATGTGCAGCTAATTAACTTTCTAGGAGTCACAGATGAGCAGGAAAACGCACATTAAGAACGGGAACTTGCGACGGGCACGTCTCGGAGGAATCAGCAAATTGCATAAGAGGAATCTTTATTCCGATTATAAATTAACACCAGCGACAAGACCCAACACTTTTTTTTTTCACTACTTCGTGAAATAATTAACCCTTTGAATCCAGCTCCATGCAAATCAGGATTAGGAGCCTTCCGTCTCCGGCGGGTGGAAGCGCGTGAGGTGCTGGTGCCGAGTCCATCACCGGCATCCCCAAACTGCATCCAGGGCACAAGTGCTTGTCCTGCCTCATTGTACACCAGGTATGGGTTGGGAATCACCACACGGCTCCCCCCTCCCAAAAAATGATGCTTCCCATGGTCTAATCCAGCTGTGGTTCAGCCTTGAGAAAGGAACCGCGATTCCAGCGTCCATGGAGCAGGCGTGATGGTCTCTCCTCCCCCTCCTGCAGCTCCACCAGCCACGCACTATTCTCGGCTTTCCCCCCGGTACGTGACTTGCACGGATTTAGAAAGCAAAGCGGACATCCTCAGGGCACATTCAGAGCCAAACGAGGCACCGTCGTTATTAAACGGGAGAGCATCCCTCGGGTATCCGTTCATCGCGTTCCCAAATCCTTCCCAGGGGTGCTCGCCAAAAATAGCCCAAAAATTCACTGCCCAAAGTGCCCAGTCCCAGCCTGTATTCCCCAAAAGCTCGCAAGCCTCGATTTGCAAAGCCAGAAAAGGGCAGGAGCACAACACAAGGATGTTTTGAGAGGGTTAACGGGATCCGGCCTCCTACAAACATCCCCACTCACACCGCCCCACTCTACTCCATCCCACAGGAAGATCCTGCTCCTGAAAACCATTATGCAGCTGCAAACTGCAGCCCCAAGTATTTCAAACGGGGTATGAAACACAAGCCCCGGACCCCAGGAAGGGGGTTTCAGTCGCACTGGTGCTTTCTTGAGCACAAGGGGCCATTGCTGGCACCCGAGGAGCACGCACCAACCCAGGCAGAAGGCTTTTAAGAGGCACTTCAGTTACTATTTGGTTTAAATCTAAGGAATGGTCTGTCCCGTCACATGCGGCTTTATTGATTTACTCTGTACTCAGAGAATAAAAAAAACAAACCACAAGAAACCCTGTATCTAGCTGACGGAGGGGGATGGAATCCAATTGAAATGGTATTTCCAGGACACAATTACAGCCCCGGCTCCCCATCCTCCTGTCCCCGATCAGCTTTTACAAGAGAAGTATTGGCAGGCTCCTGCTTATAACTGAGTAATAGCCCATCAGCTCCCTCCCTGGGTTATCTATTAACTCCTGGTCCTCCTGCAACATCTGCCCTCCTCTCCCTCGCCCTTGAGCCCCAATCAGCTCCCCCAGAGGAGACCCCAGGGCTGCCCCAGACCCACCCGGGTCCTGGACTGAGCTCAGCTCCGGCTGCAGCCCCGCGCCCACCACGAGTGACAAAGCCGCTCTCCGCACGCGGACAGATATTTCCGAGCAAAATGAAGCCTCGAGGTAGAGGAGATGAAGCTGATTAAGCCTCATTATCCTATTTAGCGTAATGATCGCAGAGCCGAGAGGACGTCACGCAGCCGGGGAGCGGAAAGAACAAGGCGGTTAATAGAAACACGGAGGCACGTGGGCAGGTACGGCCGGGCCAACGTGCAGCCCAGGAGGGATTTATGGTGTCCCGCTATGGCCAGTCTGCTTCCTCCTCTTCCCTACCCATGCCACCTTCCCAACCCCACCAGCACCACGTCTGCGAATCCCCCTTTGCACAGAGGAGCATTTCAGGGCAGGGACTTGCAGGAGCAAGGGAGCTCCTGGAAGCTTCAACATGGACAATTCCACTGAGCCTGGACCCAGCATCCCACCCAAAGTCCACCTGCGTGGGCACAGGACCGCTCCTGGGAACTCCAGCACCACCAGGAGAGGTCTTAGGGATCCAGCAGCTCCAAGACAAAGGTAACACACGTGCATGCGAAAATTCAGCAGTAAAAGCAGCCAGGGACTGTCCGAAAACCTGGATGTGTCCTCTGGACTCTCATGAGGCTCCTCCAGGTTGCCAGAGCAAGAAACCATCACAGAAACCCAGTAAAACATCCCACTCTGAACAGAACCCAGCCCCGCCAGCAGAGCTGCAAGACAGATTTGAAGGATGAGAATAATAATACTTAATATTCCAGCATTCTTATGAGTTACAGTAGACCCAAAATAGCTACTCAGCAACCAGGGACCAACTGCGCAGAGCAGTATTTTTAAGTAAACTCTCCCTCAACGCCTTCAGGTCCTGGCCTCGAAGAGCCCCAGCATCTCATACATCTCCCACCACCTGCCCCTCTCCATCCAGAAGTCTCCTCAAATACCAGCTGAAAGCCAAGTTCTTATTAAATAAGTAGCGTAGAGCAAAGGAAGGAGAGAAACCTGCTGCAGCATCCCCAGGGCCAGTGAGGGAAGAGGAAGAGAGGCTGTACATGAGTGGTTTAAGATATTCCAGAAACTATAGCAACGTCCTGCTGCAGACCCCGCTCTGCCGCCGCCTCCCCAGCCACCAGCGCAGCTGGGAAGGACACGCTTTGGCTGAACACGTGAGGAAACGGTGGCCAAAAGAAGGGAGAGCCCCTTTTTTTACGACTCCCAAGATCCGTTTCTGCCAGGGTCTCGCTGTCCCAGCGCACCCGAATGCCCCGCTGTGGTTTGCTGTCCTCCACCAGCTGATCCAAGCGCTCCCAGGCCAGCATCTTCTCCTCCTCCACAAGCCCAGCTAAAGGATGAACAAACACGTTAAAGGCTCCGCACGGGGGAAACGGCGAAAGATAAAGATGTAATAGATGAGATCTGCCTTTTGTAAGGAATTTAATGACTACAGCTGTTCGGCATCATTAACCAGTTTGTCTTGGAGGTTCAACCCTCCCACCAGCCCCAGCTCAGCCACCGAGCAAACACTCCGGTACCACCGCGAGCTCCCGGGCAGGGGCTGCAGCAGGAGCAGAGCCTTGCCCCCTCCCCAGGAGCAGGCCTGGAGTGATAAGGAGTCATTAAAAGCTTTTACTACCTGTTGCTATCCAGCAAATCAATTCTGGAGGAGCACCAGGCAGAGAGAGAGCGCAGGCTGTGCAAAGAGCAGGCTGCTAAAAAGGGATCCCTCGTCCTGGGGCCAGCGTGCCCCGTGGTCCCGCCAACATCCCTTCCTGCCCAGATTAAGTTGGGGGGGGGTGGAAAACCAACCCAGAGATCTTAACAGATTTAGAAAGAAGCAAGACTTGTTGGAAGTGAAGCACAACGGCTTAACCCTTGTCTGAGCAGCACTGAGAGAGGAGTCTGGGCTCCAAGTGAAGGGAGATGCACCTCAAGCCAAATTCCCCGGCCAGAACAGCCCAGGACTGACCAAGCACTCGCTGATTTTCCATTTCAACATGTTCAGCTTTAAGCTCTGCCTGTGCTCCTTCCATGGCATCCCCACTAACTTCTCCAAGTCTCTGCACACCCTGTCCTCTTCCTGGAGCACCCCAGAAGCCCCATCCCCTGCCCCTTGCAGGAGACCAGCCCCAGGAGCTGTCACCGCTGCCTCTGGGCAGGGAACCCAGGAGCCCCTCGTCCACCACCAGCTCTCCTGACCCGGCTTAAGTTATCTGAGAGGACAAGCAGCATTTTGCACTTGCACAAGCCCCAACAAGCCACATCCTGCCCACTCTCTGGCTGGAGGAGACACCCCAGCGCAGGGACGCTCCTTTCTGCAGGAAGCAAAACCCACAGGCAGCAGCATCAGCCGCGGAGCGTAAAACCTCCTGGAGCTCCGCGTTAGCACATGTAGCTACCAGAAGTCCCGTGGGACACGCGCACGGTGACATGCTCTCCTGCATGGTGCAAAGGAGCCATGTCGAGCCAAGAGGCAACAGCTCCTCTCTCGCCTTTATGGGTTTAAAGCAAGATGTAATCACGTATTTGTAACATCTATTGCATTTCCCCCTGCAAGACCATCGCCCTCACCACTGCGCACACCGACCGCTCTCGTCACCGCCCCATCCTGCTCTTTGCAACTGTTGAGCTGGTTCAACCATCATCATTTTATGCTGCCATCAGATGCCTGATCACACAGGCCGACGCTGAACTCAGCACCAGCCCCTCAGAAGTCTTCTTTCAGACAGTCCTGCCATAGGTTCCTGTGGTGCCAGCATCGCCTGCAGGACACAACAGACGGAGATGGCTCCTCAGGAGCTCTTCACATGGAAGGACACCACCGTGAGAGCTCCACAAGATGCAGCCAGCCCCAACAGAAGCCACACCCAACAGGAAGCTCTTCTAAACTAATCAGCTCCTGGTTCATATAATCCTGGCCTCACCCACCACCCCAACCATGACCACCTGGGGGAGGGTGGAGCCACAGAGACACAGGTGGGCCAGGTTCTGCCTCTGGAACATGAAGCCAGAAGAAACAACAAAACATTCTGCTAGGTTGTGACTCATCCCAAGGTCAACTCCAACTTGGGGCCCACAACTCGGGCCCCAGCACTTCAGTAACACAAGAATCTCCCTCCCCAGAGGCTCTTCCCCCATTTCAAACCGAGGCAGGGAGGAACGCCGGCCCTCAGGAAGAAGCGGGTTTTGTGGTGCCACTGTTGACCCACCCAGTTGGGAAACATCAGCTTCACGCAGCTGATCAAACACACCCCTGGCCCACCCAGCACCTCGTAGCGAGGGCGATCGCTGCCAACGCAGGCAAGAAGAAAAAAAAAAACCCAGGGTTTGATGGCAACCAGCTTTGAAGGGCTCCGGCTGCTCGATGGCAGCCCCCGGCCCCCCATCTCATCCTGCAAAGGATTCGGGAGCCCTGAGAAGAGCCAGGACACGGGCAGGCAGAGAGCCAGGCTCCCAGCCACCAACACCGCTGTCGTTTCATTTATTTGTTCTTTCATGCACCCATTTGCACTGGAGGCGACGCGCCGTAATATCAAGCAATTTTCTTCATAGCTGAGGGTGCGTTTGACCGGACCTGTTCTACGAGAGGCTCACAAGGTGCTGTGGGCTCCCCTGGACACGTAATCAGCTGTGCTGCTCTTCAACCAGAAAGCCTCACGCTCCTTGTAGCCACAGATAATCCTCCCTTCCACTAAAATAAATAAAAAAATTTTAAAAGCTCTTCGGAAGTTTTTGGAAACGTCTTTTCTGACTAAGACATTCTTGCGTTTCCAGCTGTGAAAATCCAACAGCTTCCAATTTATTTAATTTTTTTTTTTTTTTTTTTAACAACGCTCTTTGACAGTACAATGGTTCATTCCATTTTGAAACGCTTAGAGGGTTGGCAGCTCTGCAAATTAAACCCCTGGGCTGAGACAGGAGGTCACACCTGAGCTGTTTGCAAAGTGTTGCCAGCGAAAAGAACAAAAGCAGAAGCGTGGAAAAAAAAAAAAGACGGAAGAAAAAAAAAAAACCCCCACTCATCGCAGACAGCCTAAAGCTACACTCAGCACTGGCAGAGCCACGCAGGAACGGGGAGAAAACCCGGTTTCACTAAACCTGTGATAGAAACCAAGCTGCATCCAGCTTCTGCCACAGCAGAGCTGAAGGAAGAGCAGAACCCCCCAGCCCAGGGACACGCACTTACCAGCGCCGGGAGGAGCAGGTCGGCGAAGTAGACGAAAGCTGCTCCCAGAGCAAAGCCCACGGCCACCGGGAAGAAGGCGAAGGCTCCGAAGCTGCCGGACTCCTCAGCCATGTCGATAGCCGGGGCCAGGAGGGACCAGTAGGAAGCAGCCAGCATGACCTGGGAGATAGAAGGGGAGCGGTGAGAACCACGCAGGCACCGCTCTGACCCCGGCCGTGGCACGGCAGCACCACCAGCACCTCTGCCAGCAGCTCAGCCTCCGGCCAAGGAGCCCCCTGAGCTCACCCCCAGGAGCCACGTGGTCGTGTCAGCCCAGCAGAGCTGTCAAAACCTGCTTCCCAGTCGAATAAAGGATGGAGAAAGGAGGTTTTTCAAATTTTCATGAAGAGTGGTTCTCTTGGCTCAGAAGTCCAAGGCAGCAAACGAACAACACGGGCTCGTTAGGACAATTTTCTGCGGAGCGAGCAAAACTACAGCAGCAGAGCACGAAAACCACCCTCCCCTCAGATGTTCTGCAGGGACAGGAGCAGGTCCACGACCCTGCCGACCACCGTGCCCCAGCCAAAGCCAGCGTCATCCAGATCCCTCCTGCATCCAGCTCTGGGCTTCTCCACAGGGGAGGAAGGAAACACAGCCTTGATCTCATGCAGAAAAAGGATTAATAGTGGATAACAGGAGCGGAAGAGCCATCTCCAAACTAGCTGAGGGCATGCCATGGCTTTGCCACGCAGATTTAAGCCTGCCGAGGTCCCCACCTCACTACCCTAGACCAAGGAGACTGCAGAATGAGGGCTTGGCAGCTCTGCACCGACCAACGCTTGGGCTGCTCTGGCCCCAGCATCCAGGTCAGGAGGAGAACAAAGTCCCATCCCAAACAGCAACATGCCAGCTCCTGGCACAGACCAGGGCTGCCAAAGTCCTACCACAATGTTTCACCAACAGTTTGCACCGCAAAAATAAACCCTTCCAGGAGCAGAGTGGTTTTCTTCCTTGCTTGCTGCAGGAAGGGAGAAGGGTCAGCACCCAAAAAAACATTAAAAAAAAAAAAAAAGAACAGAATTTGGGACTTGTGAGTATCTCCAAACCAGCCTGGTTCAGAGTTGGCTGCTCAGGGTGTTACCCAGGGTAGAGAACAAAGCCAAGCAAGGCACCAGTTTCACAAGCTTATACTAAATAACATCCTATTAACGTGCATTTCATCACCTTATCTCCTCCTCTCCTCCGCTGCCCAGCTCTGCACTGGGCTGGGTTAATTCCCAAGTCACCAGCCCAGCATCACTCGCAGCCTTGGCCCCGGCTTCTCTCCCTGCAGCCGCTCAGCTCCGCGGGAGCTCAGCTGAGACCAGGGATCGGTCCCACCACACGCTGGGAGGAAGCAAGGCAGCGAGACAAGCACAGATGGGCTTCAAAATCATGCCGGGATCTGCGTTGGGCTTTGGGGAACGGTCTGTACCAGCAAGGCAGAGAAGCAGTGGCACTCACCACCCTGTCACGGGTGAACAAGGTCCACGTTGCCTTGGGGTGGACAAGGCGATGCTCGGAGCTCTCTCCCAGCCCTGCCCAGGAGCAGGGAAGTACAAAGGGGAGCTTCCCACAGAGAAAGGGCTGCGGGATAAGGATCCAGCAGGAACGAGCAAAGCGAGCCTGGAGACGGCAGCAGGGGTGATGCTGCGAGGAGAGCTGACTCCATCTCCCCGTCCAGCAACCCCTCCACGAAGTCTCACCCGTAGGATGCTCCGCAGAGAGGCTGCTCCGCTTGCTCTCACGGCGCGAGCGTTCGCCCGCAGAAGAGAGGTGTGTAATAAACATTTTAAATAGCTTTTAACCAAGGAACGAGATGCCTATTGCTGTAGACACCAGTCCCCGAGGGATTGTGTAAATCTCAGCTCGCTATGAGTAAGAAGAGAGCGGGCTGTCACGGCAGGCTTACCCACGGCTGTCAAACTTCATATTTCAAATGCCACCTCCTTTAAAAAAAACCCCAAAAAACACAACCACACACCCCAACATGGAAACACAAGCAACAGGGAACGGCTTTGCAGAATTATATTGTCATTTTATGTTAAGATATCATTTCCCCACGGAAAAACAGAGGCCTGACACTGCTCAGCCTCCAGATCCCGTCACCAAAGTCAGCGATGGAGCTCCCACCAGCTCCGCTGTACTGGGGCTCTGGGGGAAGGAGATGACAGAGCTTAAAGCCCCCCAAGGAGCAAACTGCTGGGCTGAACCAGCCACCCTCCCCTGCTTGGGGAGGAAAAGCCATTTAATCCTACACCTTTTTATGCAGAGAAAACCCTGCCCTGACCCCAGGGCAGGTCATTGCCCTGCAGCAGAAGGGACAAGGTCCCTGTGACCATCTCTGAGCTCAGGTCGGGGTTTAGGGACAGGGGTTTAACTGGGAGCAGCCCAGGTCCTGCTCCAGGGTGCCAGCTCCTGCCCACCCTGCTCAGCACCAGAGCTGGCATTTACCCCTCTGGTTCAGCACGTCCCTTATCAGGGGATGCTCAGGAGCTAACAGAAGGGGAGGATTTCTGCCAGCAACCCAATCTAAGTAACAAAACCAACAAGAAAAACATTCACACTATTCCAAATCCGTGCAACTGTCCAGCCAGGGACAGGAACCCAAACCCCACCAACATCACCGAGCAAGTTGGTGTCAAAGGCAGGAATAAAAGAGAAAAAAAGCCTGCCTGGGCTGTCCTCAGATCACTAAAACACGAAGCCACTTGGGCAGAGGGTAGGATTTCCTGCACAAAGCCTTCCCTCACACCAGCCCCGCTCAGCACAGCAGCGAGGGCAGCAGGGGACCCGCAGAACCAGCTCGCTGGCACCGGGACACGTGCCTCCTGCCAAACAGGATTTGGGTATTTTTGCAGAGACTTTGTGCTCTTGGCAGAGCCAAGATTCAACAATGCCACAAATCCAGCAGCTGATGACATGGTTGATGGGGGAGGAGGAAGCACGCAGAAGGCAGCTGCGTATCCAAAGCATCCCCGGGTTGCGGGGAGCCCAAACCCTTCCCTGGGATCCACCAGCGTAAGCAGAGACAAAACGCAGGCTCAAAACCCGACTGCCTCATGCTACAGAAAATGACTGAGCCCAGTTCTGTGTCCTCACACTGATGGGAAACCCTCAAAACGCGCCAGGCAGCGGGATTTCTAACCACAGCGTGCCCCAACACCTCTCTCAGGGCTCACCCTCCGCCGCTGGCCCCTGGGCACCAGCAGCTCCTTCCAGGTAGGGACTCAATGCGGGTGCCTGGTCCAGGCCCTCCAAAACACTCGGCTCCCAACCTCCCCCTCACCTGCACTGCTGAGCCAGCATCGTCCCAGCTCAGCCCATGCAGCTCCAGAGCTTTTTTTGTTGTTTTTCCTGCAAATATAGAACAAACAAGACAATGATCTTCATCCCCAAACGCAGCTGGTCCTGCCGGATGCCGGCGGAGAGTCCCTGCACATCCAGGTCTGGTATCACTGGGGTGAAATTCAGGCCCTCATCTCACTCGCTGCAAGGGACAACACCTCATCACACTCCTCACGATCATCAGGATGAGAGCAGCAGCTCCACGGGAAGCGCTGGTGGCACACGGATCAGAAACCCCCAACCCGTGTGCAAGCCAAGGAGATCCCCTTGGCAGGGCGGGAAGGGAAAGCGGAAGGTGAGTGACTGGCAGGACGTTTTCCCTGCCAAGCTTTTCAGCTTGACTTCATTAAGGCTCCTGCAACGAGAACCAGCCTCCACAGACCTGTGTAAATGACTGATGATGTTTTAAGCGGCACCAAAAGGGAATATCTGATTTCAGACGGGGCTCGTGCAGTTTAAGGAGCGTGTCTTGGTGATTTTTCCGCTTCACCCGGGACAGAAGAAGACATCAAACTGTGACCCAGCAAGAGGAATAGAGGGAAGGAGGACTGCAAGTGTTCATGGTGTCTGAGAGCACAGCACCCCAGGGTAACACCAAGGCAACACAGAATACCTAAAAAAAGTCTTCCTTGAGATTATCAAGATTTAAGATAAAAGCCAGAATTCCACATCAGATGCCCAAGCGAGCAAAGCCTTGTCTCCATGGAAACACATCACCTGAGAGGCTTTCACATCCAAAGCCCTCTGTTATCCATGATTTCCAGGAAGGGAACTGAGGCAGAGAGGAGCTAAACACTCAGACTCCAGAGCAGAGCTGCTCCGTGCCAGTGACCAGCCTCACAGGTCCCCTTCGCCCGAGACGACGCTTGTGCCATCACATGGGACCAGCTCGAGCCGTGGCAAAAGGGGATCCTGCTCGGCAGCTGCAGCGTGCAGCACTGTGACCGTGTGCCCAAGCTCTGGGGGGATCCCCCTGATCAGATGGTGCGTCTGCAGCAAAGGCAGCTCCAAGCCACAGCTTTCGGGATCCCAGCCTAACACTCCGCAACCTGGACCGTCCTCCTCGAGGTCACCCAGACAACCCGGTCCCATGTTCTCCTCCTGGCTCGGCAGTGGGAGAGAAGCTTTTAATTAATGCTGGGTTTGTTTTGCTTCACAAGCTCCCAGAAGAGAAGCAGGTAAATAGTTACCAACAGAGGAGAACCGCCCGTTATCCCGTTTTTCCAGCAATCCTGGTCTCGGAGAGCACCGTGCACACTCCCTGGAACCCGAGCAGTTATCAGGAACCCTGAGCTAAGCACTAAACCAGCCAGATCTGAAGTGACTACCTGCCTCCGAAAGAGCAGAAAAAGGAGGTTTGCTGGCTCCGACAGAGGAGGTTTAATTAAACCCAGCAGCCCAGACTCCGGAGCGCAGATAAAGAGCAACTTAAGTTCTGTCTCTCTCTATCCCAGCGCCTGGAGACACAGCCCGTCCGTGTCTGCAAGAGACCCACAGCAAGGACACGGCGCTTTAAACAGAAACCCCTTAGAGCAAGGGTGGTGTCCACGATCTGAGCAATGCCGCTGCGTGAAGAAACGCTTCTTAAAGGGAATGAGGAGAGAAAACGGTGCAAAACTGGCTTTTTCCCCCTCCACGAAGCCAGCCTGCCAAATGGGAGGACACATCAGCCCCTGCCAGACACAGGACAGGGCCATGGGCACATCTGGAGCAAACCAAGCCAAAAGGAAGACGGAAGTTTCAACTTCTCATGCTTTTGCCACATCGACCACACAAACCTTCAGCCTCCGAGCAAGGACCCAGTGAGCCCAGCAGCCCTAGAAGCAACCGTGGCACGATCACCAGTGAATCTGTTATTGTCCTCTGGAAGGGCTGCAGTGGCCCGAGGTGACACGGGCAGTTCAACCCCAGGAACATGACCTAGAAACCTCCACAGATCGCAGCTCGTCGGTGGTTTATGTGGCAGCACCTTCTGCCAGCGGGATCCGCCACGGCAGCTTTCCGGGCTGACATTCCCCTCCAGACACGGCAGCAACTCCAGGAAAAAATTCCCCTTTCCTGCTCCGAGCACAGCAAATTGAAAGAAGATGGGGGAAAAGCAAATGTTTGCAGGACTTCTGCTTCACCAGGCGAGCCACACCTCTGCCGCGCAGGGATGACTCAGTGGCCTGGCAGGGTGACGACGTGGTGGCCATGGCAAGGACGGCATCGCTCCAACCTCACGTTGCTTCACCCGGGCAAACACCTCGCTGGTACCTCCCCAGCTGGGCCAGGAGACCGCAACCGCACGGCGAGGGGACAGCCCAGCCCACGCTGTCCCCAGCAGCATCTCCCGACAGCCCAGCAGCAGCCCTGACCCAGTTCGCAGGGTGGGTCTGCCACAGAAAACCAGCTCAGAAATCAAACCACAGCGGAAAGCTCCAGAACGGGCAATTCCTAACCCAAGTGATTCATTTATAAATGACGGCCCAAGAATCCGCCAGAGCGGATGAGATGAATTATTCACATCATTAGCAGGTCGCGAGGCACGTTCCAGGGACGCTTGTTAGGGAGCAAACTGAGCTTTGTAGCGTTTCATGTCACCCCCCCGGCAGGCTCTTGCTCGGTGCAGTTGGGTTTGCTCCAGGAACAGCAGAAGTGCGATCTCCAGAGCTGCAAACACTCAACCAGCAGCATCTGGGGGTGCAGGAGGGGAGGGAGCCCCGTTCCACACACAGCCCCGGCACGAGCGGCGGTACCGCACGCTGCGGGACACGCTGGGCTCGTGCCTCACCCAAAACCTGCCCACATCTCAGGTGCCAGCTACGGTGAGCGGGACCGGGCAGAGCCCCGCGCGGCCTGGGAAGGTGCACCTTCCACCCAGAGCACATCCTCCAGCACCTGAAGGAAAACAAACATGATGCAACAAGTCTGAATGAGCCTTCACCTGCTGCCCATCACCCCAGCAGCTGGGCCGCAGGAGAAGGTCTATGTTCACAAGCTCCAGCACAATCTCAAGCCACACAGTCTCATGCCTTCCACCAGGGAGGACGCAATAAGCCCCGTATTTAGTGTGCACCCTTGATGTAGAGCTGCAGTGTCTTCATTGGCCCTTCTCCCGAGGGCTGAAAGCACCCACGCTCCGCAGGGGAGCGAGAAGCACAACACGAGCTTGCTTTGCACATTAGCCTCCAGGACAAGGGCCTCCTGCCCACCTTCGTTGCACCAGGAGGAATGATTCAGAAGCCCAAGGAAACGAGGAGAGTTTTAACTCAAGAGAGCCAAATGCAGCGTGGGCAGCTCGATGTCACAGAATCATAGAACGTATTGGGTTGGAAGAGACCTCCAAAGGTCATCTAGTCCAACGTGACCCTCCTTGTGCCACCTCCACCCTCATTGAAGAGGCACCAAGACACAAGACGTGACCAGCACTGCCCCGTGTGCCCTTCCCTGCCCCACCTGCACCTCAGGCAGTTATCCAAGATACACTAACGCAAGCGGGCAACCAAACAAAGCGTGGTGGGGCTTCAGAGGTGTCGGCAGGAGAACACGGGGATGAGGAGTAGAAGGATGCTGTACTTACCCCCGCGGCGAAGCCTAAGCTGCCATCGAGGATCCGCCTCTGCAGGAAAAACAAGCACAAACCACACCATTTACTCCCGGTAGTAGCAGCAGAGTACAACCACCGTGCGGGGGGGAGGCAGCTGCCCTTTGGAATAACCTTCTTCTCCCATTTCTGCAACCCAAGTGATTTCTGCACTCTGAGCAGGAGCCGTGCTCCTCACGCAGGGGAGCCCACCATCCTGGGCTGATGGCACCCGCTAACACATCCCGGCTCCCCCAGCCCACCAGAGGGGCTCAGCCCCTCCAGTTCCCCCCCAAAGGATGTGGAAAGGTAAACCAGAAACTCTCCTGCCCATCTGTGCGGGCTGCCCTGCACTTCCCCTCCTTGAAGACTTTGGTTCCTCTAATAACAGGCTGCTACAAACAAAGCCATTAGTCCTCCCGTAACCCAGGACGTATCCTGCCCACTTCACTCCCAGCGCAGTTTTTCTTCTTTAGCACATCACCCTCCCCCAGGAAGAACACCAGCGTGCTGCTGCAGAGGGAATCTCGCTTTGCAACGAACTCCTGAATAAATCATCACAGAGAGAGGCATAAATAATAAACCCATCCGGGCAACTCTGGAACACAACAGCAAGGGAGGCCTCTAATTTTGGATTACAAGATGACTTAACGATCAGCATTTTGCTTGTTCCGAGCGCGGGCTGACCCGAATCCTGCACGGGAGGCGTGGCAGCAAAAGCAGGTTAAGGAGGAGAACCTGCTGTTCCAAGCAGAGCCCTGCCTGCGGCTCTGCCCCAGCTCCCGACCCCCGCGAGCTGTGCCGCCGCACGTACCACCGCCCAGGGCCAGGAATTTGATTTCCTTCTCCTCTTCTGTGTTGACACATGGGAGAGAAACAAGCAGGAGGATTTTTTCTCTTCCTGCCCCAGGACCTCCCAGGGTCAACATCACGTCCCCCGCACTTGGGACCAGGCAAACCCACCCAGGAGCGGGGCACAGCTCTCCATCCCAGAGCCCGCGACCCCGGCACCCACCTGCCCACTGGAGAACACGAACACCAGCGCTGAGCCGGCCGCCGTCAGCCCCCACGTCAGGAATGTTCCCAGCACCGACTGGATCACCGGCCCATGCCCCGGGATCATGCTGACCTAGGAGAGAGAAGGTGCATCAGGAGAAGCGTCTGGTGTCTGAAGACAGAGAAGAGCACCCGAGTTCCTCCTTGGGTAACTCAGGAGCACCCCAAGCCCGTCCTCATCACAGGGGACTGATGGAGCTTAGTTATCCTCCCTGCACCGCCTCGCTCAGCTTCTCTCTTCCCCTTAAGTGAAGCTTTGCCATTTAATCCAAGCTCCGAGGAGCAAGAGGGACCAAGGTGGGACGGGACCCACCATATCCAGAGCACAACCCCAAGTTAATTTTGGGCTCAACCCCCTGAGCTGGCACCGGGACCGAGCACAACAAACCGGTGCTCAAACCAACGGGACGCTTCATCCCACGTCGCCGGGCGGTTCCCGGGCACCTGCGTCACGTCCCACTTCTTGGTGGCACTTCTTTGTGCCGAAAACCGAATTTTACTCACGCTGAAAGCAAACGCCCTCGCAGCGCCCAGCTCGAGGGGCCCCAGGACCCAGCAAAAAAGGGGAACACGTCCCAGGGAAGGGCCACCAAAGAGCTGAGGGGCCACCAAAGAGCTGAGGGGCTACCAAGGACCAGGGGAGGGTTACATGAGCACACGGTGCTCTGTGCACCAGGGAAGGGCCCAGGGAGCAGCGTTGCTGAGGAAAATACACGTGTGCGTATAAATATAGACATACAAATCTATAAAAATACACATACATCTATACATAAATACATCAAAAAGCCACACGTATTCCTAAACTCACCTGTAAATAAATCAAAATACACACATATTTATAAATTTATCTGCAAACCTATCAAAATACACGTGTATTTATATATAAATACCTAAGAAATACACACGCTGCTGCCCTCCTCCCCCCTCCAAAGCCCCCCCGGCCTTGCCCCAAGGCCACCCCCCCAACCCTGGACAGGGGGGCACCTGGGTCCCTCCAAGCTACCCAGCTCAGACCTCTCCCACCCGCCCGGCCCCGGGGATG